>QRDG01001868.1:0-175507 GCA_012064385.1 Puccinellia tenuiflora
GCCCCGGTCCATCTTTTTTACATTGATTACAACCTTTATTCGTCACTTTTCATCATCTTTACTCCTCTGGTCCACTTTCATATTTTCATCTATTTCATATACAATTAACCACTTTGTTATCCGCGAGACCGGAAAGATTGACAACCTTTCCGTCGTTGGGGGCAAAGTAATTGGTGAGAGTGTGCAGGGTCCACGTCTGTTGAAGATTAAGTGCAAAGATCTTCAACATTCACTTGTTGTTGATTTCAAAGTCCTACTGGTTCGATAAACCCTCGGTTCGTTTATGAGGGAAAACTGCTACTTACTATATCCACGCCTTCGCTTGGGCACAACCCAACGCTACCATCACCGATCATCAGCCGCCCCTCCGTGCCGGCCGACCCCACCGAGCCACCCCTTACAATGCACGACGCCGCTGCCGTCGTCCTTTCTGGTGAGCCTACTCTCCTCCTCTCGTTCACGTGTTTGGGTTTTTTGATTCAATTTTGCTTACTTTATAGTTCAATTTAGATTGGTTAAAATTGACTTAGTTTAGCCATCCTTTATTTATTAGCACTAGATAATGTATGGTAGTTGTATATATAATGAACTATATATATGCATGAACCTATGATGTATATGTTTGGATGGACTTGATGTTTCAAAATTGCGGATATTATTTCTCTTAATTATTACTTGTAAATTAAATTGGTCAACATAACATGATATGGCGCCATCCGAGATATACAACTCGGATTGTGCATGTGGTCAGTCTAATGGTTTCTTGTTTAGTGCTTATCTACGAGGTGGTTACCAAAATTCAGTGGTAACAATCAATTTACTTTTCGTGCACTTATAATAGATAGGGTTTATATGTGTGGGGTTCACCACTTTTTTGTTTTGTTGCACAGATTGTACCATGCAATGTTCGGTTGGAGTTCAATGAGTTAATTAACCAACGAGAGTGTTCTCCTTCGTTCGCTTGGACGCACGTATAACATTCAAGTGGCAAAAAGTACTTACCAAGACCACTTGCACGACAAATGTTGGGAGCAGTTCATCGACCGGAACAATCTCATTGGGGGACAACTAATAGTTTTCACTTTGACAGGACCACATCCATGTATAAGTGTTGCCTATATGAAATTTGGCGACAATGAAGAGGATGATGACAGTACCGAGGAGAGTGGCGGGGAGCTGGGAGAGGAAGTCGGCCCATTTCAGTCTACCATCATGTCTCAGAGAGTCAATCTCCAGGACCATGACAAGGACTACCGCCTTCAGATTCTACCACCAAGAAAGAGTTACGTCGGGGTGCATTTTGTTATTCGGTTGACGAACACAAATGTCTCCAAGAAACATGTTATGGTACGTTTCTAAAATATTTATCTTTGTATCTTTGTTTATGTTAGCATGCATGTGTGGAGGTATGTGACATAGTTTTTTTTTTGGTTTTTTCGTGTGATGATATGTTTCCAGACACTATCTATGATGATGGCGGAAAGGTCTGGCCTCCTTGATAGTGGCAATGTTGGACTATACATTGGAGCAGCAGGGGCCATCACCACCGTTCCTCGGTAGAACCAATGTTGGACTACACAAAGATTGGACAAGCTATTCTCTTTACACTAAGGAACACTAACATGCCCAACATGGAGATGATGATTGTCATAGACAACATCAACTAGCTAGTTGTTTAGGGTCAACAATTATATTAGTTTGATGAAATGGAATTTTCTAGTTAAGAGAGATACATATTTTTTGCTATATATCTATGTGGAGAATGATCAAATTGACGTTTCTAGTTAAAATAGAGACATACCTTTACTATATCTTTGTGTATTATATTTGTTGTTGTATCTGTGGTTTTGGTATTGCCATTTTGATGATAATTGTCATCTATATATGCAATGAGTTGCTGGATATTTTTTTGATTAAAATATACTACTGGCGTGAACATGACATGCTAGTGGTACATATATTCATAGTGGCGTAGGCTCGACAACGCCACTAGTACAAATATTAGTGACGCAGCAGCATTGGCGTGGGGAAGACACACTGCTAGGCAACTGCACTAGTGTAATATATAGTAAAAAAGGTAATGGTCGAAGATACATGTTGAATATGAAGATCTAAAACCTCATTTATTTACGAATAGATAGAATAAACTCTAAACTTTGTGGTATATAGATCTTTTGAAGTAACCATGTTGTGTATTATTTTAATCAGAAAAGTTTTGTATTTTGGCCTTTGCATAAAGGAGATACCTCCAGCCGAATAAGTCGTAGACTTTCTCTCTCTTGTTCAAGATCTTTCTTCCTCATCTCGAGCTCAACTCGCAAATTGTTATTTTCATCTTCGAGCTGAATGATAAAAGGTTCAGAATGGTATTACGGTAACACTTTAATCTTGTAGGGATGGTAGTTGTTTATCTCCAGGCTCACCTTCGTTTGTTCAGTAGGTCTGTTGACCTGAAACCAACCAATTGCACGCAATTTCATCCAGTGGTGCGAAGGTCGTGTGAGAATTTAGGAAAAACTAACATCAGGTAAGAGAAACTAACAATATGCTAATAAATACGAAGAAAAAATAAAGTTTGTGGCTATTCCTAAACATAGTAAAGTCTAATTCTTATGTTGTATGTAACCATCTGTGATTTAACTTTAGTATTAACCTTTTAAATTGAACATAATATTCGTGTGAAAATACTAAAATGCATTTCTCATTTCTCTCCAACTATATATACTTACCTCAGTTTCAAGAGGATAACAAACCATAATTTTAAATAGTACTCCCTCCGTTCCAGAATATAAGATGTTTAGCATTTCTCTTTCCATCTGTATCTAGACATGATTTAGTGTAAGGTTCAAATGAATCTTGCACTAAAACATATCTAGATACGGATGGAAAGAGAAATACTAAAACATCTTATATTTAGGAACGGAGGGAGTACTATGACTACCATCGATATATTATCATTCTTTTATAAGGTAGGGGATTCTTACCGGGGCGAAGATGCCATTCAATATGGCCTGGTTGGTTAATCTACAAATTGCATCCATCGTTTATCAGCCTCCCTATAATTTATTTTATCAGTCTTGTTTAATAACGAAAGAAAAGTATAAAAATAAGGTTGGTTTGCTTCAATACACCCCCTCTACAAAAGTCACGATTTTGGATGCAAATCAATACTGGAGATTTAACTTAACTAGTTAAGTTATGAATGGTCTGGTGCAAGTTTTAGATCACCTATCGGGTGACTTTGCCTTCACTTGGCAATGGATACCTAAGCATGGCAGGTCGGTGGCATCATACTTGGCATTAAAACTGAAACTATAAAATTATTGGGTATTTTCAATAGTGAGTTTCAAATTAAAATTCACCTACGAAATAAGACAGGTGATTTTATGTGGAGTCTCTTTACGTATGGGGACGCTCAGGATGAGCACCAGGATGCTTCCCTTTGGAAATTTTCTCAATATTTGGTAATTTCTCAATATTTGTAGAGATAACCCATACCCTATTCTTATAAGAGGAGATGTTAATATCCTAAATTCCAGCAAGAGAAATACAACAATTGATTTGACAATTATTGGCCCTTCCTTTTCAATGTTGTCCTCGATAGTCTGGATTTAAGGGAGATTAATATGTGAAGGAGTAAATACAATTGGGCAAACAAGGAGACCAGTGTCGACATACGAAAAACTTGATCGTGTACTAATGGACACCGAATGTGAAGCTAAATACCCTATGGTCAGATTACGCGTGCTCAAATGTATTGATGCACTATTGCTCGAGATATGCCTTAAAGGTAATAATAATTGCTACAATTTATCTAATTTTTATTATTAATGCTTATTAATCTATGTTATAACTGTTGCGATACTTGAATATGAATTTAAAGAAGATCTCATAGGCCATGTAGATAGATAAACAACCAAGTGTTCCTAGTCTAGCCTCTAGGACTAGCTCATGGGTTGTCTGATGATCAAATTTTCCCGATCATTGGTGTTATTGTAACAATGTTACCAACAACTATTATAGTATATTGTTGGCATAATAATGATACTGAAATGACCCAACTATATGATTCGTTATGAGATATATTCGTAACTTGGTGTTGGCATTTCTATATATCGTTTTCATGCACATGAGTCCTTTGACCATAAGAATATCTAGTGACCTCATACTTCATAGGCATGCTTTGACGTCATCTAACATCATACCGTAAATGGATTATCATAATGGTGTTCGGGTATGTTAGTGTGTGTTCGGTATATGGATTGGGAAGGGTGGGATGGGTTGGCTCAGATTTTGGGGGTGGGATGCTTCCTGATTCGTTTTTTGTGTTTTGTTTGGTCGAGGGATGAAGATGGTACGTGAATTGAGCTAAGAGGATGCTAACACCAGGACTCTCCCTAATATGAATGGGTTAACAGACACGGACGGACGCTGCAGCCGCCGGCCGAGACACACTTCGCCGTTCCCGCCGGCCAACACTAGTGGAAAACGGGGCTTTTGTTCACTCCAAGAAAGAGCATCAGTCCCGGTCGCATTATGAACCAGGACTAATCGTGGCATTAGTCCCGGTTCATGTGGCTCGGAAGCCGCGCGGGGCTCGGGGGGTTTTAGTCCTGGTTCATACGGGAATTTAGTCCCGGTTGGTGGATTCAACCGGGACTATAGGTGTGGCGTCACGCGCGAGGACCTTTAGTCCCGGTTGGTAGTCCCGGTTTTGGACACCAACCCGGACTATAGGTTTTTGCAAAAAAAAAATCAGCATTTTTACATTTAGTCCCGGTTGGTATCTCCAACCGAGATTAAAGTTTTTTTTTCATTTTCTAGGTTTTGCCAGGAAAAAATGGAAAATTTTGATTTTTTTTGGAAATTTTGAAATTCTTTTGTTGTTTCTTTTATTTTTCAATTATTTTTAATTTTTATTATTATTGGAATTTTATTTTGAAAATTTTGAAATTCTTTTGTTGTTTCTTTTATTTTTCAATTATTTTTAATTTTATTATTATTGGAATTTTTTGATTTTTTTTGAAAATTTTGAAATTATTTTGTTGTTTCTTTTATTTTCAAATAATTTTAACTTTTATTATTATTTTAGAATTTTAGTTTTCTTTGTTTTTTGCGAATTTTTGAGTTTTTCCAAAATCTTTGAGTTTTTTTGAATTTTTTGAATTTTTTCAAAATTTTGAATTTGTAAATTAATCATTGTTGTTTGTTAATCATTGTTGTTTATTAATCATTGTTGTTTGTTAATCATTGTTGTTTATTTTAATAATTGTTTGGAATTCAAAAAAATTAATCATGTGCCATCAAGACCTAAGGGTTAATAGGATTGATAGCTTACTATTGTCAAGAAAACAACAATTGCAGACTTGGCAGCTGGGGAGAGGGAACTGGGAAGTTAAGTGTGCTGGGGCTGGAGCAGTGAGAGGATGGGTGGCTGTGAAGTTAGAGATTAGAGTTGACTGGTAGGTACGCACTTTGACCTGAGAATAGGGATGATTAGAGATGAAATTGTCAAATAATTCAAAGATTTGAAATTCGGAAAAAAATTCAAAAGGGTTGACTGGTAGGTATGCACTTTGACCTGAGAATAGCGATGATTAGAGATGAAATTGTCAAATAATTCAAAGATTTGAAATTCGGAAAAAATTCAATTTTTTCTCAAAAAAATAAATAATAAAATTAAAAAAAAAAATCAGAAAACCTTTAGTCTCGGTTGGTGTTACGAACCGGGACTAAGTCCCGGTTCGTAACACAACTAGGACTAAAGGGGTGAGCCTTTAGTCCCGATTGCGCAGTCCCGGTTGCGCCACCGGGACTAAAGGCCCTCTGGGCCCGGGACTAAAGCCCCTTTTTCTACTAGTGCAAGACACACGTCGCTGATACGTCTCTGACGTATCTATAATTTTTGATATTCCATGCTTGATTATATATCAGTGCCACATGTTTTTACAATGTTTTTTATATCATTTTGGCATAATTTATGTAACTAACCTATTAACAAGATGCCCAGTGCCAGTTCCTGTTTTCTGCTGTCTTTTTGTTTCAGAAAAGTTGTTCTGGGAAGTTTCTCGGATTGAGCTCAAATTTACGGGTATTATTTCCAATATGAAACGAAGACGGAACCAGAAGGATAGCCAAAGGGGAGGCACAGGGGCACCAGATGCCACCTGGCCATGGCCCCCGCTTGGCCACGCCTAGGGCCCACCTGGTGGCCCTGTCCATCGCCTCGCGTCGCCCCTTCGCCTATAAATTCCCTCTGACCTAAAAATCACGGGGGACCGACAATAATTTTTCCAGAAAAGACTCCGAGCGCCGCCGCCATCACCGACAAATTTCGGGGGTCAGATTGTTCCTGTTCCGGCACCCTGCCGGGACGGGGATTGACCCCCGGAGCCATCTCCATCGGCTACGCTGCCTCCATGATGCTCCATGAGTAGTTCCACCATGGACTACGGGTTCTTATCTATATCTAGATGCTACTCTCTCCCATGTTCTTCAATACAATGATCTCATGAGGTGCCCTACATGATTGAGATCCATCTGATGTAATCGGTGTTGTGTTTGTTGGGATCCGATGAATTGTTACATTATTATCAGTCTATCCATGATGTTTGTGAATTATTGTTGCTGCAATCTTGTTGTGTTTATTGCTTGTCACTAGTGCACGAGTGGCATGATCTTAGATTTAAGTTCTATAAGTGTTGCTCAGATTTTATCTACAAGTTGTTGCACATGTTACTATCCGGAACCCGAGACCCCAAAGTGACAGCTTTTGGGATAATCGGAGGGGATGGCTGTGACGTGAGGATCACATGTTTTCACCAAGTGTTAATGCTTTGCTCCGGTACTTAGTACCTTAATTATCATTAGGTTCCTCATAAAGGCCCCACTGAAACGGGATGGTTGGACAAAAGATGTCATGCAAGTTCTTATTGCAAGCACGTATGACTATATATGGAAAATATGCCCTACATATGATTTATGAACTAGATGTCTATCATGAGTTATTTACAATTGTCAATTGCCCAACTGTAATTTGTTTACCCAACACTTGCTATCTTGGAGAGTTACCACCAGTGAAGTTAGGAACCCCGGTCCATATTACCCATCAAGTATTTTCCGCGCCATTGCCTCCGTTGTTACTATTGATGCTGCTACTTTAATGTTACTATTGCTCTCATATTACTGTTGCTTTCACATCACTTTTGTTACTAGTGCTTTCCCAGGTGTGGTGGAACTGACAACTCCACTGCTAAGACTTATAAGTATTCTTTGGCTCCCCTTGTGTCGAATCAATAAATTTGTGTTTCACTTCCCTCGAAGACTGTTGCGGTCCCCTACACTTGTGGGTCATCAAGACTATTTTCGGGGGCCGTTGCCAGGGAGCATATCTCTACTCATAAGTTCACTTGGGGAGTACACTCTACCTCTCTCTCTATTTTTCGGTTTAGTTTTGTCGGGGATATAACCCCGGGTACCCCAGAGTGGGTGGTTTTTTATGCGAGACCCAGGTATACCTGGCGACACTGTTCATCCGACATATGTCATCCGACATATGAGGTATCCTGGCGACACTGTTCATCCGACATATGAGGTATCCTGGCGACACTGTTCATCCGACATATGTCATCCGACATATGAGGTATCCTGGCGACACTGTTCATCCGACATATGAGGCATCTTGGCGACACTGCTCATCCGACATATGAGGTATCATGGCGACACTGTTCACCCGACATATGTTCATCCGACATATGAGGTATCCTGGCGACACTGTTCATCCGACATATGTCATCCGACATATGAGGTATCCTGGCGACACTGTTCATCCGACATATGAGGTATCCTGGCGACACTGTTCATCCGACATATGAGGTATCCCTGGCGACACTGTTCATCCGACATATGTCATCCGACATATGAGGTATCCTGGCGACACTGTTCATCCGACATATGTCATCCGACATATGAGGTATCCTGGGGACACTGTTCATCCGACATATGAGGTATCATGGGCGACACTGTTCATCCGACATATGAGTATCCTGGCGACACTGTTCATCCAACATATGGCATCCGACATATGAGGTATCCTGGCGACACTGTTCATCCGACATATGAGGTATCCTGGCGACACTGTTCATCCGACATATGTCATCCGACATATGTCATCCGACATATGAGGTATCCTGGCGACACTGTTCATCCGACATATGAGGTATCCTGACGACACCGTTCATATGAGGTATCCTGGCGACACTGCTCATCCGACATATCCTGGGACGCCCACAGCTCGGACCTGGCGTCATTGACCAAGACAAGAAGATAAGATCGATGACGAGTGTACTGGCATAGCCGTCATGGCTACAGTTCCCAGACGTGACTATAGTACATCCCCATGATGCATGCATAGTACTGATTAGACCCCAGTAGTCATTTCAGCTGCAGTGCATGTACTGTGTACCTGTGGGGCATACCTTGTCCCCTGGGCTGCCTATATAAGGAGCACCAGGGGGAGTGCTCAAAGAGAGGCCCGAGGGGCTCATTCTCCCCCAGCTCAAGTAGGAGCTCTCTTCTAGCTCTGCTCAGTAGCCTAGTACTAGTACCAGTTCTTCAGTTCATAGTATTAGCCCGTGCAGGCTTAGACACACAGCTCAAGGAGCAACTTTGTAACCCGGATATCCACCCGTATACATCCAGACAGGCAGGAGTAGGGGTTTTACCTCCTCACGAGGGCCCTGAACCTGGGTAGATCTTGTGTGTGCTTGTGTCTTCCGTGCGCGTTCTTCAACGCGTCATCCCTCCCCGAATCCTCTAGCGTCCATCGGCCCCAAACTTAAGCCTACCCCTAGGCATCTGTTGTTCACCACGACGACAAGTTTTGTTTTGCTTAGTTTACTTTTTCTTAGTTTTATTTTAGTTAGCTTACTTCTGTTTAGCTTTATTTTTCTTATATACCCGAAAATCCATAAAAATTCAAAAACACAAAATTATAAAAACTTTTGCTACATGGTTACTTTCTTTGAAACTAGATCTTATTGGCAAGGTGGGTCCACGGAGGATGAACAAAAATATTATAAGAGATACCGCTTGTCTCAAAAAGGGATATACTTATGGAAATTAATAAATCAACTGGAGATGTATGCTAGAAATTTATGCTCTATATTTGACATATCTTTTTGCTGTGATGAATCTGAATGTCATATGAATTTTAAACACTTTCCTTTCCAATGTGCATGTAATGTTAAGGGCAGTGCTGAGCGAACCCCGGGGGATTTGTGGCAAAAATCCCCCGGGTGCAGAACGTGACACGTATCCCGTGGTCCCATGTGCATCTCTTCTTTCGCTTCTAGAGAAAAACCCCCCACCCCTATACGATGCGAGACTTGTACGGCCGGCCATCTAGCGCTCGAGCTCCAGCAACCTTCAGCTGTGCGCCTCTTGCCGGCGCTGGTAGCACCACCGGGTCCATGGCAGCGCCGTCGTGCCTACCCTGGAGAGCAACGCCGCCGTGTGCTGGAAGCATTGTGTCTCCACCTTGGCAGCAATGCCGTTGAGCCCTGGGAGCACCAAGCCTCCATCGTGTTTGCAGCATCGCTCCGGCAAATAGCACCACGCCGGTCCCGGCGAGTAGCACCACCTCCCTTCATAGGAAGCACCACCGCCCACCGTAGGAAGCATCGGTGGTAGCACCGTCGCCACTGGCTCCAAGCACCCATCCTCGCCCGTGGTAGCAACAGCGGGGCACCGTAGGTAGCACTGCCCGATGCATCTTGCAGCACCGCCGCCCTCCCGTCGGAGCACTGCCGCCCTCCCATGAGAGCACCGCCGCGCTTCGACAGCACCACTTGCCCTCCCATGGGAGCACCGCTGCCCGCCTTTTAAAGCATCATCAGTCGTCTATGGTAGCACCGCCACGTCGACCACCCCTTGCAGCATACCGACTCCCAGCTCGCATCGGTGACGTCAGCTCCTCGGAGCATCGGTGCACCACCGTCCCATGGCTGACAGTTGCGTCATAATCCAATAGCTACATGGCCGCTCCCCACAAATCAGCACTCCGCCGTTGCGGACGACGACGAGGTTGAGGCGTGGGCCAGGGCAGCAGAAGAGGAGGTAGGTCGCAGGCCGTCATCGTCGTTGCGCCTGCTGGAGCTTGGGGGCGCGGCGAAGGACGAAAAGGCGGCAAGACTTAGGCTCAAGCTTGGCCCGCCTGGCATAGCGGGCGAGCACCATGGGAAGCGTCGGAGAAACTGGAGCGAGAGTCATGGCGGAGCGAGAGCCATGGCGGAAAGAGAGGGATGGGGGTGGACTGGGTTCAATTCGTGATATCCGTGGAGGAAGGGAGAGGGAGGGGAGGAGGTGGCCGGCATCACCGGAGTGGAAGACGACGGGGTTTGGTGGCCGTCAGAGCTGGGGCGACTCACGGCGCGAAAGAGATGGGGGAGGGTGGGGAGCGCCGTTCGAGAGCTCTCCTTATTTTCCCTGGAGATGATTGTCGCGAGAGGTTAGGGGAGACTGGAGAGGATAGGGAAGGAAACCAATCGTGAGTGGGGTCCACCGGATGGACACGCGTCGCACGTCTGAGGAGGAGGATGTGAGAGTCGCGATCCCCCAGATGATACGTAGCTTTTCCTAATGTTAATGAAACCTTAGCTTCTTATGTTAAAGGTTACTATAATGTTATGATGTGGAAAGAATTGAAGAATTTGTTGCTTTTAAGGGTGCTTATGAAATTGCTTCTTTCCTTGAAGATTTTGATGATGCCCCTTACGAATCTTGCTATACTAAAATATTTTTATGATAATTACAAGGGTAATAATTATTATATTACAGAACATCTTAAGAGGATCTCTCCTCCGAAAGAAGAAACTGATGCCTTGCAGGAAACCGTGGAAGAACAAATTGCTGAAACTGAAATCTCATTAGATGAAAAAGAGGAAGAGAGTGACGAACAAAAGGAGGAAGAATGGAGTAATTACCCATGATCACCTTCTAATGATAGTAACTCCTCAACTCCTACATTATTTGATTGCCCTCCATGCTTACCAAAGTAGGATGAATGCTGTGTTCCTATGGATTCTTTTGAAATATCCCTTTTTGATAAAACTGATACTTGCTATGCTTATGGGTATGATGTCCCTATGAATGAAACTTGTGAAAATGATTATGCTACTGTTATTTATGATAATCCTTGCTATTTTGATAAATCTTATGATAATCCTCTATTTGTTCCTACTATTGATATGCATGATAATGAGGAGTGTTGCTTAGAATTTTTTATGATAAAGCTCTAGATGATGGTCCTATGTTGCTTGATGATATTAATTGTGCTACTATTGAAAATGGGATTGGAGAGGTTTTGAGTTTAGTTAAATGGAGTCCCATACCTCTTGAGAGTGATCATTCATCTTGTTATAAAATTGTTAAAAGTGGGATTGGAGAGATCATGACTTTAATTAATTTTGATCCCACTAGTTTGAAGCTTGATAAAAAATATATGTTCATAGGTCATGAAAAGCATGCTTTATGTGATAATTATATTGTTGAGTTTGTTCATGATGCTACTGAAAATTATTATGAGAGAGGGAAATATGGTTGTATAAATTTTCATGTCACTAAAACACCTCTCTTTGTGTTGAAAATTTTGAAACTGCTCTTGTTTTACTTTCCTATGCTTGTCACTTTGTTCTTCATGGATTTATTTTTTACAAGATTCCTATGCATAGGAAGCGGGTTAGACTTAAATGTGTTTCATATTTGCTTCTTGATGCTCTCTTTGTGTTTCAACTCTTATTCTTAGTAGAGAATCATTAAAATTATCAAGCCTAGCTAAAAGGCGTTAAGGAAAAGCGCTTATGGGAGGCAACCCATTTTATTTTACCTATTGTTTTGTGTGAGTTTTGGGTGATGTTACCTCTCTAACAACTCCCTTGTATCTTTTTGTTTTGGTTTTTGGTGCCAAGAATAGCTTCTAAAGAGAGGGAGACTAATTTGTGAGTTTGCTGTCCAGAAACAAATTTCTGTTCTTCACTGTTCGAAATTCCATAAAAGCACAGAACGTTATGTGTGGCTGCAAATTTTTACAGCAAGCATAAGGATTTTGTCTACCTTTCTCTAGTTTTACGTTTTCTGATTTGAGGTCCAGAAGTTGAAAGTGCATGGTTGCCCCCATGCATAGTTTTGGTAATTAATGACAATCTCGATGGACTAATATTTGCATTGAGCTATATTTGTAGGTGTCCATTTGCTTGCTTGTCTCCATTTTTTGGAGTCAAGGTCTTGCTTGCTCTCCATGTGTTGGAGTCAAGGTTAAGGGAAGAAGATCATTTGTTGATCAAGGCCAAGGTGTTCGTCATCGAGAGAAAGGCCAAGTGAAGTTATGCCGAAGAGTGCTCTCCCCATCTTGGTGTATGGGGGAGCGTCATGTGAATCTTCACCAAGCAAGGCGCAATCAAGAAGATGGTTCGCCGTGAGGAGATGAAGATCGTCTCCATCGACCTCATGTGGATTAATGCGCAAGGCAAAGGTATGATCTTGATAGGGTTTTTATTTTACCGGTCTCATGATGTTTAGTGAGAGGCCGGATTATAGGATAGATAGCCGTACTATCAAGAGGGGCTCTCGACCGAGTATCGTGATCGTATCGTTCGTGGAGAGCTCAAACCTTTGCATCCATGCAATCATCTTTGTTGGTTCTTATTTGGCTTTTATCCTTGTGATAATTTAGCAATGTTGGGGATATCGCTTATCGGGAACTTATCGGTCGACCCAAGATAAGGGATAAATCGGCCGGTTTATCGGCATATCGGCCGATTTATCGACATATCGTTAGATTTATCGGCTGATTTATCTTATCGGTCTGACACCGATAAGCGATAAATCGGACGATAAATCGGTATATCGGAAGATATCTTGAACAATGTAATTTAGAGTTTGTGTTCATCTCCATACCAAGCTCTAGTTCATCAAAAACGGATCTCATGAATATCTTCTTGCGTTTTTGATATCGGAGGTTTTACCGGTTTATCTCTTCTACGAGAGGTCAAACTCTCTCCTTATGTTTTCCTCCTCACATGATAGACTATGATGTGTATATGCATGATCTTGTAGGGCTTGTGATTATCTTCGAAACAAGCCCAAGATCATAGAAAACGGAGTCTTGATGAACATCTTATTGCATTTGTGATATTGGAGGTTTTTCCGGGTTGTCTCTTCTAAAAGAGGTCAAACTCTCTCTTCATGATTGCCTCCTCACATGATGGACAATGATGTTTCTCTGCATGATCTTGTAGAGCTCTTCGTTGCGATTCCAACGAGCCCAAGATCATCGAAAACGGAGTCCGGATGATTAAGTTATGTTTTTTCTCGTACCGGTTATTCTGCAGTTTTTTTGTCCGGCGGTAGTACCGCTGCGGCAGCGGTAGTACCGCTACACCTGGAGCGGAACTGCTGTTGCACAGCGCCCGGGTACCGTTGGTGGTACCGCTGGTGGTACCGGTGCGCCCTTTTTGCGTACTGGTATCCCCCCCGGTACCCCGGCGGTAGCAGCCACGTTCTACCGCTGGAATCATCATTCTTAGTCAAAAAGGGTCCCATAGGTAGTACCGCTGGCGCAGAGGTAGTACCGCCCCAGAGGTAGTACCGCCAGCCTAGAGGTAGTACCGCTGGGTACGATTTGCACATAACGGTTAGATTTCGGGGGACCTATTTAAGGGGCCTTCTTCCCCAATGGTTCCCCATCTAAGGCAGCACGTTTTCCTCTCTCTCTCCCACCATTGTTGACCTTGAAAAGCTTGCCCCCCTCTCAATCCCTCCAATGAATCTTGCATATTTTTGAGGGAAAAGTGAGAGGAGATCTAGATCTACATTTCCACCAATCAATCTCTCCTCTAAGTGAGGGGAACCTAGTGGATCTAGTTCTTGGAGTTCTTTTGTGGTTCTCCTCTTTGTTCTTCCTCTCTCATTCCCCCCAAAGCATTTGTTGCTTAGTTGGAATTTGAGAGTGAAGGATTTGAGCACTTGTGCTCTTGCCTTTTGCATTTGGTGCATAGGTTTGAGTTCCCCTCGGTGATACGTGGGATTGAAGGTTCGAGAAGCTTGTTACTCTTGGGTGCATTGTGTTCCCAAGAGCTTGTTGCCTCTTGGCTGCATTGTGTACCCTAGACGGTTTGGAGGTGCCGCGAAGACTTCGCTTGTGAAGCTTCGGCACGAGTTTGGGAGCCCCCAATTGAGTTGTGGGTGTGTGCCCCAAGAAGAGTTGTAAAGGGCTCCGGAATCCGCCTCGAAGGATTCCGATAGTGGAAGGTGAACCAATCCCTTGGGTGAGGTTCATCGGAGAATAGGGTGAGGCCTTTATGGCATCTTGAGTAGGCCTCTTGTGGCGAGCTCACACCCCTCCAACGAGACGTACTCCCTTAACAAGGAGGAACTCGGGAATACATCCTCGTCTCCGCGTGCCTCGGTTATTTCTATACACGAGCTTTACTTATGCAATTTACATTGTGATAGCCTTCGTGCTTGAAGTTCATATCTTGCTATCATCTTGTTGCTTGAATTGCTTAGCATAAGTTGTTGGTGCACATAGGTGAACCTAGAATATTAGGTTGTTGGCTTGTTAATTTAAACACATAGTTTTATTCCGCAATTATCAAGCCCCTAATTAGAAAAAGTTTTAATCGCCTATTCACCCCCCCCTCTAGGCGACATCCGGGCATTGTTTGTTCTTTCAATTGGTATCAGAGCCTCGTCTCTCTTGTTTGGCTTTACCGCCTAGAGAGTAAAGATGTCGTCTAGGGATTTAGTGCACAATTCCTTGTTTAGATTTAATGGCACAAATTTTAATGCTTGGAAAACTCATATGCTTAATCACTTACGGGTCTTGGACCCCAATATAGAGCGTATCCTAGATATAGGTTTTTCTCCTCCAAAGGACTACGCAAGTACGACTTTAGAGGATGAGAAAAACTTATATCTAGATGCTCTAGCATCTAACGAGTTTTGCAAGTTTCTGTGTGTAGTAATTTTCGAGTCAATCATGCCTCTCCGGGATGCTCATGATCTTTGGACCAAGCTACAAGACAAATATGGAGTGTCCAACATTATTGAGGATGATTGCTCTCCCTCCACCTCCGGCCGTGACGAGTTCTCGTCTTCATCTACTTCACCAAAATGTGGTAAGCCACAATCCAATGTAATGGTGAGTAGTGATAGGCTTTGCAATTTGGATAGTGAGCTCATTGTTGATGAGCATTCATCTCTATCTTGTTGCATTGCTTCATCTTTGGACCTAAACACTCATAGCACTATAAATGATTTACATGCTAGTGTTGATAGTCCTTGCATATCATCCAAAAATTGCTTAGATGAATCTCTTTATGATATGCTTGCTTTATCTTGTTGCCATGATAAAAATGATCGTGTTCCCTCTAACTCTTGCATGAATAATAATGTAGAGGAAACTCAACTTGCTATGCAACAAGATATGAACTTGAGTAGCTCAAAAATTAATTATTCTTCTTCATCCACCACTCATTGCCTTATGGCTAAATCTTCTTCTAGTAATGACAATGATGATAATAATGATAATGATAATAATGATGAAGAAGATGACATGGAAAAAGTTAATGCCCTTCTTCAAAATAAAGGTCTAATGATTCTTAAAGCCCTTCCTAGCAATAAAAGTGCCCAAGCTAACCTCTTTGAAATCATGAGCACTCTTATTGAGCGTGGGGAAACTATTGAGGCCTTGGAAGCAAGCCTTGAAGAAAAGGGTAAGATCGAAAGAGATGATGCTATGGGGAAAGCATCGTTAGAAGATGCTCTTGAGGAAGAGCAAGAGACTCGTGCTTCTCTAGAGGAGAAACTAGAATCTATCGAGGAGTCTCATAATGATATAATTGCTAAAATCATTAAAGAACGTGACCATGCTCATGCTAAATATAAAGTCACGAAAAATGAAAATGCTAGATTAAATGATGAGCTTGCCAAGTTATCTTCTTCTATTCCTAAAGTTAATGATGCTTGTGCTACTAACTCCACTTCTTGTGAAGCATCTATTATGAAGGAGAATGTTGAGCTAAGGGCTCAACTTGAGTTGCTAACTAGCAAGTATGAGAAGTTGGAAGCAAGTCATGAAAAGCTATCTAGCTCTAATGATGAACTTCTAGCATCCTATGCTTGTCTCAAGTTGGCTCATGAGGCCGTCACTACAAAGGTAACATCAAGTCAGCCTCATGTGGACAATAGCACAACTTCAACCAAAAATGCTATATTGCCATGTGCTAGTCATAGTAGTTCATCCACTAAAAATGTTGGTACATCTTGTGATGAATTACTTGCTTTGCCTTGTTGCTCTAACAATGATGCATCTACCTCCTCTAGTACTTGTGTTGTCACTAACCATGTAGAGAAAAGAGGAGAGCTCAAGGCCCAAGCTAAGCGTCATAAAGGGAAGAGTGCACTTGACAACATGTTGAGTGTGCAACAATCCCCGAATGACAAGAGTGGACTTGGATTCAACTCCAACAACAAGACCAAGTCCAAGGTTGAGAAGAAGAAGAAGAAGGGCCAAGTTCAAATCAAGAATCCGGCCAACATCATTTGCTTCAAGTGCAAGCTAGAAGGGCATCATGTTCGTGATTGCCCAATGAAGAAGAAGCCTCTTAGTGAGAAGCAACTAGGGAAGCGGCCTCTTGTTCAATCTCGTGCTCAACCACGGGTTGAACAAAGACCACCTCCTAAGAAGACTCAAGTCAACGCTCCTCAAGTTGAGGAGCCTATTAAGAAGAGAAGAGTCGGTGTTGCTACCTTTGCCGTGGCAAGGGTCACTTTGCTTCTTCATGCACCGTCGGTAACCCATCCAACCCTATCATAATTGATGATATTTATTCTCTTGGGAAGGATAGAAGTGGCAATGTGTTTGCCAAGTATGTGGGAGCTCAAAGTGGTGTCAAGAAACGCACCATTTGGGTTCCCAAGCCTATTGTGACTAACCTCTTAGGACCCAACTTGGTTGGGGACCAACAAGCTTCAACTTGATCATTAGGTGTTTGTGGAGGACATTGGAGACTTGGCTATTTTTGAAGAATTAAGGGATCTTCATGGATTTATTTCTCAAGCCAAGTCAATTAGAGGATCACATACTTATCTCATATCCAATGCTTCCTCCTTGCGGTAACTTGTATTTAATTCATATATTCTTTGAAAGTTGCTTACTCCCTTGCATGTGTTAGTTTTGTTCCTAGCATGTGTTTGTATGTGATATGCTTCTTTCCTACTAGTCTTGTTACTCAAGGTTGTGTATGTTAGTTGTGTATCATGTATGTGTAATCTTTGTGTTGAGCTTTTTGAATCTTGTGTGGATTTTATTTGGCTCTTTGAGTTATTAATGGACTATCCCATTTTGGGGGAGTGATGTGCTTTGTGCACCTCACAAACCTAAAAATGTGTATACATGAAGCACACCACCTAGTATTGATATTTCAATATTATCTAGTTACTATGTGATATGTCATATTCATGAGAAATTCAATTTCTACAATGTCCATTAATTTCTCTAGTTGGTTTTATTTGCCTCTTGTTTAAAAATAAAATGAAGTATCACATTATGGGGGAGCAATAAGCTATGTGCATATTACAATCCCATAAAAATGTGAACATTTGAGGTTTTCCACTTAGAGTTGATATTGTACATTATCCATTTCCTATGTGGCATGTTTTCTCAAACAAGTTCCAATCTTCCTTTGTGGTTACCTTTTGGTTCTTGTTTGTGTGAGTTTGCTTGGTGTGGTTTCTCTCTAATATGCATTCCCATATATTATGTGAGAAACCATTTGTTTCCTTTTATTCTAACCATGGCTTTGCCGGTTGGTTCGAATAATTGAAACTACCAACAAACCTCCTTTTAAAACGGTGTTTTAATTCCTATCTTTTGCCATTTGCTAGTTTGTGGTGAAGTTGGTCTTGTACATCATTCCTTTATACCACCGAGAAATATCTCTATATACTCCTTGTCCATGACAAGTGATACTAGTAATTGTGGTGGATTTTGTAGACCATCTTCACATTGGCTCTTGCATTGATTTGCTTTATCTATTGCCCTCATTGCCTTTTGAATGGATCCTTTTTTTTTCAATTGGTAGTGTTTAGTGTTGTAAATAAAATATGGAGAGTAATGATCCCATGTGCGTGCATTTTGTATTCAAATGCAAATATATAAGATAATGCATAAATATTGGGGGAGCATTCCTTTTTATTTAGAACACTAACCTATCTATCAATTTTTTATCCTTTCAATTGGCATTTGTTTCTTTATCTTGTGTTGGTACCTTCAATTGGTATTAATTGGGATTTAATATCTTCCCATAGATATTTGTTCCAATTAATATATTTTTTTGTGGGAGTCTTGATACCTTTTTGCCTTATTTTCCTTTACTTGATTTCTGTCAAGTATCACCCTCTTTTTGGTATCTTTTCTCCTAGTTGATTTTTTTGTTTTAATTGGTATCTTATTTTCAATTGGTGTCTTTTCAATCATGTGTTGTTTGATTTGATTCCTATTGATATCACACTTCATGTGTTGATGTGTTTTGGAATCAATCATTTGTTGATTTGATTTTTCCTCAATCATGTGTTGATTTGGAGTTTGATATAATTTGGACAACCTTTAGTGTCACACTCTCGTGTGCTCTCTTCTTGGTTTACTTGGTGTTTTTGTCCAAATTGTATCTCGTTTGGATCTTGAAAGACCTTGTATGTATATCCTTTAACATTTATATTATATGGCATGCTAGTCCTTTTAGTTCCAATATATAGGGGATACTCCACCGAATCCTAAATCGGCTAAGATGTGCATGAAATTCAATTTCATATCTATATGCACATATTTACGTGGAGTGTTTCCTATATATTGTAGTTTATCTAACTACTATGGGACCCAATGAGTTTGGGAACCATTTTGTACTCTAATTGTGTTTTAGGTACAATGGAGATGCATTGGATGCTTGCCTCATTCATAAGGAAGGTGTTCTCACCGTGTGATTGTCGGAGTCAAGCTTTGATGACAAACCAACTCTCATCATCTTCATCTTCAATGCATCTCGGTAACAAGTATCTATCCCATGCATACCCTTTACTAGTTTCAACCTTGTGTAGGTTGCCTCTTGGCATGAAAGCTCTTATATGCAATTGTTGTGGGTTTGGCTTCTTCCTTCACTTAATATATCTTTGTGATATGTGTGATGAATTTGCAAAAACCTTTTCTTCAATTGATATTATTTGTTTGTGATACTTGTTGCCTATTTCAAAGCATCTCCACTATCTCTTGTTCCCTTAGTGATATGTGTGATGCATTTGATATATTTGAAGTTCATTTATGTACAATGAGATAAATTTGAGCTATGTGCTATGCTTTTAAGCAACAATCTCATTTGTATATTTATGACTTCCTTTTGGATACCTTGTTATTTTTTCCCCGGACCATTTCGTATGTATATGTTTCTTTGCGGATGTATATCTTCAATGGTTTGTCTAATAAGAAACCTATACATATGAGAGAGGTCATCTTTTAGTTGGTATCCTATTTCTTTTGAGCCACCTTGTTTTTCATCTATAATTCTTTGGTGGTTCCAAATTTGTCTCATGAGTGCTTGTCTTATTGTTTATTGGTATCTTTGCACACTCATGTATTTCTTGAAGATCTTTGACTTCATGCCTACCATGGTGAGCATGTTGATTTTTATTGGCTAAATGCTCTCACTAGCTTTTGGCATTTTCAATTGGTTTCAGTTTCCAATTGGTATCCCTAAGCTTGTGAATATATTTCTTTAAAAGATCTCTTTATCTCGGTTGGGCCCATCTTACGATGTATTTTTGAAAATTGGCATCTTCTTATGGCTCAACCACATCTTTGGTGCAAGTGCTATGATTTTCTTTTGCATTATGCACTCTTGCACTAGTTGCGTGTTCTAGATGATTTTGGGGGAGCAAGGATGCCATTTTTATGCACTCCTCAATTGTGCATGAAAATTGGGGAGCTTCTCCGTTTTTATTTAGAACTCTCGCTTTGGATTTTTGATTGCTTTTCTCCTTTGTGGAGATGTTTAAAATGATTTCATCTTTTTGCAATCTTTTGATCCTCAATATAGTTTGATTTCCTCTATTTTATTCGTTAAAAGGGTTTGCCATCACCTTTATGGAGGAACTCATATTATATTGGCTCTCTAAAATTTTCTTCCCATTTCGGCAATCGATGCCAATGGGGGAGAAGTTTAGAGGGTTTAAGGGAATTTGGGTTTTATGCTTTTGTTGCATTTACCTTTAATGCGCTTTGCATCCTTGCTTGTTTGTCTTGCAAGGATGCTCTATTCCTTATATAAACCCTCTTGAACGGGATTGTCATCAATTACCAAAATGGGGGAGATTGAAAGTGCATGGTTGCCCCCATGCATAGTTTTGGTAATTAATGACAATCTCGATGGACTAATATTTGCATTGAGCTATATTTGTAGGTGTCCATTTGCTTGCTTGTCTCCATTTGTTGGAGTCAAGGTCTTGCTTGCTCTCCATGTGTTGGAGTCAAGGTTAAGGGAAGAAGATCATTTGTTGATGAAGGCCAAGGTGTTCGTCATCGAGAGAAAGGCCAAGTGAAGTTATGCCGAAGAGTGCTCTCCCCATCTTGGTGTATGGGGGAGCGTCATGTGAATCTTCACCAAGCAAGGCGCAATCAAGAAGATGGTTCGCCGTGAGGAGATGAAGATCGTCTCCATCGAGCTCATGTGGATTAATGCGCAAGGCAAAGGTATGATCTTGATAGGGTTTTTATTTTACCGGTCTCATGATGTTTAGTGAGAGACCGGATTATAGGATAGATAGCCGTACTATCAAGAGGGGCTCTCGACCGAGTATCGTGATCGTATCGTTCGTGGAGAGCTCAAACCTTTGCATCCATGCAATCATCTTTGTTGGTTCTTATTTGGCTTTTATCCTTGTGAGAATTTAGAGTTTGTGTTCATCTCCATACCAAGCTCTAGTTCATCAAAAACGGATCTCATGAATATCTTCTTGCATTTTTTATATCGGAGGTTTTACCGGTTTATCTCTTCTACGAGAGGTCAAACTCTCTCCTTATGTTTTCCTCCTCACATGATAGACTATGATGTGTATATGCATGATCTTGTAGGGCTTGTGATTATCTTCGAAACAAGCCCAAGATCATAGAAAACGGAGTCTTGATGAACATCTTATTGCATTTGTGATATTGGAGGTTTTTCCGGGTTGTCTCTTCTAAAAGAGGTCAAACTCTCTCTTCATGATTGCCTCCTCACATGATGGACAATGATGTTTCTCTGCATGATCTTGTAGAGCTCTTCGTTGCGATTCCAACGAGCCCAAGATCATCGAAACGGAGTCCGGATGATTAAGTTATGTTTTTTCTCGTACCGGTTATTCTGCAGTTTTTTTGTCCAGCGGTAGTACCGCTGCGGCAGCGGTAGTACCGCTACACCTGGAGCGGAACTGCTGCTGCACAGCGCTCGGTACCGTTGGTGGTACCGCTGGTGGTACCGGTGCGCCCTTTTTGCGTACTGGTATCCCCCCGGTACCCCGGCGGTAGCAGCCACGTTCTACCGCTGGAATCATCATTCTTAGTCAAAAAGGGTCCCAGAGGTAGTACCGCTGGCGCAGAGGTAGTACCGCCCCAGAGGTAGTACCGCCAGCCTAGAGGTAGTACCGCTGGGTACGATTTTGCACATAACGGTCAGATTTCGGGGGACCTATTTAAGGGGCCTTCTTCCCCAATGGTTCCCCATCTAAGGCAGCACGTTTTCCTCTCTCTCTCCCACCATTGTTGACCTTGAAAAGCTTGCCCCCCTCTCAATCCCTCCAATGAATCTTGCATATTTTTGAGGGAAAAGTGAGAGGAGATCTAGATCTACATTTCCACCAATCAATCTCTCCTCTAAGTGAGGGGAACCTAGTGGATCTAGTTCTTGGAGTTCTTTTGTGGTTCTCCTCTTTGTTCTTCCTCTCTCATTCCCCCCAAAGCATTTGTTGCTTAGTTGGAATTTGAGAGTGAAGGATTTGAGCACTTGTGCTCTTGCCTTTTGCATTTGGTGCATAGGTTTGAGTTCCCCTCGGTGATACGTGGGA
The DNA here is from genome assembly GCA_012064385.1 of Puccinellia tenuiflora. Taxonomy (NCBI): domain Eukaryota; kingdom Viridiplantae; phylum Streptophyta; class Magnoliopsida; order Poales; family Poaceae; genus Puccinellia; species Puccinellia tenuiflora. The sequence continues at coordinate 22,150 of QRDG01001868.1, forward strand.
TTGAAGGTTCGAGAAGCTTGTTACTCTTGGGTGCATTCTGTTCCCAAGATCTTGTTGCCTCTTGGGTGCATTGTGTACCCTAGACGGTTTGGAGGTGCCGCGAAGACTTCGCTTGTGAAGCTTCGGCACGAGTTTGGGAGCCCCCAATTGAGTTGTGGGTGTGTGCCCCAAGAAGAGTTGTAAAGGGCTCCGGAATCCGCCCCGAAGGATTCCGATAGTGGAAGGTGAACCAATCCCTTGGGTGAGGTTCATCGGAGAATAGGGTGAGGCCTTTATGGCATCTTGAGTAGGCCTCTTGTGGCGAGCTCACACCCCTCCAACGAGACGTACTCCCTTAACAAGGAGGAACTCGGGAATACATCCTCGTCTCCGCGTGCCTCGGTTATTTCTATACCCGAGCTTTACTTATGCAATTTACATTGTGATAGCCTTCGTGCTTGAAGTTCATATCTTGCTATCATCTTGTTGCTTGAATTGCTTAGCATAAGTTGTTGGTGCACATAGGTGAACCTAGAATATTAGGTTGTTGGCTTGTTAATTTAAACACATAGTTTTATTCCGCAATTATCAAGCCCCTAATTAGAAAAAGTTTTAATCGCCTATTCACCCCCCCCCCCCTCTAGGCGACATTCGGGCATTGTTTGTTCTTTCAGAAGTGCCCCGAAAAAATTCATCTTTGCAGTATGTTCTGTTTTTGACAGATTCTGTCCTTAGTTTTGCATTGCTTCTTTTATGGCAAAGTGAGGTTCTTTTGAGATCTCGAGCTTCACTTAGATCTTGGTGACAGTAGCTAATGTTTAAAAAAATAAGTTCATGATTTTTGCTTTGGAACTAAAGAAAGATATTGTTTTTGTGGACTAACCCCTCTAAAGAAGTTGCGATAAGTTTTGCGTGAAGGAAGTTTTCAAGTATCCAAGAGCGAGGTGATGAATGAAGATCAAGAAGGGATAAAAGCTTAAGCTTGGGGAGGCTCCCCATGGACCCTCCTCTGAAATATTCAAGAAGTCACAAGCGTCTAAGCTTGGGGATGCCCAAGGCATCCCCTTCTCCATCAATAATCATCAGATTTACTCATGGTACTATATTTTTATTCCTTTACACATTATGTGATGTTCTTGGAGCGTCTGTTTGTTTTTACTTTCAGTTTGTTTATGTTTTGTTCTCTGGTCATATCAATGTTGGATCCTATTATTCTTGTTTGGGAGAGAGACACGCTCCGCTTTTTTGTAGAATACTCTTGTGTTTCACTTATATATGTTGAGTATTCAGTTTTCGTTATTTTTAGCTTCTGTTTTTCACGTATCTCTTGTTCAGAGCTATTAGTTATTTTATATAAAGTACTCTCTTGCTTCACTTATATTTTTTTGGAGATTTGATTGATGTTTGGTTGAAAAGAAATTATCATGTAGGAAGTGAGAAAAGTGCTTGCATAATCTTGTAGATCTTTGTCTTGAATCTTTGATACTTGTGAATTGTTTAGAGATATGAAATAGATTAATGCTTAAACATGTGGATCATTTAGTAATAATAGAGTTGGTTTGGCAAACAAGGTAGACGGTGTAAAGTCTAGTGGTTATGCATGATATATATCTGTAGTCATTCATTGAACCAAGTTGTTGTTATGTGTTTGCTTGATATCCTGCTAAGCCCAAAAATTCTGTACTGAGAGGGAATACTTCTCATGCATCCAACTCCCTGAGCCAAAAATCTTTGCCATTTGTGTCCACCATACCTACCTACATGTGGTATTTCCCTGCCACTCCAAGTAAATTGTTCATGTGCTATCTTTAAAATATTCAAAAATCTCCTTTTTGTGCCCCTGTTTTAAGATCATGAGGAAGCAGTAAGAAGTTGGTTATAACTTGTGATAGGCAAGGTCATTTCCCCCCTTTCATCCAATTAATGTTGATGGTTTACGTCCTCACTTGAGTCAACCCGAGAGAGGCTTAAGAAAAATATAAATATAACTCACCATTCTCCTCCGCACAATAAAAATTTGAGAAATCAGCTCAAACATTGGTTAGTGGTGAAACAAAGGAGAAACAGGAATGTACTCGTTCCCCTAAACCAGCCGCTCTCACAAGTCTAAAAGCCTTGCTTGTTATGGGGGACTAGCTAGTTTCTTTGCTGTGAAGTCGTTGACAAAAGCATGCATATCTCAAAACTGTTTTACTTCTATCGAAAATCAAAAAAATAAAAGCCCTAACACATGATTAATCCCTACTTCCCTCTGCGAAGGGCGTTTCTTTTACTTTTATGTTGAGTCAGTCTTCCTCTTCCTTCTTAACCCCCTCAAGCAATCACTTGGTGTCAACTTTGGTTCATGTTTTACTTCATGTTATCTTTGTGTCTAACTGTGAAAACTTTGTATTGACTTTATCTTGAGATAAACAAGTTGCAAGTTGAAGCTTTATGCTGAAAACTTAAATCTTCCTTTGTGTTGGCCAAACTCCTTTGTTGAAATAATATTGCTTTGTGAGATATCAATCATTGTCAAGTGTTATACTTTTAAATCTCCAAGGTACTCTTTTCTAGTTAATTCTTGCTTAGATGTTACATCTGGTTAATCATTGTTTGTTTCATTCAATGAACCTTTGTTTTGGATCAATGCATTCAGTTCATATGCTTTACATGATTACTTGATCAAGATTGTGTTGGTAGCATGTCACTTCAAAAATTATTTTGTTATCACTTACCTACTCGAGGATGAGCATGAGTTAAGCTTGGGGATGCTGATACGTCTCCGACGTATCTCTAATTTTTTATGTTCCATGCTTGATTATATATCAGTGCCACATGTTTTTACAATTTTTTATATCATTTTGGCATAATTTATGGAACTAACCTATTAATAAGATGCCCAGTGTCAGTTCCTGTTTTCTGCTGTCTTTTTGTTTCAGAAAAGTTGTTCTGGGAAGTTTCTCGGATTGAGCTCAAAATTTACGGGAATTATTTCCAATATGAAACGAAGACGGAACCTGAAGGATAGCCGGAGGGGAGGCACAGGGGCACCAGAAGCCACCTGGCCGCAGCCCCCTTGGCTGTGCCTGGGGCCCACATGGTGGCCCTGTCCATCGCCTCGCGTCGCCCCTTCACCTATAAATTCCCCTCTAACCTAAAAATCACGGGGGACCGACAATAATTTTTCCAAAAAAGTCTTCGAGCGCCGCCGCCATCACCGACAAGTTTCGGGGGTCAGATTGTTCCTGTTCCGACACCCTGCCGGGACGGGGATTGATGCCCGGAGCCATCTCCATCGACTACACCGCCTCCATGATGCTCCGTAAGTAGTTCCCCCATGGACTACGGGTTCTTAGCTGTAGCTAGATGGTACTCTCTCTCCCATGTTCTTCAATACAAGGATCTCATGAGCTGCCCTACATGATTGAGATCCATTTGATGTAATCGGTGTTGTGTTTGTTGGGATCCGATGAATTGTTACATTATTATCAGTCTATCCATGAAGTTTGTGAATTATTGTTGCTGTAATCTTGTTGTGTTTATTGCTTGTCACTAGTGCACGAGTGGCATGATCTTAGATTTAAGCTTTATAAGTGTTGCTTAGATTGTATCTACAAGTTGTTGCACATGTTACTGTCCGGCCGGAACCCGAGACCCCAAAGTGACAGCTTTTGGGATAATCGGAGGGGATGGCTGTGACTTGTGGATCACATGTTTTCACCAAGTGTTAATGCTTTGCTCCGTTACTTTGTAAAAGGAGTACCTTAATTACCATTAGGTTCCTCATAAAGGCCCTGTTGAAACGGGATGGTTGGACAAAAGATGTCATGCAAGTTCTTATTGCAAGCACGTATGACTATATATGGAAAATATGCCCTACATATGATTTATGAACTAGATGTCTATCATGAGTTATTTACAATTGTCAATTGCCCAACTGTAATTTGTTTACCCAACACTTGCTATTTTGGAGAGTTACCACTAGTGAAGTTAGGAACCCCGGTCCATATTACGCCATCAAGTATTTCCCGTGCCATTGCTTCCGTTGTTACTATTGCTGTTGCTACTTTACTGTTACTATTGCTCTCATATTACTGTTGCTTTCACATCACTTTTGTTACTAGTGCTTTCCCAAGTGTGGTGGAACTGACAACTCCGCTGCTAAGACTTGTATTCTTTGGCTCCTCTTGTGTCGAATCAATAAATTTGGGTTTCACTTCCCTCGAAGACGCGATCCCCTACACTTGTGGGTCATCAGTCGCCGCCGTCGTCCGCCGGCCGAAAAAATAGGACGACGCGCGCCACTGACGGACGACACACGCGCGTCGCCAGCCGAGATGGAGGACGTGTCCGGCCTCGCGGACCTCCGCAGCGAGCCGCGCGTGCAACGGGCCTTCACCGTCGACTTCGCCTGCTGCGTGTCCGCCGCCGGCGACCTCGTGGCCGGGCCGGTTCCAAGAGCTTCGCTGCGCTGGGGGAAATGCCCACAAGGGGCCATCCCGGACACGCTTGCTCACTTTTGTGAACCGATCGAAAAAGGAAAAGGTTCGATTGCGAAAGCCAGATGGTTGAACAAAGAAAAGTGAGTTTCCTTTGTTCACAAAAGATTTTGGGGGAAACCCCCGGGGTCTGGCGTTTACACGTGGGGCCATCCCGGACACACTTGTTCATTTGCCTGTGCGAATACGGCACCAACGCTGTTTTACATCTTGCGATGGGGTTAGGCACTCTAGCGGTTTACACACGAGGCCATCCCGGACACGCCTGCGGCCTAAATGTTGCGATTTCGGCACCCTACGACACGGGGCGGTCCCATCCTGCAAGCGCCTCACGGGTAGTACTTCTGGAGGTGGTACCGGCAAAGATGCTCAATATTCCATGAGTTCTTCACTGGCACCCCTCTTCTGTCTCCAAGCGGGCTACGCCAGGCCTGAGGACGCGTACCACCCGGTAAGGGCCTTCCCATGGTGATGATAACTTATTCATTCCTTTGGTCTTCTGCTTGCGTCGGAGGACCCAGTCTCCTTCCTTCAACTACCGGGGTCGAACTCGTTGAATATGATAGCATCGGAGACCCTACTGGTATCGAGCGTATCTTATGGCTGCCTGGCAACGAACTTCTTCCAGAAGGTTGACGTCCGAGGAGATTCGTACTTGAGCTCGGTCAGCAGCACTGGTTCCGCTCCATACACTAGATTAAAGGGTGTTTCCCCGGTTGCCCGGCTCGGAGTAGTGCGCAACGACCATAGCACAGGAAGTACATGATCAATCCAACCGACCCCAACTCGCTTCAACTTGTCAAATGTCCTTGTCTTGAGTCCCCTCATGATTTCTCCATTAGCCCGTTCTGCCTGGCCGTTGCTTCGGGGGTGAGCGACGGATGAATAACATATCTTTGTCCCTAACTGCTCGCAATAAGCTTTGAATGGCCCGCTGGTGAACAATGAGCCATGATTTGTGATAATGCGATTGGGGACCCCAAAACGGCATATAATTCCTCGAATGAATTTGATTGCGACTTGTGCTGTCTGTGCCCTGATGTGTTCCACTTCCACCCATTTCATAAACTTGTCAATGGCGACGATCAGATACTGATATCCCCCCACCGCCTGGGGGAAGTTGCCCACAACGTCAAGTCCCTGTCCTTTCTCCCGGGATATGCAGCGAAGGAGAACACCATTCTCTCGGCATCGATACAATTTCCCATTGACCAAGGCGTACATGTTGGCCCTTCTAGCAATGCATTCTCACTGTAGGAAAAGTCTTATAGCCGTCGGGCTATCGCTGACGAACAAATAAACGCGTGCGCCAGTGGTAAATATCATCCTATTCGCCAGCGATACAACACCTAGGGCTGGCGAACAAGATAAAGTGTTTGCCAGCGATACCTATGGACCCAAACGATCCAGCGGCGGAAAGCCGGAAACTATATCCTGTTCGCACGTACCCCCACCCCTTATCCTCTCGCTAGATCCAGACAGGAATACGCTCACAGTCACGCACGGGCAGGCGGGCGGCTCTCGTCTCCCCGGCCCCCGTCACCGTCGTCGACGAAGCCCCCACTCCCCTCTCGTCGCGGCCATGGATCAGGGCACCGATCCACCCCAGCCCGCCGCCGACGAAGCCCCCAAAGCCAGCTCCACCCTCGCGGCCCTCTCCCCTCCGCTCCGCCGTCGATCTGCCCCGGACTTCGACGCTGACCCGCCCCCCGAGATCGACGAGGCCGACGCCGCCGCCGCCGTCGACGAGGGGTACGCCACGGCCGCGTCGAGGGGCAGGAGCAGCAACGCCGCCGCGTGGAAGGAGGCCGCGTCGAGGAGAGGGAGCAGCAACTCCTCCGCGTGGAAGGAGGAGGAGGCGGAGGGGCTCGAGGAGGAACGGGGATGCCGGCCCGCCCAGCCCCAGCAGCAGCGGGTACGCCGGCGAGCGCTGCAGCAGCCTCGCCTCCAGCGTCGGCGACGGATGCGGTGGCGAGATCGAGGAGGAGGAGGAGCATGCCGACGCCGCCGCCCCGCCCCACGCCCCCGGTGCCGAGGACTGGGCGCGCGACAAGAAGCATGCGGACGAGGTCGTCATCTCTCACGTCGCGCTCTGCTCTCTTGGTATGTTACGCTGCAGACACGCACACAACTGTGCCTAGTTTACACATACGCACGTTGGATTTAGCTGTTTCGGTCGTCTAGCTATATATATGGATTAATTCGCTGCTCAGTTCATTAGTTGTTAGTAGTAATTTTGCTCCTTGGTGCTCATAGTTATTATCAAGTAAACATGTGTATTTAGCTGCTCAGTTCATGATCATGGTGCACGTGTTGGAGTTTTTTTTCGCTGGGCTAGTTACAGTTGAGCGCGGGATTGATTCATACTTGGCTAATAACTGTTGTTGAACACATAAATACCCTCTTAGTACTTCCTTTAACGTGTTGCAACTTTACTTGTTCTCTAAAAAAAGCAACTTTACTTGTTCTCTAAAAAAAAAAGTTCCAACATGCTAGGATGATAGTAGTTCTACTATACTGTCTAGAAGAGGAAGACATGCATATTGCAAGTGATAAACAATATTCTCTGGGTCTTTTCTTTCAAACCTGAGATAGTTTTCAATATTATAGACTATTTCCTACTAGTAGCCCAATTGTGTTAATCTGAAAATCTTCCAAGAACTTGTAGTTGTTCCTATTCGGTTATTCTTACTTTTGCAACTCAGCTTTTGTCTTCGCATGGTGTGCAAAGTGTGATGTATTGGCATAATTGTTAGTAAAGAACCATATGTGACTACAGGGACCTTCATATCTGTATACACCCAGGACGTCGTGTCACGTCGACACGGGGCTGCGGCAACGACGACGACATCGACACGGGGTTGCAGCAGCGATGGCGGCATCGACATGAGGCTGCGGCAACGGTGATGTCGACATCGGCACGAGACGGCGATGATCGTTTTGTAAAATTGTGTAGGCATATATTGATTGTTGTAACCGTGTATTTTGAACTATTGCATAATGACATGTACGAATCTATAGGATAAATAGAATTAATTAATATGGTTTTTTAATTCCTGATTACTTACTAGTGGCCTGCAATGCAAAGGTTGCACGCCACTAGTATTAATTTTTTTCTAAACTCTAAAATCCTTACTACTGGCGAACAACGGTTCGTCAGCAGTAAGCTGTTACCACGGGCAACTGTAGTGCCGACGAACCACTTATTCGCCAGCGGTACCTTAATTAGGTTCGCCAGCAATAGGTATTTTCCTACTAGTGTTTGCACTCTTATCATCGTTCGGGAGGTCTTGATGATGCAGATACTTCCAAATCTCTTCAGCCCAGACTGGCTTGGCGGGCCCAGCTGTGAAGACGGAGCGCTACTCAAGAGCTTCTTCCACCTCGGGCATTCCTTTTGCCCCTTTGTTTGGCGAGCCTTGGATGCCGAGTCGGGCTTCGATGGACAGGCATGTGAGCCTTTCCACAAAGGTCCCGGGAGGGGCGATCTCTCGCCGGGATGCTATCTTCGATAACTCGTCCGCGAGAAAATTCTCCCCCCGGGGAATGTGTTCCATCTACAACCCTTTGTACTGAATTCCCAATTTTTGAACCCCTTCCACATAGGCCTTCATCCGAGGGCAGTCATACTCCTTGCACACCTAATTGACGATCAACTGAGAATCTCCTCTGACCACCAGCTGATGTATCCCTAGTCCATTCGCGGCACGTAGGCCGGCCAGCAACCCTTCATATTCTGCGACATTATTAGAGGTCTTCCCTTTCTCGAAATCCATCTGTATAACATACTTGAGCTGTTCTCCGATCTGGGCTTCGATAACCACTCTGGCACCGACACCTTCATAGGAGAAGGCCCCGTCGAAGTATATGATTCATCGATTAGGGTCCTTTGTCCCAGGAAGAGGGGACAGAGACTCTGGCTCTTCGATAGGGGTAGGATTCCACTCCGTCCAATTGGCAAGGAAATCTGCCAGGGCCTTGCCTTTGATAGCTTTGGTGTTGTCGAAGCGGATATCAAAGTGAGACAAGTCCACCGCTCACTCCGCCACCCGACAAGGAGCGTGCGCGTTGGAGAGCACACGCTGGAGTGGATAGGAAGTGCGGACGGTAATTCGGTGTGGCTCAAAGTAATGTCGTAACTTCCTTGCTGCCAGGACAACTCCCAAGAGGATCTTCTGAATCTCTGGGTACCGTTCCCTTGCGTCACATAGCATGGAGCTGACGTAATACACCGGAACTGTACCACCCGGGGCTTTCTGATGACATAGAAAGTCGTCTTCTTCTGCTTCACCTGCTCCTGTTCCCGCTCGGCCACGAGTACGCCGCTTACTGTTTCATTGGTGGAGGCGACGTAGAGGAACAACGGTTCCTTTGGCCGAGGAGCTACAAGGACCGGCGGCGAAGATAGATATTTCTTCAAGTCTTCCATAGCCTCTGGAGCTTCCGGGGTCCATTGGAAAGGACTCCTTTTCTTGAGCACCTAAAACAGTGGTCGAGCTCGCTCTCCCAGTCTGGAGATGAATCGTCCCAGAGCAGTCAGACACTCGCTCGGGCGCTGCACGTCCTTGACTCGCCTTGGTGCTTGGATGTCAACAACTTTGATCTTGTCGGGATTTGCTTCAATTCCTCGGTGGGACACCTGATACCCCAACAACTTTCCGGGTGGCAGCCCGAAGGTGCACTTCGTAAGGTTGAGCTTGAGTTGGATCTTCCGGAGATTGCCGAAAGTTTCTAGGAGGTCACTGACCAGATCCGCTCCATTTCTAGTCTTTACCGCGATGTCGTCGATGTAGGCCTCAACGCTGCGGCCCATCTGTGATACCAGGCATGCCCTCATGGCTCGCTAGAAGGTGGCTCCGGTGTTCTTCAGGCCAAAAGGCATGCTGGTAAAGCAAAAGCACCCTTCTGGAGTGATGAACGCCGACTTCTATTTGTCTTCCTTGGCCATCTTGATCTGATGATACCCAGAAAAGGCATCCTGGAAACATAGGAGGTCGCATCCCGCCATGGAATCTACAATCCAATCGACCCGAGGAAGCGGGAACGGATCCTTTGGGAACGTGTGGTTCAGATCAATGAAATCCACGCAGAGCCACTTGGACCCACTCTTCTTCGGGACAACGACTAGATTCGCGGCCAAAGTAGGTGCAACACTTCCCTGATGGCGCGAGCCTTCTCCAGCTTGTGCACTTGTTCGACGATGAAGTCCTGCGGATCTGGGCCGGGGGGCGCCCCTCGTCCGTGCGCATGGGGGTGCGCATGCTCTTCTCGCCTACTCAGATGTAGCAGAGTCACGATGCGCTCCTTCCATGCAGCTGACGCTGGGGTGCCCGCTTCCGGCGGGAAGTCGATCAATGCCTCGACCATCGCCAATGCTTCGGCGCGGCTGTGATCTTGGATGGCGGCCGACGTTCTGGGAGGCTTCTCGCCATCAGGCCTCCCGTCCGCTGGCGTCACCATGGCGTGCTTGTTGTTGCAGATCCATGGGAGAACTCGCACCTCCTACCTAGCGTGCCAGATGTCGCGTGTCGAAATGCGGACACCGGAGAGTTCGACGTTCTCCCTTATAGAATGTTCGGAGGCGGGCGTTGGGAGTTCACCCTCGGATGACGGATGTATCGGTAACGCACAACTAAGAACACAATGGGTTTACCCAGGTTCAGGCCATCCGGAGATGAAACCCTAAGTCCTGCATGTCTGATCTGGTTTTTATTTGGTGGTGGTGACCGAGTACAAGTGGATGAGTATTTCTCTCTTTCCCACGATTGGCTCTCCTTCCCAGGGACTACCTCTCTTGTTTTTATCTTGGCCCAAAATCTTCTTCCTTCTTGTCATATGCATTCTTTTATACCGGTGAAATTGTCTCCAGCTCCGGATCCTGCATGAGTGACACCTCGCGGAGGCGTCGCCACCTCAGGAGATGGGTGTCATCGGCAGGAGGCAATCGGACGCTAGCTCATCTTCGTACTTTCCACGCATCATGCTCCCTCTGAACTTGACAAGCGAGACGTCTTGTCCAACCCTGCCTTGCCGATCAGCCTGCCGGCCGGCTGGCACGCTGCAGGCGGCTGGCGCCAAGTGTCTCCACAAAGCCTGCTTTCTCCTCCCGGGCGGAGCCCCCGGGCGAGGTTGTCTTCTTGTTATTCTCCCGCTGGGCTCCCTGGAGTCTTGAGGTGCCTTGTGGCGGCCCACACTCTCGTCGATCATGACACCCCAGGACAGCGGGGTGTCGACAATTTTGGGTGCATTGTGTTTCCAAGAGATTGTGCATCTAGGGTGTATCGTGTACCCTGGACGGTTGGTGGGTGCCAGAATTTCTTCGATGTGAAGCTTCGGGAGCCTCCCATTAGATTGTGGAGTTAGCCCCGGGCAAATTGGACGGGTTTGGTCAACGTCCTCAAGACGACATCATAGTGGATGAGCAAATCCCTAATGGGGGGAGCTCACAGAGAATAGGGTGAGAACGGGCGTGCTTGTAGAAGTAACAAGGAGGATCCACACCCCTCCAACGTAGACGTACTTCCATTGGGAAGGAACTACGGTAAACAAACCTCCGTCTCCACTTGTCTCGGTTATCTCTATAACCAAACTCCTTTCTTATGCAGTTACTTTTTGATAGCCATCAAGCTTGAAGTTATATATCTTGCTACCACCTTGTTGGTACCTTGCCTAGCATAAGTTGTTGGTGCACATAGGTGAACCTAGTATATTAGGTTTTGTGCTTGATAAATTAAATGTTAGTTTTATTCTGCTTTTTCAAGCCCTAGACTTAAAAGTTTTAAATCGCCTATTCACCCCCCTCTAGGCGACATCTCGTTCTTTCAAACATCCTCATACCCTAGCCTGGTCACGAGGATCAACCATAGGCTTCTTCGACATCTACTTCAGCCACAATTGTCGGTGAGCAATTAGATCTACCCATGTTGGTACATCTTCCATAGATCAATCTTGGTTGTTACGTGTTTAGCGATCTTTTGTTTTCCGTCACTTGAACCAACAACTCTCCGATCATGCTCCTTCACTTCTTGACACTGGCGTCACAAAGCTACTAGGGAAAGTGCCTCAATTCAAATTTCAGTTGGGATGGATTCATCGTGATGGCTTTGCAGACATGGTTAAAAGAAGTATGGAACATGATGGTGAGTGGGCAATCTCCCATCCAGAGGTGCAATAGTGAAATATGTGCACCGCGAACATATCTTAGAGGATGGGCACGTCACTCTACAGGTGTATATAGAAAAGAAAAGAAAAGGCTTTCAAATATCATTGATTATCTTGAGCATATCGCTAAAGAAGGTCTGTTATTTGATCATGATCTTGATATAAAAAGCTAATTAAGTCAATGAACAGATTGCATGTCTACCAATAAAAGATGAGCGCGAATGGTATCACATCTAAAGCCCAATTCATAGTGAAAGGCGATATAGTAATACAAAACATTCACTATAAATAGGGCGGTATGTCCACCATAGCAAAGGATCGATTCATGAAATCCTAAGACACCCCTCAAGCTAGCGTTTTCGTTATGCATTGTAACCTCCACAAGAAATACAGAAACAGACAAGCAGGAGTAGGGTTTTACACCATCACAGTGGACTGAACCTGGGTAAACCGCCGTGTTCTTGCTCCCTTTGCTCACTGCCGTGTCACGAAGATTGTAGATAGGTTAGTTCTTGGCCCCGTGGTCGAACAAGGGATGCCCGGAGTCCCAAACTCTGTTAATTAGTAATGTAATATTGCCTTATTTTGCATGTTTTGCAGTTTCTGGGAATTATTTATCAGAGTCAGAAATCAGCAGGAAAAATCACCTGTCAATTTGCCATGCTTCCGAAGTCCCAAAAATTACAAAAAAATCATAAAGTCATTATTTAAGGAAATAATCCGGGAAGCACATAAAACTCCTGGAGTGGAGCCACCAGGAGAGGGGCGACCTGGAGGCACGCCCGGCGGGCACTTCAGATTATTTTTCCGACGCCATCTCGGGGCGGAAACAAGATAAAGAGAAGAAGGCTCTCCTGTAGGCAGAAATCTACAAGGAAATTCTTTCTCGGAGGGGGAAATCATCACCGTTGTCATCATCATCACGCCGGGCATCATCGGGAACATCATCAACACCATCCAATCTCATTCCGCTTAATATCTAGGGTTGTAATTTTTGCTATTCATTGGGATCTCTCTCTCGGTGTTGATCACCCCGTTGTAGTTGATGCTATTGAGTTTTATCGGTGAATTCTTGTTATGACCGAATTGTTATTCATTCATAAATCACCTCTGATCATGATCCATACGATGTATTGTGAGTAGTTCATTTAGTTCTTGAGGACATGAGAGAAGTCTGGTTACTAGTCGTCACATTATGTTGAGTAATATTTAATGATTTGATATTTAAGTTGTGGTGTTATTCTTATAGTGGTATCATGTAAACGTTGACTACATGGTACTTCACCTTTATGGGCCTAGGGGAATGCACTGTATTTAGTTTGCTTATGGAAGGGTTTCTGTAGTGATAGAAAGATAAACCCCAATTCGCAAGCTATTGCACGAGGGAGCGTAGCATCCTAGAGTTTAAGTTTGTGGTTAGATTGTATCTTAATTAATTTCGTGTAGTTGCGGATGCTTAAGGACGATGCACTAGCATAGGTTCACCCATACAACACTTATCAAAACGATGAATGTTAATCAATGGTATGTGATGAAAATAACTTGATGAAATTCATGTGTGTCCTCTGGAACGTTTTAATCATCATAAGTAACACCGCCAGCTTGTCTTTTATGCTAAAAAGGATTGGGCCACTTGCTGCAACTATTTTTGTTTACTTTTATTTACTGTTCTTTATTTACTCGTTATTACAAAAACCCATAAAAAATTGACTCAAGGCATTTGAAGTGAAACCTTTCTCAAAACCACTTGTCAACATCTGCTGCTTCTACTTGGGCTTGACACTCTTATTTATCGAAAGGACAACGATAGATCCCATACACTTTGTGTGTCATCAAGTTTTATAAAAAATTCTAGGATATAGTTAAGGCCGATTTGTTGGAATTGTTCAATGCTTTGCACATTGGACATATCAAACTTTTTAAGTTAAACTTTTGGTAGATAATGTTGTTTCCTAAGATTAAGGATGTAGAAAATATTTACTAATATAGGCCTATCTATTACTTCAATGTTAGCTTCAAGATCTTCACAAAAGTTGTGAGAATAAGGCTAAACTCAGTGGCCGACCACGTGGCCCGCTCCACACAGACAACCTTTATCTAAGGACATTATATACTGGATAGAGTAGTAAACTTGCATGAAACAGTTTACGAATTACACCAAAATAAACTGAATGGTGTGATTTTAATATTGGCTTTTAAAAAGATTATGATAAAGTTCAAATGAACTTTTATCCAACAAGTGCTAGGAATGAAAGGATTCTCCGATTCTTGGTGTATTTGGGTCCATAACTTTATACTGGAGGTAGTGTGACCATTAAAGTCAACAATGATGTTGGTCGCTACTTCAAAATAAAGAAAGGACTGTGTCAAGGAGACACATTATGCCCAATATTATTTAATAATATGGTTGATATGCTCATCATGAGCGTGCAAAAGACTCGCAGAAAAAAAGACTGCAGGTTCAAGGAAGAAGAAAGAGGGCGAAGGAATGACGTGGAAAGATAAGATAGAGAGTGGTGGGCCCCATGTTATCTAGCTTGTGCGATCCGCACAGACTATGTCCACGGTCAACCCGTAGAGAGCCGGTTCGATACTAAACTGCCCTTTTAAATTAAAGAATGATTATACTCTGTTATCCCTAAAGATTGTGCTATATATCGCCGGTGGAACAGAATGGAACAGAAGGGATGGGCTACTAGTTGTCTAGTGACCATCAACTGATGCAGAAAGACGTGAATAAAGCAGAGCACAACTAGTATCCTAGATATCTTCCGTTAATAAGCAGTCAGGAAGTCAATCGTGTGTCCCAGAACCAATATGCACAAACATTCTTGATCTAATATATAGACCAACATTGCTCAAAAAAGAAAATGGTGGACCAACATGAACCTCAAATTTCTTGCATCTTTCAGGGAAAGATGCATACAGATGCGATATTAGTGGAGACTAAAACTAGGCCTAAAATCTATAGCAAATTGCTCCACCCGCAAAAAAAAAAAAGCGTCTAAGATATGCTAAACACAAAATAAATGCTATGCTAGTATTTGACCACATACTTAGTTTATACAAAATACAAGAATTTGCGCTAACCTGTACCCGTTGGCTTCAGAATTCTTCGAGTTTCAATCGGTGACGCGGCCAGATGATCAGGAAAGGCAAGAACAAGATCGCTAAAGCAAAGATTCAAGAAACGATCGAATTAGAGCTCAAAGCAGCGCAACCAAATATAGAAGCTACAAAATCGAAGGGAGAAACTAAGTCCAATCAAACTCTGCTAAACGCCTAGAACAATTTACTATACCAAAATACGGTGGCACCGTGCACCGTTGCCAAGCTCAGCTAGAACATAGTATGAAGAAGATTGAATGAGCCTCGTCAAGATAAGGCATGTACTTGCAGGAGCGGGCTTCCAATATATACAAAATTAGTCGTCAGCGGTAGGCGTACCTTTCTCCACAAAAGTTGTTGGGCAGCGTGTACCCATCGATATTACAGAATTAATCATATGATATGCCACTGTCAACTTTAACTAATGTCATTATTATTACGTTTTATAGCTACAAGTGGCAGCAAGTTGACCATTCAAATAAAAGTTCAGCATTACTAGCACCGCTCGAATTGATGGTAGCAAATTGACCATCAACGTCCATGCTGCCTCCGTTCAGTTCTTGCGTAGCATAGCAAGCGATATTAGAGTATTAGTTGATTTAAATAAGTTCTTGCGTAGAATAGCAAGCGATAGTTATTATGTTTTCTAGAGAATTCTCATGCGTGCCTTCCAAACCGTACTGGAGGGAGTAATACAAGTTGCAGCAAGTTGACCTTAAAGAAAGTTCCACATAATCAGTCTCTACGACCAATTATCGGCGAACTTGCAATCATATATGCACCTACAAATTCGTGTGGGGACCAACTTGCACTACAACACGGTTTAGAATTGGGAGCACTTCAAAGTGAGCATAAATGTGAACTTTCTGACTAGTTGCTCCGTTCCATGCCTAATTTCATAGGGAAGCCCAAAGTGGCTCTATTTCATTCTATTTCACTTCCTAGCACTTCCTATCATTTAATATACATCCCTTTGGTCTTATTGACATAAGAGATGTCATTTATAGTCTATCTCTTTCTATATATGAAAAGTCAAGAAATTCTCATCGAAACATCGAGAAATTGTGCATATAGAAAACTCTAAAGAAAGAAAAAAAAGGAGACCCATGCCATGATTTTCAAATCTTTTCTATTTAGTAGTCTAAGTTTCTCGATGAGGATAATAAATTCGGTCGTATGTATTGGGACATTTACTCAAAATGCCTTATTTGCTCATCTTTACTATTAAAGCAGAGTCGATGATGCCACATCTCTCATGGTGTCACACTTCCCTCTAATTACATACCAAATGCCACGAGCTAACATATTTTCCAACAAACTCGCTCTAACTCCGACTTGATGAGCGCTCCACCGCATAAAAATCGTTAGAATAAAACAGAAACTGTTGTGTCTTGGATCACGGACACCGGGAGTAAAGGATACCCCCTTTTTAGGCTCGGCACGGGGTGCAAAAGAGGCTGGGAGACGTCAACTTCTGGGAGAACCTCGTCAAGATCTCCGATCTACGTACTAGCAAGAAACACAGAGACACAAGGAGTTTACCCAGGTTCAGGCCGCCCGGAGGCTAAAAGCCCTACTCCTGCATGTCTGGATTGAGTGATTCATCATGGTGCGGCTTACAGAGGTGGTTGCGGACGAGAACCCGGGAGGTGTTGGCTAGAGTTTGAAGACGAGCAGATCCTTTCCCGGAGGAGATCAACTCTCGCCTATGCTATTCTTATCTGGTGCGCTACCTAGCCTAGCCTCCGACTATGGAATTCTCTCTGTCTCTAGCCTGCTCCTCCTTTTCCCCCTTCCTCCGGTGCTTCGGTCCTCCTTTTATAGGCTAAGGGGATCCCACAAGGGCACCTTTGGGGGCGGAGGGGTCTTAGGCGGGAAAACCCCCTCCGGGTTCTTCTTATGGGGCGACGTGGCCTCTTCTCGTCCAAGTATTCTTCTGAGGGGGGTTAGGTGCGGTCGCCCACCTTTTGGATGGCGGGCGGACAAAGGCTGACACCTTTACCGACCGTGTCCCTGCGCGGCGCCTCCATCTTCTTGACGCCCAAGTCTTCTAGGAGCTTCCAGCAGGGGCTGGCAAGCTTATCCTCTTTGCCCGTATGCATCTGCCGGGTTCAGGGTGACACCAGAAGGCCACCCGGTCCTTAGTTGTGGTTGTCGATGCCGTCCTTGTCCGGTTGCCGTGGGGAAGATGGGGGAGGGGGCCATCTACCGGTGTTGAACACTTGCCTTGTTCACCTTCCTAGTGGGCCCACTGGTGGTGGACATACTTTGACCGCATCAGGGGAACCCCGTGTTCCACTGTTGTGACAGTAGTCCCCGGGCATAGTCCCGGCGAGCACGTCCTTCTGCTGCCGGGGCTATGACCAAAAAGTCAAAGTGGGTCCCGGCGTCTTGTCTTGACTGTCCCGTCCCATCCGTCAGGGAGTGGGTGCTTGGAGTTATCCGCTTGGGGGAGTAAATGCGCCTACCTCCTCGATTCTCGGAAGTGGAGAAGGCGAGGCGGCCGTCGTCGAAGGCGCAGCCGAGCCTTCTTAAAGGCGGGGGTGCCCTTCCCGAATCTTCAACTGTCTTCCTACTTCTTCCAGCTCCACACTCCAGCAGAGCCGAGTGCGTCGATTGCGAGAGCCAGGAGAGGAGCTGGATGCACCCGTTCTTCCTCAATGGTGGCAGAGGTGGTCACCAGCAGCCGTGGGAGGGCTGCTTCCCGAGGTAGAGCGGGGCGTGGTCGCGGCGGCGGCCGCGGTCGTGGTCGTGGAAGCCATGGTCGCGGAGGTCGTGGGGCGGGAGGGTTTCCAGATCTTCCTCCTCAAAGTACGATCCACTTCGGCTTCCCTCCGTTCGAGTTCGTCGTAGATCTGGACAGTAGGCTTTGCAGCCGGCTCCATCTGTCGGACTCCTTCACGGCGGCGGTGGACTCGGACGACGACAGGCCCACCGACTTCTGGTTGCAGGTGGACGGTTGCCCCTATGGCCCCTCCTGGGTCAAAGTGGAGTACACCGTCGACGACTTCATGCTCCTGGGCCGGGGATGGAAGGCGTTCACGCGCTCCCGTCACCTGACCCGGGGGCAGTACATGGCATTCGAGTATGATGGAGACGTGACGCTCTCCGTGAAGATCTTCCATGCCGAGGGAGGACGCGTGGACTGCTGTGCGGAGCGTGATAGCAGCAGCCGTAGCAGCGGCTTCGGCGACGAGGATGAGGATGAAGATGAAGAAAGCTCCTTCCGCATCAAGGCCAAGGAGAGCTCGCCTTCCTGAGGACGTGTGGGGCGGCTTCGAGGCAGCGGTCCCGAAGTTGTCCTCGACCTCCTTCTTGGTGGCCTCGTCGACGTACTTCTGGAAGTAGCGCCTTCCGTCATGTAGCGGTGCTTCCTTCTCGCGTAGGAGCCAACCTTTTCTATAAAAAGTAGGTCCCTTTGTAGCTATTGAAATGACGGAGAACTTGTATCCTTGATGTCACCTGGCCTTCGGTTGAATTGGTGTGAATTAGAACGGGTTTTTTGCAAAACGCACCCCAATTACAGCACCAGTCGTACCGCCGAGGGGTAGGTGGGAGTTAAAGGCCTATAAAAAGGCTCTCCATCCCCCAAGCTCCTCAGCACCCCCTGACTCCTTTCACTTCCTTGCTTCTTGCTCTCTCCGACCCTCCATAGATCGCAACGCAATGTTTGGGGAGGCAGAGATGTCCTTTTCTGGGACGTCGATGGCGGCGTCCGTGTGTCTGGGCACGGCGGAGGCGCCCAGGGAAGCTGGGGCCCGTGCCGCTAGAGAGGAAGAAGAGGTGGTGTCTAGCTCTGCCCTTGCCAAGGGCATTTCACGCCTGGCGGCCATCTCTGGTCCCGTGGCTCAGGAGGAGGCTCGGGTGCGCGCCCTTCGGAGGGCTCAGCTTCTGGCGCCTTGAGGGAGAAGACCGCGGGGATCCCGGGGGCGTTTGCGCTCTGGGCCGAGCTCGAAACCATCGAGCAGGTAAGCGCCGTGGCTCCTTTGACCTCTTGCACCCTCGAGGACCGGTCTAGATCTTGACCAAGTTCATTCCTTGTCGCAGGCGGACGACGACGCCATGAGTGAGGTGGCGGTCAAGATGCTTTTTCTGTCTCGCTGCTTGGCGCTCGGGCGCGCGGGGAGGCCATGAGGCGCCTGAAAGTCCTGCTGGGTTCCCTCTCTTTCCCCAGGCGTCCCCGGGAATCAAGAGTTCTCCCGTCAGGCATGAAGAAAACAAGAAACGCACAACTGGGAGATTTAGCTCCGAGCTGGCCTCAGCAGCATAGGCTTAAGCAGTCGCAGGACCAAATGTAAATCCAGAATTGTAATTCAGAATGTAAATTCGGATGAATGCAATCCTAGACTCAACTCTCGGGGTCATTTCCCAAATCTTCCTTTGCACTAACGTGCCGTCGAGTTTTCAGAGGAGGCCTCTTAGGTAGCCAAGCACTCTACCTGCGCACATCCCAAATGTGTTGCTAAGATGCTAACGCGGTAGACGTACCCCTAAGGAAGACTATACCTTCCAGGAGCCTTCTCCACTATCCTCAGGTACTAGGCCAGAGGGAAACGGACCGTTCACCGGGGTGGATGCATACCCCCGCAAAGACTCTCATCAACTGTCAGGCATGCGCAGGTCGATAGTATATTGACTCTGAGCGAGATATTATGCCTAAGTGCAGGATGCAGATGCAAGGACTTAGCTGATTTTCTGCCGCGTCCTCGATCCGCCCTGTCCTTCTCGGGTACCCAACTCCTTAGCCGTTTTCTGCCGCCAGATCCTGTCCATGGAAGGAGCTGCACACAACAAACTTTCAGTAGGAAAAGAATGGACCCTCTTTTCAACCATGTTTGCATGCTATCCGAAGAAATTTGCAAGCATAGTTGATTGTGCATTTCTGTGATGAAGTTTGTCTCACCACAGCACTGCCCGATTCCTCCTTTCCGCGGCAGTACGACATGATTGGGCGGCAGTGCCTATCCGTGAGGCCACTCGCGACGCTTCAACCCATCAGCGACTGGCACATATCAGCCCCCTGCACGGGTTGCTAAGGCTAACATGCTTGCATGAAAGAATTGAGGCTCACGAATTTGAAATCACTTGTCTTTTATTCCCTTGGCGACCATTCTGTTGGAATTTTGGCCCAATTAACCAGCCTTTTGATTAATCCAATAAATTCCTGAAAATCCTAGAGGCCCATGTGGCCCATTCATGCATTGCAAGAGGTTGGACAAAATGTTTAGTCCCATACCGCCAGTTGGGAGAGAGTTTCACCAGCTTATAAGGTGAGACCTTCTACCACTAGTATGAGGCATTGAAAAGGGAGAGAATAAGAGAGAGCCACACGCGCGCTCCTCCTCCGCCGCCCGCCTCGCTACGCCTCGCCTCGTCACGACACGTCACGACGCGCCGTGGGTTGCGGGAATGACCGAGCCGATGGCTATATTTTTGTCACGCGCCACGCATGATTGGAATACGACCGGGTACGCGGAAGCTGAAACATTTTGCTTAGTGGACAATTAACTCGAATCTGAGTGCTTCCTATTCAGTTCGTTTTCTGTCTCTTCGTTTCATATCCCACGCAGCCTGTTTGCCTTCTCCTCTGTGTCTATAAGAGAGAGGTCGCTCCTCTCTAGAGACACACACAAGAGCCACACCTCTCATGCGCCTGCCTCCTGGTTCTCGAGCTTTGCGCCATCGATCAAGACTTCTCCATCCCTTTCTACGGCGTGCACCACGGGATGGGACAGTAGGCCTCCGAAACCCCGCCTCTCGTGATCCTGTACGGGAGAGGGGCGATAAGGTTTTTGGGGAGCGCTGCCGCGCGACTACTGACCTCTTTGTCAACACGGACGCCGACGACTTCTTCCCCAACGACGACTACTTCCCGACATCAACGACATCTTCGGCGACATGAACACCGACGGCGCCAACGGGTCTTCCTCCAACACCCCGTATGTGCTCATCTGTGTTCTACTAGATGTCATGCTTCGTATAGTATTTGTAGCAATCTATGTAGAATTGCTATTTGTGTACTCTCTAGAATTGCTTTTTGTGAACTCTCTGTTAGACTGCATGACTAGTTTAAATCACGTTTTATTAGTCATGTTTCATCTACTGCTTTTAAGGATTAAATCATGTGGAAATTTCCTAATATTTTCAACAATCCAAAAACCTTATTATAGGAAATTTTCCTACATTGGCTTTGCTGCATCACTAAAGCCTCCTCCTTTTGTGGGCGTCAATTACAAGAATTGGCGTGCAAGAGCTACTCTGTGGTTTGAAACCATGAAGTGCTTCCACGCTGTTAAAGGCAAGCCTGAAGGAGAGCTTTCTCCTGAACAGGATAATGCTTTTCAGGAAGCCGATATCCTCCTGAGAGGGGCTATTCTCAGCATTCTTGGCGAGAAAATCATTGACCCGTATTTGTCCATCACTACGGGCAAGGGTATGTGGGATGCGCTCGAGGCCAAATTTGGTGTCTCGGATGCAGGCAGTGAATTGTATGTCATGGAGCAGTTCTATGACTACAAGATGACTGGTGAACGCTCTGTGGTTGAGCAGGCTCACGAGATACAGTCCATTGCCAAGGAACTTGAGCAGTTCACATGCGTCTTACCGGACAAGTTCATTGCCAGAGGCATCATTGCCAAGCTTCCTCCCTCGTGGAGGAATTTTGCTACTTCTCTGAAGCATAAGAGACAAGAGTTTTCAGTTATGGATCTCATTGGGTCTCTTGATGTGGAGGAGAAGGAGAGAGCAAAAGACGCACGCGCTCGAGGCCTTGAGGGAGGTTACGGTGCTAATTTCGTTCAAAAGAAGAACTCCCAGTCCTACAAGCCCAAGAACAAGAATAAGTCTGAGAACAAAGGCAAGTTTGATAAAAAGAACAAGCCCTCACACTCTACCAACTTCAAGAGGAAGACCGATAGGAAGAAGGGATCCTACCATGTCTGTGGTGATCCTAATCACTGGGCTCCAAGATGCCCTAATCGATTTGAGGAGCGCGACAAGAGCGGCAAGACCGCCAATGTTGTCATTGGAGATACTGAAATGAAAGATGCTGGGTATGGTATATTTCCAACTATTTTTTTCAGTATGTCATTCTCCTGAATGGTTGATTGACACGGGTGCCAATGTACATGTTTGTGCTGATATCTCAATGTTTTCTTCTTATCAGGTCGTAGGGACTTTCTCCGTGCTGATGGGGAACGGGTCACATGCTTCGGTTCATGGTGTTGGTACGGTCGATCTGAAGTTTACTTCGGGGAAGATCGTGCGCCTGAAGAACGTTCATCATGTGCCCGCCATAAATAAGAATCTTGTTAGCGGATCTCTTCTGTGTCGAGATGGCTACAAGTTATCTTTGAGTCCAATAAATTTGTAGTGTCTAAGTTTGGAACCTTTGTTGGTAAGGGCTATGAGCGCGGAGGCCTGTTCCGCCTATCTTTGTCAGACATTTGTAATAATGTTGTTAATCATATTTGCACAACCAGTGAATCAAATGTCTGGCATTCACGTCTTTGTCATATTAATTTTGGTTGTATGATGCGGCTAGCCAAAATGAGTTTAATCCCGAATTTCACTACTGTTAAAGGCTCTAAGTGTCAAGTATGTGTGCAAGAGATTTGGCACCACTAGAGCTTATACATTCAGATCTTTGTGAGATGAATGGCTTGTTGACAAAAGGTGGAAAGAAATATTTCATGACGTTGATCGATGACTCCACTAGATATTGTTATGTGTATCTCCTTAAATCAAAAGATGAAGCTTTACATTTCTTCAAAATCTATAAAGCTGAAGCAGAAAACCAACTCGATCGAAAGATCAAGAGACTTAGGTCTGATCGTGGTGGAGAGTATTTTTCCAATGAATTTGATTCTTTTTGTGCGGAACATGGTATAATCCATGAGAGGACGCCTCCCTACTCACCCCAATCAAACGGGGTGGCCGAAAGAAAGAACCGAACTCTGACTGATTTGGTTAACGCCATGTTAGACACTTCGGGTTTGTCCAAGGCATGGTGGGGGGAGGCAATATTGACTGCGTGTCATGTCCTAAACCGAGTTCCCACAAAGAACAAAGAGATAACTCCATTCGAGGAATGGGAGAAGAAAAGGTTAAAACTCTCTTACTTACGGTTGTTTGGCGAAAGTCAATATACCAATTCCCAAGAAGCGAAAGCTTGGACCAAAAACTGTGGATTGTGTTTTTCTGGGCTATGCATTTCATAGCATTGGCTATAGATTTTTTATAGTAAAATCTGAGGTATCCGACATGCATGTTGGTACAATAATGGAGTCGAATGATGCGACTTTCTTTGAGGATATCTTTCCCATGAAGGATAAGCCTAGTTCATCAAATCAGGAGATGCCTAACACATCTAGTCAGGAATTAGCTACAATTCCTGAATCCACTATTCCGATGGAACACTTCGATAATCCTTTAGAGGATGACAATGAAATTCCTAAAAGGAGCAAGAGACAGAGGACCGCAAAATCCTTTGGTGATGATTTCATTGTGTACCTCGTGGATGACACTCCTAGGACTATTTCAGAAGCTTATGCATCTCCTGATGCTGACTACTGGAAGGATGCTGTCCACAGCGAGATGGATTCCATCTTGGCGAATGGTACCTGGGAGATCACTGATCGTCCTTATGGGTGCAAACCTGTAGGATGTAAGTGGGTGTTCAAGAAGAAGCTTAGGCCTGATGGTACTATCGAAAAGTACAAGGCACGGCTTGTGGCCAAGGGTTATACCCAAAAGGAAGGTGAAGACTTCTTTGATACTTACTCACCTGTTGCCAGACTGACCACCATTCGTGTGCTACTATCATTGGCTGCCTCACACGGTCTTCTCGTTCATCAAATGGACGTTAAGACGGCTTTCCTAAATGGAGAGCTGGAACAGGAAATTTACATGGAACAGCCAGATGGTTTTGTAGTATATGGTCAGGAAGGAAAGATGTGCAAGTTATTGAAGTCTCTATATGGTCTCAAGAAAGCCCCTAAGCAGTGGCATGAAAAGTTTGAAAGAACGTTAACTGCCGAAGGCTTTGTTGTAAACGAAGCTGACAAATGTGTATACTATCCCCATGGTGGGGGCGAGGGAGTTATTTTGTGTTTGTACGTCGATGACATACTGATATTTGGTACCAACCTTAACGTGATTAAGGAGGTCAAGGATTTCTTATCTCGTTGTTTTGAGATGAAGGATCTAGGAGTAGCTGATGTTATCTTAAACATCAAGCTGTTGAGAGATGACGATGGTGGGATTACACTGCTTCAATCCCACTACGTGGACAAGGTCTTGAGTCGTTTTGGGTATAGCGACTGCAAGCCTTCTCCAACACCGTATGATCCCAGTGTGTTGCTTCGAAAGAATCGACGAATTGCTAGAGATCAATTGAGATACTCGTAGATTATTGGCTCGCTTATGTATTTGGCTAGCGCCACGAGGCCTGGCATCTCTTTTGCTGTAAGTAAACTGAGCCGGTTTGTTTCAAATCCGGGAGATGATCATTGGCATGCTCTTGAGAGAGTTATGCGCTATTTGAAAGGCACTGTAAGTTATGGTATTCACTATACCGGGTACCCGAGGGTACTGGAGGGTTATAGTGATTCAAATTGGATATCTGATGCTGATGAGATTAAGGCCACTAGTGGTTATGTGTTTACACTTGGTGGTGGCGCTGTTTCCTGGAAGTCTTGCAAGCAGACCATCTTAACGAGGTCAACTATGGAAGCAGAACTCACAGCACTAGACACTGCCACTGTTGAAGCAGAGTGGCTTCGTGAGCTTTTGATGGACTTACCTGTGGTTGAGAAACCAATACCCGCCATCCTAATGAACTGTGATAATCAAACTGTGATCATCAAGGTTAACAATTCAAAGGATAATATGAAGTCATCAAGGCATGTGAAGAGGAGACTGAAATCTGTCAGAAAAATGAAGAACTCCGGAGTTATTGCGTTGGATTATATCCAAACATCTAAAAATTTGGCAGATCCCTTCACAAAGGGTCTATCACGCAATGTGATAGATAATGCATCGAAGGAGATGGGTATGAGACCCACAGTATGAGTTGTTTGCAGTGGCAACCCACTCTATGTGATCGGAGATCCTGTGAAGTAGAATTGGGAGACAAGCTGTTGATCAACTGAGAGAAGAGTATCCTTACCTTATATAATACCACTTCGTGAAGATGCAATACTCTTCTGAACTGCATGGTAGGTTGATGTATATCTTAATGTGTTCCAAGAGTCTTTTATTTTAAAAGAGGAGATGTTGTCCTGCAGAACATCTCTTGAGGAACACACCTATATGAGCCTGACTGTCAAACGTCGCAGTCTATGAGAGTTGGGTGCTCTCTAATAAACTCATGAAAGGCCCTGGAGTATGACGTATAAGCTCCACCCGCGGGGAAGTCCCACGGTAGCCCAGTATCGGTCAAGACTTTGTGTGAAACTAGATTCGCAGAAAACTTGCAGTTCAAGGCATAGTCCACTGTTCAAGTTGCAAACTAGTCTAATATGAAGTTCTAGGTGGAAGTTCAACTTAACAGTCTCCACTTCAGCACCGGTATATAAACAATGTTTGAGAACCTAAGGCAAACTCTATGTGCCTCTAGGATCTGGTGGGGGATTGTTGGAATTTTGGCCCAATTAACCAGCCTTTTGATTAATCCAATAAATTCATGAAAATCCTAGAGGCCCATGTGGCCCATTCATGCATGGCAAGAGGTGGGACAAAATGTTTAGTCCCATACCGCCAGTTGGGAGAGAGTTTCACCAGCTTATAAGGTGAGACTTTCTACCACTAGTATGAGGCATTGAAAAGGGAGAGAATAAGAGAGAGCCACACGCGCGCTCCTCCTCCGCCGCCCGCCTCGCCACGCCTCGCCTCGTCACGACACGTCACGACGCGCCGCGGGTTGCGGGAATGAGCCGAGCCGATGGCTATATTTTTGTCACGCGCCACGCATGATTGGAATACGACCGGGTGCGCGGAAGCTGAAACATTTTGCTTAGTGGACTATTAACTCGAATCTGAGTGCTTCCTATTCAGTTCGTTTTCTTTCTCTTTGTTTCATCTCCCACACAGCCTGGTTGCCTTCTCCTCTGTGTCTATAAGAGAGAGGTCGCTCCTCTCTAGAGACACACACAAGAGCCACACCTCTCATGCGCCTGCCTCCTGGTTCTCGAGCTTTGCGCCATCGATCAAGACTTCTCCATCCCGTTCTACGGCGTGCACCGCGGGATGGGACAGTAGACCTCCAAAACCCTGCCTCTCGTGATCCTGTACGGGAGAGGGGCGATAAGGTTTTTGGGAGCGCTACCGCGCGACTACTGACCTCTTTGTCAACACGGACGCCGACGACTTCTTCCCCAACGACGACTACTTCCCCGACATCAACGACATCTTCGGCGACATGAGCACCGACGGCGCCAACGGGTCTTCCTCCAACACCCCGTATGTGCTCATCTATGTTCTACTAGATGTCATGCTTCGTACAGGGTTTGTAGCAATCTGTGTAGAATTGCTATTTGCGTACTCTCTAGAATTGCTTTCTGTGAACTCTCTGTTAGACTGCATGACTAGTTTAAATCACGTTTTATTAGTCATGTTTCATCTACTGCTTTTAAGGATTAAATCATGTGGAAATTTCCTAATATTTTCAACACATTCTTACACCCTTATTACAGAACACTAGCCCCCAGGGCGTGCTTTAACGGATTCGACATTGGGCGATTCATGTTCAGGGGTAGAATTTGCGAAGATTCTCGATGTTCTAGGCATTCCCTCCGACTTACCTTTCTCGTCCTCTAGTTATATCGCTCCGGGTTGCACGGTATGAGTGACCCGGTTGGGTCCTTCCCACTTGGATGACATCTTGTTCATGCCTTCCATTTTTTGTTTTTTGCGGAGTACCAGGTGTCCGGGTTGCAGCTCCCGCGAATGGACATGACGACTGTTGTATTGACGGAGTCCTTGCTGGTACTGAGCTGAGTGTAAGGAAGCTCGGCACCTACTCTCTTCCAGCAGGTTTTTTTAATTCATGATTACTTACTAGTGGCGTGCAATGCAAAGGGTTGCACGCCACTAGTATTAATTTTTTCTTAAACTCTGAAATCCTTACTACTGGCGCACGCGAGCCATAAGCCAGCGGTAAGCTTCCCTACCGCTGGTGAACAACGCTTCGTCAGCGGTAAGCTATTACCACGGGCGACTGTAGTGCCGACGAACCACTTATTCGCCAGCGGTACCTTAATTAGGTTCGCCAGCAATAGGTATTTTCCTACTAGTGTTTGCACTCTTATCATCGTCCGGGAGGTCTCGATGATGCATATACTTCCAAATCTCTTTAGCCCAGACTGGCTTGGCGGGCCCAGCTGTGAAGACGGAGCGCTACTCGAGAGCTTCTTCCACCCCGGGCATTCCTTTTGCCCCTTTGTTTGGCGAGCCTTGGATGCCGAGCCGGGCTTCGATGGACAGGCATGTGAGCCTTTCCACAAAGGTCCCGGGAGGGGCGATATCTCGCCGGGATGCTATCTTCGATAACTCGTCCGCGAGAAAATTCTCCCCCCGGGGAATGTGTTCCATCTACAACCCTTTGAACTGAAATTCCAATTTGCGAACCTCTTCCACATAGGCCTTCATCCGAGGTCAGTCATACTCCTTGATCACCTAATTGACGACCAACTGAGAATCTCCTCTGACCAGCAACCGTTGTATCCCTAGTCCAGCCGTTTCACGTAGGCCGACCAGCAGCCCCTCATATTCTGTGACATTATTGGAGGTCTTCCCTTTCTCGAAATCCATGTGTATAACGTACTTGAGCTGTTCTCCAGTCGGGGCTTCGATAACCACTCCGGCAGCAGCACCTTCATAGGAGAAGGCCCTGTCAATGTACATGATCCATCAATTAGGGTCCTTTGTTTCGGGAAGAGGGGACAGAGACTCTGGCTCTTCGATAGGGGTAGGATTCCACTCCGTCCAATTGGCAAGGAAATCTGCCAGGGCCTTGCCTTTGATATCTTTGCTGTTGTCGAAGCGGATATCGAAGTGAGACAAATCCACCGCCCACTCCGCCACCCGACTCGAAGCGTGCGCGTTGGAGAGCACACGCTGGAGTGGATAGGAAGTGCGGACGGTAATTCGGTGTGGCTCAAAGTAATGTCGTAACTTCCTTGCTGCCAGGACAACTCCCAAGAGGATCTTCTGAATCTCTGGGTACCGTTCCCTTGCGTCATGTAGCATGGAGCTGACGTAATACACCGGGAACTATACCACCCGGGCCTCCTGATGACATCGGAAGTCGTCTTCTTATGCTTCATTCGCTCCTTTCCCGCTCAGCCACGAGTACGCCACTCACCGTTTGATTGGTGGCGGCGATGTAGAGGAACTTCGGTTCCTTTGGCCGAGGAGCTACAAGGACCAGCGATGAAGATAGACATCTCTTCAAGTCTTCCAGAGCCTCTTGAGCTTCCGGGGTCCATTGGAAAGGACTCCTTTTCTTGAGCATCTATAACAGTGGTCAAGTTCGCTCTCCCAGTCTGGAGATGAATCGTCCCAGAGCAGTCAGACAGTCGCTCGGGCGCTGCACGTCCTTGACTCGCCTTGGTGCTTGGATGGCTTCAACAACTTTGATCTTGTCGGGATTTGCTTCAATTCCTCGGTGGGACACCTGATACCCCAACAACTTTCCGGGTGGCAGCCCGAAGGTGCACTTCGTAAGGTTGAGCTTGAGTTGGATCTTCCGGAGATTGCCGAAAGTTTCTCGGAGGTCACTGACCATATCCGCTCCATTTCTGGTCTTTACTGCGATGTCGTCGATGTAGGCCTCAATGCTGCGGCCCATCTGTGACACCAGGCATGCCCTCATGGCTCGCTGGAAGGTGGCTCCGGCATTCTTCAGGCCAAAAGGCATGCTGGTAAAGCAAAAGCACCCTTCTGGAGTGATGAACGCCGACTTCTATTCCCAGAAAGTTGGGTCATCCTGGAAACATAGGAGGTCGCATCCCTCCGTGGAATCTACAATCCAATCGACCCGAGGAAGCGGGAACGGATCCTTTGGGAACGTGTGGTTCAGATCAATGAAATCCACGCAGAGCCACTTGGACCCACTCTTCTTCGGCACAACGACTGGATTCGCGGCCAAAGTAGGTGCAACACTATAGCGACCCCGGATCCGGAGTTATACATAAGTGTTATGTGCTCTTAGACATGATAGCCGAGAGTTACTGGGGTACCAATCCCAGGCAGCATTCCACTGCAGGCGTGCCGGGAACACCGGTCACACAAAACCCCTCGGAAGACTACCACACTAATCATAACCACGAATGCATAACAAAGAATCCTAGGATCTTGTTAAGCTGTCGGACTCGGCCTCAGAGTTATACAGTAATGCTATGTGTCACTGGTCATGCTACGTAACCGAGGGTTACTGGGGTTACCACTCCCAGGCCGAGTAAACATCGGCAGGCTTGCTCGAAATGGATCATCGGCACCACAACCCCTCGGCTAAGCCATAACACGGGCATAGCCAAGACTGCATAACAAAGAGCCCAAGAACCTTTCTTCTCAACCGTGCACTTTATATCCCTACACGCATCATGCACGGGAGAGGTTGGAACAACCGGTACAGGGCAGTGACTCTACGACAAGAAGCGAATATACAACTCTTATTAGAGCAAGATACCAAAATACATGCAGAGGTCACATGACCCAACATTACATCATACATCAGAAGGAAAATTATGTTGCTACTCAACAAGATTAACAAAAGGCCTAAGAGGCCAGAAATAAGCAATGGTGGCGTCCCACACTACAGATTCCAGGCTGCTACCTGGGAACCCCAAACTACTCGTCGATGTCCACTTAGAAACCTCCATTTATGGTATCTTCGGCTCTGTCAAAATAAAGTAGCGACAGGCCTGAGTATAGAGCTCAGCAAGACTATAACCCGTTACGGTAATGCATAAGTTAGAAAGCTGTTTGCGGGCTAATTTTTGCATAAAGCCAACTTTTCAATAGAGGGAGACGAGGTAGAAACCCGTCTACTCAGAAGTTTTATAAAAGGGGAAAGAGAACATTGTATCTCCTTCGATCATCTTTGTAACCACCAGAATCATCATCAGCTGAACCTGCTCTACTAGGATTACTCCCTCGACTCACCCTCGAGAAAGCAATCCACACACGTTGTCATCAAGTTTTTACGATTAGGTTCATGTTCTCTATGATCACAGAATCCGTTACCAAGTCGTCCATAACCGTGGACACGGCTTTTCGAAAAGATTTACCCTGCAAGGGTGTACAGTTTAGTCCACACGTGCCAACCGACTCTTAACGCCAGGCCATAAGCACGCTTCCGAGGGTGCCGGCAGAGGGTGGTTGACCACGACTCTTAGGTTGCCTAGATGTGCCCATAAGCCAACCCAAATAGGGCCATTCCGCCATTAACAAGAGATGGCCATCTCCTGACGGTCCCTATTTCTGTGCGTGGGGACCAAGATCAGTTCGGCCTTCACTTGTCCCCAGACACGACCTACCTTTTCTCTCAAAACGTTTTTCAGCTTTCCGCAAATGGAACACGACAAACTACGTGTCCTACGGGCACACCTAAACAAGAAACAGCCGAGCGGGGTTCCTCAGCCCGCGTGTGTCGTACGCTGAGTCTTGGTTTCAGAGGCGAGAACTCGGTCCTAAGGCGGCAAGAACAAGACAACCCACCACATCCCACCGTGGCCTCATTGTCCAAGCCTTTATTCAAATTAAGATGTCCACCATAAAATCCTCGATATCCTGACATGCTAGATTCATTCGTATTACTGATACATCGACATGACGGATCAGAGCATAAGCTAAGCATGGCTAAGCATGTAAACATATATAGGGCTTTGGCGACACACAAGCAACCCTAATCATGCTAGGATGGATAAACAGGTACTAGGCGACAAGGGGAACATGCAAGATAGGTTGACTTTACCTATCGACCAAAAGCTTTGGAATCGATATGATGCTTATCAGAAATAATACTTGAAAATATGGGAGCAGATAGAAGAAGGGGTTGTGCTTGCCTTATTGAGCGATAACAGAAAATATAAAGCTGTTGGGATCTTCTGCTTGACTTGATCATTGATGATCAAGTATTCGCCATTTGTCGTCAATATCCGTGCATTCGTCGTTGGTGGTGCTGATCTTCACTTCGGAATTTCTCGAACTCGGACTCGTTCTACCAGAGAAAAACGAAGCACCGGAAAGAAATGACAACAAACATTCAACATGGCATAATGCAATGCGCACAAATGTATGAATGACAAATTACATGTATTTGAATTAAACCCTTAAACATGATAATCAATTTAAATGGAGTCCGAATTAATAATAATCGGAGAAACTCCATAATTGAATAAAGTGGCATTTTTGTTATTCTAAACAACTCTTAATTGAAGTTGTTCAATCATGCATGATCTTTGCATAAATAGATAGATCTCATTTTTCTGCAAATTTTGGTATATTATTCATATTTTTCTGAATTACAGAATAAGAGATATTAATTTTACAATATTAATACATTTTCTGGAATTTCTAAAATTATTAAATATCTGACAGAGGGGACCCACCCATCAGGGTTTTATTATTTTCCAAAATCATTTTCTTAAATATTAAAACGCTGACAGGCCGGCCCCACAGTGACGTCAGCATGACGTCACCGACTGGAGACACGGCTCTGCCGGCGACGGTCCGGCCGATTCCGGCCGCGCCTGAGGACGCGGTCACGCGCGTTAGACGCGCGAGGAGGAGAGGAGCACGGGGGTGGCGGTGCTGGGACCATTTGGTCACCGGAGCTACTCCGGCGACCATGGCCAGCGGCGGCCCGAGGCGGGGCACGTCGGGGACGACGGCCGGAGGCGAGAGGGAGAGGGAAAAGGGTACGGGGAGGATCCCCTGCTCACCAGGAGCTCGATGGAGTGGTCGGGGAAGGCGGAGGAGGCCAGCCGGCGATGAAATCATCCATGGCGGCGTCGGTCGGAGGCTGGGAGGATCGGGCCGATTCGGGCGATTGCGGTTGTCCCCGCAAGCGCGGCTCGACGGAGAGATGGAGAAGAGGGAGGCGAAGCTCGAGGTGGTCTCGGATTCGTCCGGGAGGGTCGGAGACGGCGGCAATTCGAGAGGGACGGTGGACGGCCGTGGCAGCTAGGGTAAGGGCTTCGGGCGCTCGGGAAGACGAATGGAGATGAAGAGGAGAGAAAGGTGAGTGAGGGAGAGAGGAGAAGCAGGGCACGACGGCCTGGTCTTATCCTCTCGTGGGAGGGAGAGCAGGAGGTGGCATCGCTCGCAGCGGTGGAGCTTGTCCATGGCCAGAAGGAAAGAAGAAGAAGGAAAGAAAAAAATAGAAAACACATTTTGCAGAAAACCCCCTTGGGTTTTGAGGAAATTAGTTTGGCTACTAGAGCAGCTCCAAAAATTATGAAACTTTTTATGTTGGACCACAATAATATAAAGAGGCCCCACAAATTATTGCAAGATTTTTGGGGACTTTTTACCACATCTAAAAATAGGGAGGGGAAATAACCATTTTAGGGTTTCCCTTTTATTTTAAGGTAGCATAAATTTCTTAATGCAAGAATTAATGCATGCTATGCTTATGATTAACTATTTTACACAATAATAGAAACACGGGTTGTTACAGTCTACCCCCCTTACAAGAATCTCCCGAGATTCAAAGCGAGAAAGAGAAGGAAGGGGTTACATCGGTCTTCAACAATCTTCTCGAAGAAGTTGATTTGTAGCATCATGACTTCGAGATCTTCATCCAGTGGCTCGAAAGAAAAGAGGAAACACTCTGGAATGATGGATCTTCAAGAAGATCGAGTATCCCATGGTCAACTCATAAAAGGAGGTTTCATAACATCCATTGAGCTAACAACATGAAATACGTCAAGGTACTAGAAGAAAAAAGAAGTTCAATCTTCGTAGGCAAATGTTCCACGCTTGAGTAGATACAGACGATACAAAGGTAGCGAGGAGTGAGTTTGCCTTTATACCATAACGAAGCACACTTTGGAAAGAGGGTGACTCTTGGAAGAGATATGAATCATGCAACCCAAGAAACTTTGATCTTAAGAATCATAGACTCTCTTAGGCATGATTACAGACTTCTTAGTTCAACTAGGTTTATTTTATCTTTGCCAGAGATCCTGATATACTTCACACCACCTGAACGAGTAGACGACGGAGATTCGAGGGACCGTAGGGAGGAAGGACACGTTCTCAGACTTCAATCTTTTGGCATAACAACACGTTAATCACCAAAGGAAAAGTTTGGGGCCCTGATGTGACTGACAAATTCACACAATGTGTGAGTTGATTAGAACTTCAAGTTCAAACAATAGGGAAGAGAAGAGCATTGGTCAACGACCTGTTGAACATCACTTTCGGGGTGGAAATCCACCCGAAGGAGTTATTACCACACGCAAAGGGTGGAGAAGATCAATAGAGAAACATTTAGCAACTCCGCTCAAAGGTTCTCCTTGATGTTCTAGATACCAATATCAAGCTTTTTAGTAGCCTCCAATTGGACATCAAGTGAAGGTCGGACTTCAAGACTGAAAAGAAACCATAAAGGACGACTTCTACAATAAGTCGCATAAGATCCTCATGGAGAGTGGCTATTTTTACGGAATCAAGAGATTATAGCAATAGACCTTCCATCTAAGTGTGTCAACCACAACATCAAGCTTGCTAGAGATACAAAGAGGCCTAGGTCATACTCTTGAGGAACACCAACGATCATTTCTGCTTGAGATTCAGATCTGGTTAAATGTATTGATAATTCAGACTCAACATGTCTGAACAGGGAGTTTGAAACAGTTAACGGAGAAATAAGATCACTAGATTCTCAAGAGATGGACTTCAGTGTCAAGCTCGCAAACAAGATCTAGATTGCGAGATGCATGTAGTCACGGCTATGAGGAAGCAATTGAGCCATCATGAACTTCTTGCAATGAAACACAACCGAGTCCTAGTTGGAAAACATCAAACAAGACGGTGAAGCTAGAGAACTTCTTCTCATCTTTGAGCAGATTAGTCAGTGGCTTGGTGTGCATAGAAGATCCTTCAAGGAAATGGAGGTAACAACCTTCCATCTCAGGATTACTTCGCACATGCATGACCAACTTGAGATGATTCCCGAAGAACAAAGAGAACGTCACTCAGATTCACGGCGACACCTTTCACCAAATGCACAGGAATCAGAGAAAGTCACTTCCAACATCCAGAACATATACCTCGTGATGACACAAGGTTTGTTCTTACAAGTTTCCAACAGTAGCACCAAATGCCAACATGAATCCCTTTAACATGGAGAAGATAAGATTGTCATTGATGGGCTCAGTGACAACCATATCATGATACTCCAAGAATGTAGACTCATATGCCATAAGAACAAGGCGGAAGTACTGGTTAGACCAAAGGACATAAAGGTATACTCAAGCGAAACACCAGAGTAAAACACCATCGAGATAGTCCTTGGTTCTGAGAATGATTTGACGATAGCCCAAACTCAAATCAAAGGTTGGGGAGATAGTAGATCCATGAATGAGACACTATCTTGCTTCAACACAAACAAAACTAGACATCCCTTTGAGAATGAACCAAGTCGGATAGAGATTTTGTCTTTCAACTCTCCAAGTTGTTGTTTAAACTCAACCAACCAGTTCAAGGGTATCCAGCACGGTTTCTTGGAGAAAGAAGTGGTTCGAAGAACCAGCTTACTCACAAACTTGACATCACGGTCAGGTGACAACCTGGCGATACTTCTAGAAAGACAACTAGAATATCACGAACCACCGTATGTCATTGAGTTAGAAAAGAGTCTTGCTTTTCAAAGCAAAACGATTTGATCTTGAGAGTTTCGGCATGAAGCTAACTCTTCGACCGAAGATATGCGCCTGAATAAACGGACTTGGCAGCACAGTCAAACTCAGCTTAGTGATCGGATTACCAATCATGCTAAGAATGACATCAATGTCCTTGGATTTCAAAGCAATAAGAATTGCTAAGGGTATCTGATAGCCACATCAATACGCGCACCCAACATTCTCGAGCACGAGTAGCTCAGAGGATAGGTGGATAAGGATATGTAAGAGCATCACTTCATCAAGTACGTCATGAGACTCAGCTCGACCTCTTGATATATAAGAGTGTGACACTCCAAGGTAGAACAGAACAGAATAAAATGAGACCTCTTAGTTCTGCGGATTACAATACTTTGACCTGGTCCTAGAAATGGACAAGGTACTGGAGTTTGTTTCTCCGAACATCCCAAAGTGGAATGCTTGATAGAGACCACAAGAAGCATCGTGCACTGGAAGACTCCAATACACAAGTACAACTTGGCTACCAATTGGCAGACGAAGGTCGGAAAGCAACAAAAGAAGAGGAACACGCTCAAGATAAACCTGAGATCATGGTGGATGCACAAGTAATACTCTTCCGTAAAACCCATGCTGAAGAAGGTGTGGCAAAGTCACGAGCCTAGATGAGACTCATAAAGAGCACTCTTGTCGTGTCCGTTTGGTTCCATGACAGAACCTCTGCCATAGCTAGTGGTAGGGAAGACCATAGCAATCGCGATTCAATCACGACAACTACCACAAGCTCGAGGCTAGAACTGGAGTTACCAGCCATCCTGAGGTGGTTAAATGGTTAAACCTTACTCAGGTGTCAAAGGAATGGATCTTGGGTTAAAGGTCAGCTTCATGTACTAAGATTCACACAGATAACATGATCACCACATGGTTGAGAAACCACATGATCGAACACACTAGAATCTAGCACAATCCGGGACCTTCGGTTCAAGTCCAAGGGTTAAAACCCAAAGAAAAGAGTAACTACTATTTGAGTGACACAAAGGACACCACAAAATAGCAATCACGAGGTAACCTCTAGAAACCATACACAATTTCCGATGTACCCAAACAAAGAAAAGGAGGCATCCAAGGGAAAAGGAAACCTCAAAACCTAGAACAGAAGATTATGGAACCCACAAACCTGAAAGATTATGATGGAATGAAATCTCTCAGTTGAAACAACAAGAAGAGGGAACTCAGAACACACACCAAACTCTGGAGAACTCCACACTAAGTAAACTGGTTAAGTAACGACATGTGCTCGAGGCACCTAGGATTTGAACGACCAGATGAGATAGTAAAACCTTTCAAATCAAAACAAGGTAAGGTGACTCAGAATTAGAGCGATACCAGGTAAGGAGTAAAAAGAATCCTAATGAGATTTTCACAACTCATTTTTAGGTTCAAAATAGTTTTCACAAGTACTAGACTCAACATCGACCAGCAGTAAGGGTTTCCTACAGGCAGTCCTGCTCTGATACCAAAAACTTGTAGCGACCCCGGATCCAGAGCTATACATAAGTGTTATGTGCTCTTAGACATGATAGCCGAGAGTTACTGGGGTACCAATCCCAGGCAGCATTTCACTGCAGGCGTGTCGGGAACACCGGTCACACAAAACCCCTCGGAAGACTACCACTCTAATCATAACCACGAACGCATAACAAGGAACCCTAAGATCTTGTTAAGCTGTCGGACTCGGCCTCAGAGTTATACAGTAATGCTATGTGTCACTGGTCATGCTACGTAACCAAGGGTTACTGGGGTTACCACTCCCAGGCCGAGTAAACATCGGCAGGCGTGCTCGGAATGGATCATCGGCACCACAACCCCTCGGCTAAGCCATAACACGGGCATAGCCAAAACTGCATAACAAAGAGCCCAAGAACCTTTCCTCTCAACCGTGCACTTTATATCCATACACGCATCATGCACGGGAGAGGTTGGAACAACCGGTACAGGGCAGTGACTCTACGACAAGAAGCGAATATACAACTCTTATTAGAGCAAGATAGCAAAGTACACGCAGAGGTCACATGACCCAACATTACATCATACAGCGGAAAGCAAATTATGTTGCTATTCAACAAGTTTAACAAAAGGCCTAAGAGGCCAGAAATAAGCAACAGTGACATCCCACACTACAGATTCCAGGCTGCTACCTGGGAACCCCAAACTACTCGTCGATGTCCACTTAGAAACCTCCATTGATGGTATCTTCGGCTCTGTCAAAATAAAGTAGCGGCAGGCCTGAGTACAGAGCTCAGCAAGACTTTAACCCGCTACAGTAATGCATAAGTTAGAAAGCTGTTTGTGGGCTAATATCGCATAAAGCCAACTTTTCAATAGAGGGAGATGAAGTAGAAATCCATCTACTCAGAAGTTTTGTAAAAGGGATAAGAGAACACTTTTATCTCCTTCGATCATCTTTGGAAACCACCAGAATCATCATCAGCTGAACCTGCTCTACTAGGATTACTCCCTCGACTCACCCTCGAGAAAGCAATCCACACACGTTGTCATCAAGTTTTACGATTAGGTTCATGTTCTCTATGATCACAGAATCCGTTACCAAGTCGTCCATAACCGTGGACACGGCTTTTCGAAAAGATTTACCCTGCAGGGGTGTACAGTTTAGTCCACACGTGCCAACCGACTCTTAACGCCAGGCCATAAGCATGCTTCCGAGGGTGCCGGCAGAGGGTGGTTGACCACGACTCTTAGGTTGCCTAGATGTGCCCATAAGCCAACCCAAATAGGGCCATTCCGCCATTAACAAGAGATGGCCATCTCCTGACGGTCCCTATTTCTGTGCGTGGGGACCAAGATCTGTTCGGCCTTCACTTGTCCCCAGACACGACCTACCTTTTCTCTCAAAACATTTTTCAGCTTTCCGCAAATGGAACACGACAAACTACGTGTCCTACGGGCACACCTAAACAAGAAACAGCCGAGTGGGGTTCCTCAGCCCGCGTGTGTCGTACGCTGAGTCTTGGTTTCAGAGGCGAGAACTCGGGTCCTAAGGCGGCAAGAACAAGACAACCCACCACATCCCACCATGGCCTCATTGTCCAAGCCTTTAGTCAAATTAACATGTCCACCATAAAAATCCTCGATATCCTGACATGCTAGATTCATTCGTATTACTGATACATCGACATGACGGATCAGAGCATAAGCTAAGCATGGCTAAGCATGTAAACATATATAGGGCTTTGGCGACACACAAGCAACCCTAATCATGCTAGGATGGATAAACAGGTACTAGGCGACAAGGGGAACATGCAAGATAGGTTGACTTTACCTATCGACCAAAAGCTTTGGAATCGATATGATGCTTATCAGAAATAATACTTGAAAATATGGGAGCAGATAGAAGAAGGGGTTGTGCTTGCCTTATTGAGCGATAACAGAAAATATAAAGCTGTTGGGATCTTCTGCTTGACTTGATCATTGATGATCAAGTATTCGCCATTTGTCGTCAATATCCGTGCATTCGTCGTTGATGGTGCTGATCTTCACTTCGGAATTTCTCGAACTCGGACTCGTTCTACCGGAGAAAAACAAAGCACCGGAAAGAAACGACAACAAACATTCAACATGGCATAATGCAATGCGCACAAATGTATGAATGACAAATTACATGTATTTGAATTAAACCCTTAAACATGATAACCAATTTAAATGGGGTCCAATTAATAATAATCGGAGAAACTCCATAATTGATAAAGTGGCATTTTTGTTATTCTAAACAACTCTTAATTGAAGTTGTTCAATCATGCATGATCTTTGCATAAATAGATAGATATCATTTTTCTGCAAATTTTGGTATATTATTCATATTTTTCGGAATTACAGAATAAGAGATATTAATTTTACAATATTAATACATTTTCTAGAATTTCTAAAATTATTAAATATCTGACAGAGGGGACCCACCCATCAGGGTTTTATTATTTTCCAAAATCATTTTCTTAAATATTAAAACGCTGACAGTCCAGCCCCATAGTGACGTCAGCATGACGTCACCGACTGGAGACACGGCTCTGGCGGCGACGGTCCGGCCGATTCCGGCCGCGCCTGAGGACGCGGTCACGCACGTTAGACGCGCGAGGAGGAGAGGAGCACGGGGGTGGTGGTGCTGGGACCATTTGGTCACCGGAGCTACTCCGGCGACCATGGCCAGCGGCGGCCCGAGGCGGGGCACGTCGGGGACGACGGCCGGAGGCGAGAGGGAGAGGGAAAAGTGTACGGGGAGGATCCCTAGCTCACCAGGAGCTCGATGGAGTGGTCGGGGAAGGCGGAGGAGGCCAGCCGGCGATGAAATCATCCATGGCGGCGTCGGTCGGAGGCTGGGAGGATCGGGCCGATTCGGGCGATTGCGGTTCTCCCCGCAAGCGCGGCTCGACGGAGAGATGGAGAAGAGGGAGGCGAAGCTCGAGGTGGTCTCCGATTCGTCCGGGAGGGTCGGAGACGGCGGCGATTCGAGAGGGACGGCGGACGGCCGTGGCAGCTAGGGTAAGGGCTTCGGGCGCTCGGGAAGACGAATGGAGATGAAGAGGAGAGAAAGGTGAGTGAGGGAGAGAGGAGAAGCAGGGCACGACGGCCTGGTCTTATCCTCTCACGGGAGGGAGAGCAGGAGGTGGCATCGCTCGCGGCGGTGGAGCTTGTCCATGGCCAGAAGGAAAGAAGAAGAAGGAAAGAAAAAAATAGAAAACACATTTTGCAGAAAACCCCCTGGGTTTTAAGGAAATTAGTTAGGCTACTAGAGCAGCTCCAAAAATTATGAAACTTTTTATGTTGGACCACAATAATATAAAGAGGCCCCACAAATTATTGCAAGAGTTTTGGGGACTTTTTACCATATCTAAAAATAGGGAGGGGAAATAACCGTTTTAGGGTTTCCCTTTTATTTTAAAGTAGCATAAATTTCTTAATGCAAGAATTAATGCATGATATGCTCATGATTAACTATTTTACACAATAATAGAAACACGGGTTGTTACAAACACTTCCCTGATGGCGCGAGCCTTCTCCATCTTGTGCACTTGTTCGACGATGAAGTCCTGCGGATCTGGGCCGGGGGGCGCCCCTCGTCCGTGCGCACGGGGGTGCGCATGCTTTTCTCACCTACTCAGATGTAGCAGAGTCACGATGCGCTCCTTCCATGCAGCTGACGCTGGGGTGCCCGCTTCCGGCGGGAAGTCGATCAATGCCTCGACCATCGCCAATGCTTCGGCGCGGCTGCGATCTTGGATGGCGGCCGATGTGCTGGGAGGCTTCTCGCCATTAGGCCTCCCGTCCGCCGGCGTCGCCATGGCGTGCTTGTTGTTGCAGATCCATGCGAGAACTCATGCGCCCCCTACCTAGCACGCCAGATGTCGCATGTCAAAACGCGGACATTGAAGAGTTCGGTGTACTCCCCTATCGAATGTTTGGAGGCGGGCGTTGGGAGTTCACCCTCGGATGACGGATGTATCGGTAACGCACAACTAAGAACACACTAGGGTTTACCCAGGTTCAGGCCTTCCGGAGATGAAACCCTACGTCCTGCATGTCTGATCTGGTTTTTATTTGGTGGTGGTGACCGAGTACAAGTGGATGAGTATTTCTCTCTTTCCCACGATTGGCTCTCCTTTCCAGGGACTACCTCTCTTGTTTTCATCTTGGTCCAAAATCTTCTTCCTTATTGTCATATGCATTCTTTTATACCGGTGAAATTGTCTCCAGCTCCGGCTCCTGCATGAGTGACACCTCGCGGAGGCCTCGCCACCTCAGGAGATGGGTGTCATCGGCAGGAGGCAATCGGACACTAGCTCGTCTTCGTACTTTCCACGCATCATGCTCCCTCTGAACTTGACAAGCGAGACGTCTTGTCCAACCCTGCCTTGCCGATCAGCCTGCCGGCCGGCCGGCACGCTGCAGGCAGCTGGCGCCAAGTGTCTCCACAAAGCCTGCTTTCTCCTCCCGGGCGGAGCCCCCGGGCGAGGTTGTCTTCTTGTTATTCTCCCGCTGGGCTCCCTGGAGTCTTGAGGTGCCTTGTGGCGGCCCACACTCTCGTCGATCATGACACCCCAGGACAGCGGGGGTGTCGACAATTTTGGGTGCATTGTGTTTCCAAGAGATTGTGCATCTAGGGTGTATCGTGTGCCCTGGACGGTTGGTGGGTGCCAGAAGTTCTTCGATGTGAAGCTTCGGGAGCCTCCCATTAGATTGTGGAGTTAGCCCCGGGCAAATTGGACGGGTTTGGTCAACGTCCTCAAGACGACATCATAGTGGATGAGCAAATCCCTAATGGGGGGAGCTCACAGAGAATAGGGTGAGAACAGGCGTGCTTGTAGAAGTAACAAGGAGGATCCACACCCCTCCAACGTAGACGTACTTCCATTGGGAAGGAACTACGGTAAACAAACCTCCGTCTCCACTTGTCTCGGTTATCTCTATAACCAAACTCCTTTCTTATGCAGTTACTTTTTGATAGCCATCAAGCTTGAAGTTATATATCTTGATACCACCTTGTTGGTACCTTGCCTAGCATAAGTTGTTGGTGCACATAGGTGAACCTAGTATATTAGGTTTTGTGCTTGATAAATTAAATGTTAGTTTTATTCCGCATTTTCAAGCCCTAGACTTAAAAGTTTTAAATCTCCTATTCACCCCCCTCTAGGCGACATCTCGTTCTTTCAAACATCCTCATACCCAAGCCTGGTAACGAGGATCAACCATAGGCTTCTTCGACATCTACTTCAGCCACAATTGTCGGTGAGCAATTAGATCTACCCATGTTGGTACATCTTCCATAGATCAATCTTGGTTGTTACGTGTTTAGCGATCTTTTGTTTTCCGTCACTTGAACCAACAACTCTCCGATCATGCTCCTTCACTTCTTGACACCGGCGTCACAAAGCTACTAGGGAAAGTGCCTCAATTCAAATTTCAGTTGGGATGGATTCACCGTGATGGCTTTGCAGACATGGTTAAAAGAAGTATGGAACATGATGGTGAGTGGGCAATCTCCCATCCAGAGGTGCAATAGTGAAATATGTGCACCGCGAACATATCTCAGAGGATGGGCACGTCACACTACAGGTGTATATAGAAAAGAAAAGAAAAGGCTTTCAAATATCATTGATTATCTTGAGCATATCGCTAAAGAAGGTCTGTTATTTGATCATGATCTTGATATAAAAAGCTAATTAAGTCAATGAACAGATTGCATGTCTACCAATAAAAGATGAGCGCGAATGGTATCACATCTAAAGCCCAATTCATAGTGAAAGGCGATATAGTAATACAAAACATTCACTATAAATAGGGCGGTATGTCCACCATAGCAAAGGATCGATTCATGAAATCCTAAGACACCCCTCAAGCTAGCGTTTTTGTTACGCATTGTAACCTCCACAAGAAATACAGAAACAGACAAGCAGGAGTAGGGTTTTACACCATCACAGTGGACTGAACCTGGGTAAACCGCCGTGTTCTTGCTCCCTTTGCTCACTGTCATGTCACGAAGATTGTAGATAGGTTAGTTCTTGGCCCCGTGGACGAACAAGGGATACCTGGAGTCCCAAACTCTGTTAATTACTAATGTAATATTGCCTTATTTTGCATGTTTTGCAGTTTCTGGGAATTATTTATCAGAGTCAGAAATCAGCAGGAAAAATCACCTGTCAATTTGCCATGCTTCTGAAGTCCCAAAAATTACAAAAAAATCATAAAGTCATTATTTAAGGAAATAATCCGGGAAGCCCATAAAACTCCCGGAGTGGAGCCACCTGGAGAGGGGCGACCTGTAGGCACGCCCGGCGGGCACTTCAGATTATTTTTCCGACGCCATCTCGGGGCGGAAACAAGATAAAGAGAAGAGGGCTCTCCTGTAGGCAGAAATTTGCAAGGAAATTATTTCTCGGAGGGGGAAATCATCACCGTTGTCATCATCATCACGCCGGGCATCATCGGGAACATCATCAACACCATCCAATCTCATTCCGCTTAATATCTAGGGTTGTAACTTTTGCTATTCATTGGGATCTCTCTCTCTCGGTGTTGATCACCCCGTTGTAGTTGATGCTATTGAGTTTTATCGGTGAATTCTTGTTATGACCGAATTGTTATTCATTCATAAATCACCTCTGATCATGATCCATGCGATGTATTGTGAGTAGTTCATTTATTTCTTGAGGACATGGGAGAAGTCTGGTTACTAGTCGTCACATTATGTTGAGTAATATTTAATGGTTTGATATTTAAGTTGTGGTGTTATTCTTATAGTGGTATCATGTAAACGTTGACTACATGGTACTTCACCTTTATGGGCCTAGGGGAATGCACTGTATTTAGTTTGCTTATGGAAGGGTTTCTGTAGTGATAGAAAGATAAACCCCAATTCGCAAGCTATTGCACGAGGGAGCGTAGCATCCTAGAGTTTAAGTTTGTGGTTAGATTGTATCTTAATTAATTTCGTGTAGTTGCGGATGCTTAAGGACGATGCACTAGCATAGGTTCACCCATACAACACTTATCGAAACAATGAATGTTAATCAACGGTATGTGATGAAAGTAACTTGATGAAATTCATGTGTGTCCTCTGGAACGTTTTAATCATCATAAGTAACACCGCCAGCTTGTCTTTTATGCTAAAAAGGATTGGGCCACTTACTGCAACTATTTTTGTTTACTTTTATTTACTGTTCTTTATTTACTCGTTATTACAAAAACCCATAAAAAATTGACTCAAGTCATTTGAAGTGAAACCTTTCTCAAAACCACTTGTCAACATCTTCTGCTTCTAGTTGGGTTTGACACTCTTATTTATCGAAAGGACAACGATAGATCCCATACACTTTGTGTGTCATCAAGTTTTATAAAAAATTCTAGGATATAGTTAAGGCCGATTTGTTGGAATTGTTCAATGCTTTGCACATTGGACATATCAAACTTTTTAAGTTAAACTTTTGGTAGATAATGTTGTTTCCTAAGATTAAGGATGTAGAAAATATTTACTAATATAGGCCTATCTATTACTTCAATGTTAGCTTCAAGATCTTCACAAAAGTTGTGAGAATAAGGCTAAACTCAGTGGCCGACCACGTGGCCCGCTCCACACAGACAACCTTTATCTAAGGACATTATATACTGGATAGAGTAGTAAACTTGCATGAAACAGTTTACGAATTACACCAAAATAAACTGAATGGTGTGATTTTAATATTGGCTTTTAAAAAGATTATGATAAAGTTCAAATGAACTTTTATCCAACAAGTGCTAGGAATGAAAGGATTCTCCGATTCTTGGTGTATTTGGGTCCATAACTTTATACTGGAGGTAGTGTGACCATTAAAGTCAACAATGATGTTGGTCGCTACTTCAAAATAAAGAAAGGACTGTGTCAAGGAGACACATTATGCCCAATATTATTTAATAATATGGTTGATATGCTCATCATGATTGTGCAAAAGACTCGC
Organism: Puccinellia tenuiflora; assembly: GCA_012064385.1. Taxonomy (NCBI): domain Eukaryota; kingdom Viridiplantae; phylum Streptophyta; class Magnoliopsida; order Poales; family Poaceae; genus Puccinellia; species Puccinellia tenuiflora. The sequence continues at coordinate 66,250 of QRDG01001868.1, forward strand.
AGAAAAAAAGACTGCAGGTTCAAGGAAGAAGAAAGAGGGCGAAGGAATGACGTGGAAAGATAAGATAGAGAGTGGTGGGCCCCATGTTATCTAGCTTGTGCGATCCGCACAGACTATGTCCACGGTCAACCCGTAGAGAGCCGGTTCGATACTAAACTGCCCTTTTAAATTAAAGAATGATTATACTCTGTTATCCCTAAAGATTGTGCTATATATCGCCGGTGGAACAGAAGGGATGGGCTACTAGTTGTCTAGTGACCATCAACTAATGCAGAAAGACGTGAATAAAGCAGAGCACAACTAGTATCCTAGATATCTTCCGTTAATAAGCAGTCAGGAAGTCAATCGTGTGTCCCAGAACCAATATGCACAAACATTCTTGATCTAATATATAGACCAACATTGCTCAAAAAAGAAAATGGTGGACCAACATGAACCTCAAATTTCTTGCATCTTTCAGGGAAAGATGCATACAGATGCGATATTAGTGGAGACTAAAACTAGGCCTAAAATCTATAGCAAATTGCTCCCTCGTAAGTCTACGATAAGCTACCCGCAAAAAAAAAAAAAAGCGTCTACGATATGCTAAACACAAATAAATGCTATGCTAGTATTTGACCACATACTTAGTTTATACAAAATACAAGAATTTGCGCTACCCTGTACCCGTTGGCTTCAGAATTCTTCGAGTTTCAATCGGTGACGCGGCCAGATGATCAGGAAAGGCAAGAACAAGATCGCTAAAGCAAAGATTCAAGAAACGATCGAATTAGAGCTCAAAGCAGCGCAACCAAATATAGAAGCTACAAAATCGAAGGGAGAAACTAAGTCCAATCAAACTCTCCTAAACGCCTAGAACAATTTACTATACCAAAATACGGTGGCACCGTGCACCGTTGCCAAGCTCAGCTAGAACATAGTATGAAGAAGATTGAATGAGCCTCGTCAAGATAAGGCATGTACTTGCAGCTAGGGGTGGGAACTGGTAGCGGATAGTCCGAATTATCCGACATTCGTATTCGAGAAATTGAAAATGGAAGTGGTAAATATCCGAATCCGGACGAAATAAAAATGGAAGTGGTAAATATCCGAATCCGTTTTTACAAATACAAAACAAATGTGGTATTGAATTTTGACACAAATGTGGATATGGAAATGGATATATCCGTATCCGAATAAGATTTTGTTGGTAAGTTTTGATAATTCTAACCCGATATGGGAATTTCTCAACCTAAAATAGTAATAAAGTGATCAGTTATATTATTCTATGATTGAAATTTAAAGAAGTGTGTATTATATAGCTATATTTATCACTATTTCATTGTATATTTAACTCGTTATAAGATACGAGTCTACTATTTTGTTATATTCGTTTCCGATCCGAATTGAGAAAACATCCGATCCGAATTCGTATTCGATTAACATCCGCTCCGCATTCGTATTCGACAACATCCAAATTCGTATCCGTATTCGTTTAAAAAATATGGAAACGGATGTGGGAAGGGCACAATCCGATCCGCGTACGATCCGTTTCCACCCCTACTTGCAGCAGCGGGCTTCCAATATATACAAAATTAGTCGTCAGCGGTAGGCGTACCTTTCTCCACAAAAGATGTTGGGCAGCGTGTACCCAGCGATATTACAGAATTAATCATATGATATGCCACTGTCAACTTTAACTAATGTCATTATTATTACGTTTTATAGCTACAAGTGGCAGCAAGTTGACCATTCAAATAAAAGTTCAGCATTACTAGCACCGCTCGAATTGATGGTAGCAAATTGACCATCAACGTGCATGCTGCCTCCGTTCAGTTCTTGCGTAGCATAGCAAGCGATATTAGAGTATTAGTTGATTTAAATAAGTTCTTGCGTAGAATAGCAAGCGATAGTTATTATGTTTTCTAATACAAGTTGCAGCAAGTTGACCTTAAAGAAAGTTCCACATAATCAGTCTCTACGACCAATTATCGGCGAACTTGCAATCATATATGCACCTACAAATTCGTGTGGGGATCAACTTGCACTACAACACGGTTTAGAATTTGGAGCACTTCAAAGTGAGCATAAATGTGAACTTTGTGACTAGTGGCTCCGTTCCATGCCTAATTTCATAGGGAAGCCCAAAGTGGCTCTATTTCATTCTATTTCACTTCCTAGCACTTCCTATCATTTAATATCCATCCCTTTGGTCTTATTGACATAAGAGATGTCATTTATAGTCTATCTCTTTCTATATATGGAAAGTCAAGAAATTCTCATCGAAACATCGAGAAATTGTGCATATAGAAAACTCTAAAGAAAGAAAAAAAGGAGACCCATGCCATGATTTTCAAATCTTTTCTATTTAGTAGTCTAAGTTTCTCGATGAGGATAATAAATTCGGTCGTATGTATTGGGACATTTACTCAAAATGCCTTATTTGCTTATCTTTACTATTAAAGCAGAGTCAATGATGCCACATCTCTCATGGTGTCACACTTCCCTCTAATTACATACCAAATGCCACGAGCTAACATATTTTCCAACAAACTCGCTCTAACTCCGACTTGATGAGCGCTCCACCGCATAAAAATCGTTAGAATAAAACAGAAACTGTCGTGTCTTGGATCACGGACACCGGGAGTAAAGGATACCCCCTTTTAGGTTCGGCACGGGGCGCAAAAGAGGCTGGGAGACGTCAACTTCTGGGAGAACCTCGTCAAGATCTCCGATCTACGTACTAGCAAGAAACACAGAGACACAAGGATTTTACCAAGGTTCAGGCCGCCCGGAGGCTAAAAGCCCTACTCCTGCATGTCTGGATTGAGTGATTCATCATGGTGTGGCTTACAGAGGTGGTTGCGTGTGAGAACCCGGGAGGTGTTGGCTAGAGGTTGAAGACGAGCAGATCCTTTCCCGGAGGAGATCAACTCTCGCCTATGCTATTCTTATCTGGTGCACTACCTAGCCTAGCCTCCGACTATGGAATTCTCTCTGTCTCCAGCCTGTTCCTCCTTTTCCCCCTTCCTTCGGTGCTTCGGTCCTCCTTTTATAGGCTAAGGGGATCCCACAAGGGCACCTTTGGGGGCGGAGGGGTCTTATGCGGGAAAACCCCCTCCGGGTTCTTCTTATGGGGCGACGTGGCCTCTTCTCGTCCAAGTATTCTTCTGAGGGGGGTTAGGTGCGGTCGCCCACCTTTTGCATGGCGGACGGACAAAGGCTGACACCTTTACCGACCGTGTCCCCTCACGGCGCCTCCATCTTCTTGACGCCCAAGTCTTCTAGGAGCTTCCAGCAGGGGCTGTCAAGCTTATCCTCTTTGCCAGTACGGAGGTTGGAGCCCGGGGGTGAGCCTGGCCTCCTGTCGGGCGTCAGGGTCCCCGGGACCTCCGCGTCATCTGCCGGGTTGAGGGTGACACCGGAAGGCCACCCGGTCCTTAGTCGTGGTTGTCGATGCCGTCCTTGTCCGGTTGCCGTGGGGAAGATTGTAACGCCCCAAGATCGGTATTATGCAGATTTTAGCGTTCCAGCCAAATCCGCATAATAACGATCCTAAAGGACGCCCACCAGGCATAACGTGCACGTCGCAACACACACGTTATGCGGGTGGAATTGTGATAACATTATTACAGTTCTCGATGGAACCCACAAAATAACATATATACAACAACGACTCACCGAGTCAAGAGCAAAGATACAATACAAAGATCCAAATAACAGCGGAAGCGGGTAGCGTCCGACTACGGACAAGATACAAATTGGACTAAGAGTCCTGAAGATAAGCAAAAGCACCATATCCCTGCCCAGGCCAAGCCGGAGGGATTCCCAAGCTAACGTCGTCAGACTTCAAACCTGTTTGGCTGCATTGGAATAGCAGCCCCGAAGGGGTCAGTACTAGTAGAAGTACTGGCAAGTAATACTCACAAGATAGAAAAGCTAGAATTCCGAGGAAAAGGGGTTAGCGATTGAGGCGGCAGCAATCGGCACTAACAACCTATAGAGCCACACTACAACTTTCGTCTACTAGAGAGGAGGTAAGAGAGCGCATGGGTAACCATCTATGCTAACACCAAACATACCCAGCCAATTCCTTACCAGCCCGGTTAACCACGAGCAGCAAGCCCAAAGGCACTCACACAGTTGGCAATTTTATATTTTTATTATTGAAGTAGTTCTATCTTACTAATCAACTTATTATCATTAGGTGTAAGTTGTCTATGATTTTGTTAGCCAGCACATTTCACCAAGTCGTCCATAACCGCGGACATGGCTTTTCGAAAAGATTTAACCCTGCAGGGGTGCACAAATGTAACCACACGCACTTCAACCCTTTGCGCCATGCAATTAGCACACTTCCGGGGTATGCTGGCAGGGTGTCCGACGCTACACTTTCCTTCACTACCGCACAAGTCCAGGGAACCACCTAGCTAAGTCTGACCCACCTTGAAAGTCCGGCCGAAGCTCCGAGGTGGACTTAGCCGATGCGAGAACGGCTTCGGGAGGGAACACTCATACGATTGACCCTCCTTCCACATGCGATAAACGCACGGTCCGCAACCCTACCGTAAGTAACCATCACGTATAAGTCCCGGAGGCGTCCCATCCGTACCTGCATCATAAATAAATAAAGCGCCGCGCAAATGGAAACACCCGAACTACTTGTGGCTCCCTGGACAAGGCTGCAGATCCGGTACTATGTCGAGGGGAGTCCCATTTCCTCCCACATGTGGGTAGTGCGCTCATTCTTGGATCAGAGGACAAGAACTCGGGTCCTAGGCGACACTAGCAGAACAAATCACCACGATTGGCCTTCCGCCGGTGCCTTATCTTTATTAATTATATCCCATCGCCAAACATTAAAGATTATCATGTGAATTTAACCCAACTATCATATTAAAGCATGACTAGATTAAGATAACAAGACTCGAGCAAAACAACCTAAGCATGCACTACGACTCGCAAGGCCAACAAGATAAACAAGCAACAGGTTAATAGGATGTGGAGGGGTGGGGCATCTCATGGCTGCAAGGTAAACATGCAAATAGGATCGAGATAGAAGCATCGCAATATAAGGCTAGCAAGGAACAAAAGATAGGACGTGTGAGAGACAGAAAACAAGCGAAGATAGCAAGTGAGTATCACTTGCCTGCATTCCGGTAGAGGTAGCAGAACCTGTCATTGCTCACATCAACTCATCGTCCTACCCGAAGAAGCAACAAACACTGAAAATGCAAAAGATGCATTTTACTACTACGGCAAAAGATTCGGCATGTTGATGACATGTATGCATGACATGGCAAGACATGAGAGAATGCAACTATAACAAATTTAAATGGAACCGAGATTCCGACATTTTATATATGGTTCAAGTTGTTTTTCTAACCATCAAAATTAAATGTTATTAGCAAGGTGGAACAAGGCATGAGTGAGCTAATCAAAATTAAATGGAATAGGGACAATAATTAAATTAATCCCCTCACATTCCGTATTTAATTAATTAGATGATATATATAAATTACATCTAAGGTGCAACCTACATGATGCAAACAAAAGCATGGATGGCATATTTAAATTCCTTACATTTTTCTGATCAAAATTCATATAATATATTTTGCAATTGGAGTTATAGATCCAAAGATATGATATAGAACATATTTGCAAAATAACAAAAAGAAACCAGAGGAAAACAGAGAGGCTGGGGTTTGAACTTGGGCTGATCGGGTAGAAGAGGAAGGCACCAGCCACTGGGCCGGCTGCCTGTTTGGAGTATTATTCAGAACCCACGGGATATGGAGAGAGGTGGGATGGGCTAGAATAAAGAGAGGAGGCCCAATGTGGCGCCCCAGCCTTTTAAGAATTAAAAGATTTTCCCAATTTCAGAATTAGGAAAAGAGAGAAAGAAAAGAGAGAAAGAAAGAGGGAAAAGAAAAAGAAAAGAGAGGTAAGATTGCAGAAGAATATAGGTTTTCCAAATAATTTTAAAAGCTTTATTTTGATTTGAAATAGCTTTACAAATATTTCCAAATATTATTTTGGAGGTTCGTTTGAAAATTAGAAAAGGATGGAGTGATGGATTTATTAAATCCGAGGATTAATTTGCAAAACAAAAATAGTTTAGCTAAAATAATATATATTTTTTATGTTGAAAAATATGCAAGGTGATATGATGATGAGGTCATGATGCAAAAAAAAAACAATCAAATCTAATTTGGGGAAAACCCCGGGACATCACAAAGATGGGGGGGCCCATCTACCGGTGTTGAACCCTTGCCTTGTTCACCTTCCTAGTGGGCCCACTGGTGGTGGACACACTTTGACTGCATCAGGGGAACCCCGTGTTCCACTGTTGTGATAGTAGTCGCCGGGCATAGTCCCGGCGGGCACGTCCTTCTGCTGCCGGGGCTATGACCAAAAAGTCAATGTGGGTCCCGGCGTCTTGTCTTGACTGTCCCGTCCCATCCGTCAGGGAGTGGGTGCTTGGAGTTATCCGCTTGGGGGAGTAACTGCACCTACCTCCTCGATTCTCGGAAGTGGAGAAGGCGAGGCGGCCGTCGTCGAAGGCGCAGCCGAGCCTTCTTAAAGGCGGGGGTGCCCTTCCCGAATCTTCAACTGTCTTCCTACTTGTTCCAGCTCCACAATCCAGCAGAGCCGAGTGCGTCGATGGCGAGAGCTAGGAGAGGAGCTGGACGCACCCGTTCTTCCTCAACGGTGGCAGAGGTGGTCACCAGCAGCCGTGGGAGGGCTGCTTCCCGAGGTAGAGCGGGGCGTGGTCGCGGCGGCGGCCGCGGTCGTGGTCGTGGAAGCCGTGGTCGCGGAGGTCGTGGGGCGGGAGGGTTTCCAGATCTTCCTCCTCGAACTACGATCCACTTCGGCTTCCCTCCGTTCGAGTTCATCGTAGATCTGGACAGTAGGCTTTGCTGCCGGCTCCATCTGTCGGACTCCTTCGCGGCGGCGGTGGACTCGGACGACAGGCCCACCGACTTCTGGTTGCAGGTGGACGACTGCCCCTATGGCCCCTCCTAGGTCAAAGTGGAGTACACTGTCGTCGACTTCATGCTCCTGGGCCGGGGATGGAAGGCGTTCACACGCTCCCGTCACCTGACCCGGGGGCAGTACATGGCATTCGAGTATGATGGAGACGTGATGCTCTCCGTGAAGATCTTCCATGCCGAGGGAGGACGCGTGGACTGCTGCGCGGAGAGTGATAGCAGCAGCCGTAGCAGCGGCTTCGGCGATGAGGACGAGGATGAAGATGAAGAAAGCTCCTTCCGCATCAAGGCCGAGGAGAGCTCGCCTTCCTGAGGACGTGTGGGCGGCTCCGAGGCAGCGGCCCCGAAGATGTCCTCGACCTCCTTCTTGGTGGCCTCGTCGACGTACTTCTGGAAGTAGCGCCTTCCGTCATGTAGCGGTGCTCCCTTCTCGCGTAGGAGCCAACCTTTTCTATAAAAAGTAGGTCCCTTTGTAGCTCTTGAAATGACGGAGAACTTGTATCCTTGATGTCACCTGGCCTTCGGGTTGAATTGGTGTGAATTAGAACGGGTTTTTTTTGGAAAACGCGCCCCAATTACAGCACCAGTCGTACCGCCGAGGGGTAGGTGGGAGTTAAAGGCCTATAAAAAGGCTCTCCATCCCCCAAGCTCCTCAGCACCCCCTGACTCCTTTCACTTCCTTGCTTCTTTCTCTCTCCGCCCCTCCATAGATCGCAACGCAATGTTTGGGGAGGCAGAGATGTCCTTTTCTGGGACGTCGATGGCGACGTCCGTGTGTCTGGGCGCGGCGGAGGCGCCCAGAGAAGCTGGGGCCCATGCCGCTGGAGAGGAAGAAGAGGTGGCGTCTAGCTCTGCCCTTGCCAAGGGAATTTCACGCCTGGCGGCCATCTCTGGTCCCGTGGCTCAGGTGGAGGCTCGGGTGTGCGCCCTTCGAAGGGCTCAGCTTCTGGCGCCTTGAGGGAGAAGACCGCGGGGATCCCGGGGGTGTTCGCACTCTGGTCCGAGCTAGAAACCATCGAGCAGGTAAACGCCGTGGCTCCTTTGACCTCTTGCACCCTTGGGAACTCGGTCTATATCTTGACCAAGTTCGTTCCTTGTCGCAGGCTGACGACGATGCCATGAGCGAGGTTGCGGTCGAGATGCTTTTCCTGTCTCGCTGCTTGGCGCTCGGGCGCGCGGGGAGGCCATGAGGCGCCTGAAAGTCCTGCTGGGTTCCCTCTCTTTCCTAGGCGCCCCGAGAATCAAGAGTTCTCCCATCAGGCATGAAGAAAACAAGAAACGCACAACTGGGAGATTTAGCTCCGAGTTGGCCTCAGCAGCATAGGCTTAAGCAGTCGCAGGACCAAATGTAAATCCAGAATTGTAATTCAGAATGTAAATTCGGATGAATGCAATCCTAGACTCAACTCTCGGGGTCATTTCCCAAATCTTCCTTTGCACTAACGTGCCGTCGAGTTTTCAGAGGAGGCCTCTTAGGTAGCCAAGCACTCTACCTGCACACATCCCAAATGTGTTGCTAAGATGCTAACATGGTAGACGTACCTCTAAGGAAGACTATACCTTCTAGGAGCCTTCTCCACTGTCCTTAGGTACTAGGCCAGAGGGAAACAGACCGTTCACCGGGGTGGACGCATACCCCCGCAAAGACTCTCATCAACTGTCAGGCATGCGCAGGTCGATAGTATATTGACTCTGAGCGAGATATTATGCCTAAGTGCAGGATGCAGATGCAAGGACTTAGCTGATTTTCTGCCACGTCCTCGATCCGCCCTGTCCTTCTCGGGTACCCAACTCCTCAGCCGTTTTCTGCCACCAGATCCTATCCCGGAAAGGAGCTGCACACAACAAACTTTCAGTAGGAAAAGAATGGACTCTATTTTCAACCATGTTAGCATGCTATCCGAAGCAATCTGCAAGCACAGTTGATTGTGCATTTCTGTGATCAAGTTGGTCTCACCACAGCACTGCCCGATTCCTCCTTTCCGCGGCAGTACGACATGATTGGGCGACAGTGCCTATCCGTGAGGCCACTCGCGGTGCTTCAACCCATCAGCGACCGGCACATATCAGCCCCCTGCACGGGTTGCTAAGGCTAACACGCTTGCATGCAAGAATTGAGGCTCATGAATTTGAAATCACTTATCTTTTATTTCCTTGGCGACCATTCTTACACCCTTATTACAGAACACTAGCCCCCAGGGCGTGCTTTAATGGATTCGACGTTGGGCGATTCATGTTCGTAATTAGGGGTAGAATTTGCGAAGATTCTCGATGTTCTAGGCGTTCCCTCCGGCTTACCTTTATCATCCTCTAGGTATACCGCTCCGGGTTTCAGGGTATGAGTGACCCGGTTGGGTCCTTCCCACTTGGATGACATCTTGTTCATGCCTTCCATTTTTTGCTTTTTGCAGAGTACCAGGTGTCCGGGTTGCAGCTACCCGAGTGGACATGATGACTGTGGTACCGACAGAGTCCTTGCTGGTACCAAGCTGACCGTAAGGAAGCTCGGCACCTACTCTCTTCCAGCAGGTTTATGTCATCGATCCTTCGCTCAACTTGCGTGTCTTTGTCATAGGCGAGCACCCGGGGGGTCCATACTTTAGCTCCGTTGTCAGGACAGCTTCAGCTCCATAGACGAGGAAGAAGGGTGTTTCTTCTGTGGCTCTGCTTGGTGTTGTTCTGAGGGACCACAATACGCTTAGCAGGTGATCAATCCAATTTCCCCTTTATCCTCTAGCTTGTTAAAGGCTTTGGTCTTCAACCCCTTGAGTACTTATGCGTTGGCTCACTCTACTTGTCCGTTGCTTCTTGGATAAGACACCGAGGCGAAACACTCCTTGATGCCCATTTCTTCGCAGAAGTTGAGGAAAGCTCGACTGGTGAAATGAGTGCTGTTGTGGTGATGATTCTATTTGGGACTCCAAAGTGGTAGACGATCCCTTTGATGAACTTGATGGCAGCCTGAGCCGTCTGTCGTGGTACTGGCATCACTTCTACACATTTTGTGAACTTGTCGATGGCCATGAAAATGTATTCATGTCCCCCGACAGACTTTGGCACCTTGCCGACAATGTCCAGCCCCAGACCGCGAACGACCAGGAGATTGGTATTGGTTACAACGCTTGTGCCAGCTTGTGTGTGTTCTTCGCATAGTACTGGCAGGCTTCACAGGTCTTGACTAGCTGCTCCGCGTCGTGAAGTACTGTAGGCCAGTAGAGCCCTCGGCGGAAGACCTTCCTTGCCAGTGACCTTCATGCCACGTGGCTCGAGCACGTGCCTTCGTGTATATCCTTTAGCAGTTCTTGGCCTTGTTCTTGTGGTATACACGCTAGAAAGCCCCCAGAAACTGCTCCTTCAGCGGCCGCCAGGACCGGATGGAGCAATTGGGGAGGTTGAGAAGCCATGACTGGGTGTCTCCCTTCAGGGCCAACGGGAACCAGTTGGCCATCATGATCTCGTTGGCCCCGGCGACCACCGCAGCGAGCGAGTAGAGCTGCAGGAAGTCCCAGGGGTTGGTGGTGCCATCGTAGCGGAGGACGTCGATCTTGAATTTCTTGGGCCAGGCGGTCTAGCGAAACTCGGGAGAGAGGGCGAGGCAGCCCTCGGCGATGTCGTCGTCCCGATCCTCCCGACGATGGCGTTCTCGGCGGCGCTCGATGCGGGTGCGCATGTCCTCGTGCTGGCAGTTGTTGAGGTCATTGCGCAGATCTCGGTTGCGTGTAGAAGATGACCCGACGGAGATGACCGGGTCACGGTCGTGGTTCGCCCGACCGGCCGCAGGAGGATTTGCTCGCGGAGGTACCGTCTCGCCTGGGCGCTTGCCCCGGGGATGATTCCGGGGTTCACGCGTCTCAGCCCCCTCTGCTTCGGGACTGTCAACGGTGGGAGCGTGAGCGGGCTCACACCTGGGACCGCCGTCGGCGAAGTTGAGGAGCCCCTCCACACGGATCCGCCACTCCTGGTAGACCTTGGGGTTGTCGGTGCTCGGAGGAAACTGCATCAGGGCCTTGGCAGTGACGAGGGCGTCATGAAGAGCTTGCGCGTCTACGGAGAGGAGCATGCAGGACTTTCTTCTGGTGCCTTGCTGACCCTTACCAGCACGGATGCCATTGCTCGTCTCCCCGGCAGTGGGATCCTTGTCGATGTTGCCATCGACGCTCTTCTCCCCTCCTGAGCGCGAGGGGTGAGGCCTGGTGAAGTTCCCTTGTGCATCCACGTCCTCGCCACTCCGAATAATGCCACCCGCTCCATCCGGCACCACCTTCTCCGAAGGCGGTGGAGGAGGAGCGTTCTGGTTTGCCGCAGCAGCGCGGCACTCATCAGGATCTACGTAATTGCAAGCAACACAGAGACACAAGGAGTTTACCCAGGTTCAGGCCGCCTGGAGGCTAAAATCCCTACTCATGCATATCTGGATTGAGTGGTTCATCATGGTATGGCTTATAGAGGTGGTTGCGGGTGAGAACCCATGTGATGTTGGCTAGAGGTTGAAGACGAGCAGATCCTATCCCAGAGGAGATCACCTCTCGCCTAAGCTATTCTTGTCCGGTGCGCTACCTAGCCTAGCCTCCGACTATGTGGAATTCTCTCTGTCTCCGGCCTGTTCCTCCTTTTCCCCCTTCCTTCGGTGCCTCGGTCCTCCTTTTATAGGCTAAGGGGATCCAAAGAGGGCACCTTTGGGGATGGAGGGGTTTTAGGTGAAGGGGTCGTTGCATAGAAAACAAAAAATTTCCTACGAAACAAGCGGAAGAAACCCAACGGATCTAGATCTATTAGATGAAGGTAGCGAGAAGGAGATCCAATCTCTTAACCTTGGAACAAACAAAGCCTTTTGTTGATGCAGGGGTTGGTCTGCCGATCCGCGCAACTAGACTCATCTAGTCGCGAGGAAATGTATTATCCGATCCGAGATCCAATCCGATGGAGTGCCGCACGAGCAACACCTCCGCGGTATCACACGTAACTCGATGAAGACTTCTTCTCCTTGATCCTGCAAGCGAGGAAGAAGTGGCTCGCGACATTCTAGCAGCACGACGGCGTGGTGGTGGATATGGTGGAAAAATTCCTGCAGGGCTTTGCCACGTGACTGCAGGAGAGAGGAGGGAGGTGGGAGAGGGAGGCGGCGGCTAGGGTTCAAGGGTACCACGACCCAGCCCTCCCCTTCCTCTTATATAGGAGTGGGGCGGGGGGGGGGGGGGGCTGCCTTGGCCCCTCCTCCAAGCCCTAGGGCCGGTGGCTAGAGTGGACTTGCTCCCCAAGTCACCCCCTAGGGTTTGGGGCGCCTCCCTTAGGCCCTTGCCGCTTGGGCCTTAGGTGGCTGGTGCGGCTGGCCCATGTGGCTGCTGCACCACCCCTTTGGTACATGTGGGCCCCATACACCTGTGGGCCCTACTTCTAGACTCCTCTAGAACCTTCTAGAATCTTCCGGTAGCCTGCCGAAAAATTCCTGGACCTTTCCGATGCCTCCGGAAACTACTTTCCATATATGAATATTATTTGCTGCACTCTGCCGGAACTCCTCGTGATGTGTAGGATCTCTTCCGAGACTACGAATCAATATTCGTTCACACCATCATTTATCTCGAGCCCTAGCTACATCGAAGCCTTAAGTGTGTGACCCTATGGGTTCGAGAATATACAGACATGATCCGATCAATAATCAATAGCGGGACCGGGATGCCCATATTGACTCCTACATATTCAACGAAGTTCCTTATCGATTGAACCACGATGCCAGAGATTCTTAATCGCGTATACGATTCCTTTGTCTCATGATATTTAATTTGCCCGAGATTTGATCGTCGATATCTCCATATCTAGTTCCATCCCGTTACCTCGCAAATTCTCTTTACTCATCCATAATATATGATCTCCGTGATTACTCCTAATCACACGTTTGCAAACTTTCCAGATGCTATATTACTGAGTGGGCCTAGAGATATCTACTCCATCACATGGAGGGACAAATCCCACTCTTGATACATATCACCCAACAGCTTACCATCGGAGATACCTGAAAGCCATCCTTATAATCACCCAGTCACGAAGCAACGTTTGATGTCCCCAAAGTAATCCTCCGGTAAACGGAATTGACATAATCTCATGGTCTAAGGAAACTATACTTGGCATGTACTAAAAGTGTTGGCAATGAAACTGTGTGACACGATCAATTGCAACCCTTTATTATTGGGTCTTGTCCATCACATCATTCTCCCAATGATTGACTCCGTTATCAAATGACTATAACAAGTCCATGGTCAGGAAACCTTAACCATCTTTCGACTAACGAACTAGTCCTGTAGAGGTTTACTAGGGACACTTGGTTGTTTATATTCCACGCATGTATTATGTTTCTAGTTAATACAATTATAGCATGGATAATAAACTTTTAACATAGAACTGAATATGCTAATAAACCATTTTACTATTGCCTCTAGGGCACATTCCCAACAGTCTCCCACTTGCACTAGAGTCAATAATCCTGTTTACATTTTCTCGATCCAACACCCATGGAGTCTCAATGTTGATCATGTTTGCTCGTGGAAGAAGTTCTGTCCATGTACTGTACTATACAATTCTTTATGTTCTTTGCAAAACATCAATGTCACCTACTTTGACATTACTATATCATCATATGATAAACCTCATATCATCACATGATAAACCTCATAATCATATGATGAATATAATATATTTGGTTACACAGTGAGACTTTCGTTTCCCTTTTATGCCTACATGATGTATGATCAGTTAAAAGAACTTTCACATAGCATGTGCACCCGGAACTCACTCAATCTTGAAACAAAATTTCTCAAACCAAAATATTATATCTTTTAATCCTTGAATTAATCATATACTCCTATATGTTGTAGACTCAACAAATCGACAGTGCAATCCAAGTCACTTCGATATTTTCGATCACGCTTCGCTGCGCTTCTGCCTTCATGATATCTCCATCTAGTTTAGTGTCATGACTTCAACCAAGTCTATCATTCTCTAGATTCAATTATCTCATCTCCATGTTGAACGACTCCTCATTCCTATCACGTTCTTCTAACAAAGAACTTGGGTCACATTTCATCAAATACAAAATTATGGTTCTTATATGTTTAGTCCTATGAACAATTCATAGCGAACACCAACATATCATCCAACCATTATTTCTGTACTGAGTTATCAACTCAATGTTTCACCTATTTCTCACAAGCAAATAAACCTTTCTTTTCTTGTTCCATTTTGAACTCCTTCAAAATCTTACTTAGGTTAAACATTCTGACATAATGCTTTATCAAATAATCTATCTCCATAATGCTCAAACTAACTTCATAAGTTATACATTGGTTCCTGACTTATTTACAACATTTATGAAATCTCTATTTCACACAAACAAGATGTTGTAAACTCCCACTCAAATATACACCATACACATATTAAATTGTGAACCACTTTGGCTCGCACTCAGAAATATGTTATCCTTATATTTGACCATGATTAACTAGCTCCCACTCAAACATATGTCACCACATATTTTGATCGTGGAAAATAGTTTCTGCTCTAACTTAATATATGTCACCACATATTTTAATTAGATCCCACTATGTTCTTTATGCACTTTCTCGATACGTTGGACACCTCCAAAATCTTAATTAACTTTTAAATCGAGAACTCATATACAAACACTATTACTTTCCTAGCTTTAAGTTTTATTTATTCTCTACAAAACTCCTTTTGAGGAATAAATACGTGAACATCACTTTCACAAAATCAAGTAACAATTACTTTGTGATTTAAACTTAACATAGGATGACACTTAGTCACTTTCGTATTTAAGGCTTCTATTTCTTCTTTGTAGTTTCGTAGGTATGTCTTGTTTCTTAAACATGACAAGTAAATCATGAACATTATTTTGCAACATGACAAAATTATATATTCTTGAATCCTATTATTCTTAGAAAAACTGAATTCGAATTCAATGATCATCATCATTAATTCCTCCTTTCATGTTTCAAGTAAAACCCCAATAGAAACACTTTCCGCTTTGTTACTCGATACATTAAAGTCAAGGTCAATAACCTTATTTATGTTTCTCATTTATTCCAGCAACTCTTTTATCAATGAAACACTTTCATGATAAACCACTAAAATACTTAGCACAACCAACAATCTGTCTGCCCCTTTTAGTCTCATGTTGTGGAAACCTTATCCATAGTCACATATGAATAAACACTACAAAATACTAATTCGCATTGGCTTCCAATTATCTCATAATTACCACGACATCACATATCTCATATGGAATCGTTTATGCGAATCATTAAATAGATCCTTATTTAATTTGAGTGTTTTCTGTCTTATAGATATATCTAATTTTTTTTCTTAAACCCTGAAAATAAATCCCTTTCTGCTAGACCACACAACATCTAATAGAGTGTGATTACAAAATTTCAGGATATATCAAACACCTTTGAAACAATTCTAAAATTATGTAATTTGTGACAACATTTTGCACAAGTCTCCATACTAACAATAACTCAAATGTCAGTCACTTTTTATCAAATAAAAAAGACTTAATTATTTTGTTAACTTAATATCGTTATGCTCCAATATTTATTTGATCTTATCAAATATCATAACTCAAAATAAATACAACTTATTTACTCTTGTTATTTATGATGGAGCGCACAAAATAATGACACTTAATATTGCTGAAAACATACCCAACACTTGTGTTTTTCCAGCAATTCACGGCACACTTCTAAAGTAGTGGCGATTTTAGTCATATTACTTCAACAAGGCTGAAAGAGCATGGTTGCTCCCATATGTTGTTTTGGTAATTAATGACAATCTCTATGGACTAATGTGTGCTTTGAGTTATATTTGTAGTGTTGGTCCATAAGGAATGCTTGGACTCCATATGTTGGAGTCAAGGCTAAAAGAAGAAGATTATATGTTGATCAAGGCTAAGTGCAAGTTGATCAACATACAAGATAAGCGCATGTGAAGGTATGCGAAGAAGAAGAATATATGTTGATCAAGGCTAAGTGCAAGTTGATCAACATACAAGATAAGGGGATGTGAAGATATGCGAAAGAGTGCCTCTCCCATCTTGGTGTATGGGGGAGCAATATGCGAATCTTCACCAAGCGGAGCGCAATCAAGAAAGGTGATCCTCTTGAGAGTAGATCAAGATCGTCATCATCTAGCTCAAGTGGAATGCGCAAGGAAAAGGTATGATCTTGATAGGGTTTCTATTTTACCGGTCTCGCGGTGTAGTTGGGAGACCGGGGTTTTAGGATAGGTAACCGTACTATCAAGAGGGGCTCTCAAGTGAAGTTTAGCGTATCGGTCATAGAGAGCTCAAACCTTTGCATCCTTGGCATCATCTTTATTGGTTCCTTTGGCTCTTATCGTGGTGTGGTAATGGTGCTTGTCGTGCTTGTCATGACAAGGCCAAGGCCACCGAAAACGGTTTTCATGTGTCTCCTCTTAAGTTTTCGGTGGTGGAGTTTTTGCCGGTCCATCTATGCGGAAGGTTTCACTCTTCCGTTTATTAGCAAAACCTCCCTTGCTTGGTTTCAATATTTTCACTTGTTATTGGGTAGCATTTGTCGTCCTCTTTCCAACAAAGTTGGTTTTATGTCATTCGGACTTCATTTGTAAAAGATATGGTTTCCGGTTGTCAATAGAAAGGTTTTACCTTTCATCATTTGGTTTTATCATATCTTGTTGAACAATGATGTTTCTCTACATAATCTTGTAGGGCTCATTGTGACGATTCCAACGAGTCCACGATTATCAAAAACGAAGTTCGTATGTGGAAAATATTGCGGTTTTACCGACGAACCTTTTCTAGACAGAATAAAGAAAAGAAACAAAAGAAAGAAAAAAGGAGGGAGCCTGCCGGCCATCAGCCCGGCATGGCCGGCTCCATGGCTGGGCTCTCTCGGGTTGGGCCCCGGCCATCATGGCCGGCTCCATGGCTGGCCAGCCCGGCCACTCCCCCAGCCATCACCCGGCCTGGCCGGCTCCATGGCTGGGCTCTCTCGGGTTGGGCCCCGGCCATCATGGCCGGCTCCATGGCCGGCCAGCCCGGCCACTCCCCCGGCCATCACCCGGCCTGGCCGGCTCTTCTCGGCTGGCTGGTAGCCATTCGCTGCTTTGCCTCCAATGGCTCCTTTTCGAGCTACTACTTAAGGGGTTTCTTCCCCAAAGGTTTTTAAGGTTTCTAGCCACCATTTTGAGCAAGTTTCTTCCCACCATTGTTGATCTCTTGAACTTGCCTTTCTCTCAATCCCTCCAATAGTTCTTGCTAGTTTTTTAGGGAAAAGAGAGAGAAGGTCTAGATCCACGTTTCCACCGATCGGTTTCTCCTCTAAGTGAGGGGAACACCTTGGATCTAGATCTTTGGAGTTTCTTGGTGTTTCTCCTTGTTCTTCCTCTCAAATCCTCCCAAGCATTAGTTGCTTTGGTTGGATTCGGGTTGGAAGAACTTGACCACTTAGTGTGTTCTTGCCATTGCATTAGTTGCATCGGTTTGAGTTCTCCACGCTGATTCGTGGAAAGTGAAGTTGAGAAGCTTGTTACTCTTGGGTACTTTGGTGCACTAGAGCTTGTTCCTCTAGGGCACGTTGGTACCCTAGTCGGTTGTTGATTTCTCGGAGTCTTGGTGGCTCACGGGATTTGTTGGGAGCCTCCAATTGTGGAGTGTGGCTCAACCTTGTTTGCTTCGGAGCTTTGGTAGCTACGAAGACATTGCCGGGGCCACCAATTGAGTTGTGGTGTGTGCCTCGGCCTTGGGCATCGAGTCTTGGTGGCTCGGTGCATTTGGTGAAGACCCTCCAACTTGTGGAGTGAGCTTCATCCTTGTAAAGGTTCTAGTTGTCAACCTCAACGGCAACATAGTGACAAGTGCCTCGCCACATTGGTGGTAAGACACAACGGAGATACGGTGTGCCATATCAAGGCTACTCGGTGTTTCACATTGGTGAACACCGCACCGCTCCAACTTAGACTAGCTTCCATTGGGAAGTGAACTTCGCGATAAATCATCGTCTCCAAGAGCCTCGGTATTTCTATAACCGAGCTTCTTACTTATGCTATTTACTTTGTGATAGACATCAAGCTTAAAGTCATATATCTTGCTATCACCTAGTTGATTATATTGCTTAGCATAAGTGTTGGTGCACATAGGTGAACCTAGCTAGTTTAGGTTTTGGCTTGATAAATTAAATGTTAGTTTTATTCCGCATTTATTCTAGCCTTAACGTAATAATTTTAAATCGCCTATTCACCCCCCTCTAGGCGACATCCGTGTCCTTTCAAAGGCGCATGTGTTAAACATCAAAATGTTCTCCACAATACTTAGCATGAATAAAATTGTCACTATTAAGTTTTAGATATCCTTTTAGTATGTTTCTTATTTATAAATGTTCAACCAATTTATCATCTAGATTACAATAAGAATAATACACTCATAATCGAAAATTGTGATTTCCAAGAGGGACTAGTCATGAAAATAGAACAACCATTGTCTTTAACATGAATTAATAACCGTCTCACATAAGAAAGACACACTAATTAAAATCACACTTAATTTGATTACAAAACTTATTCAAATTCTCTAATAAAACGATAAATGTAGAGACAGATCATCGCTAGCATTAACTCCTTGATTGCCATCATTCCGCAACGTCTTCCCAGATCTTCTATGCAAATCTCAAGTAGCAGGTCCTGTTTTCATAAAACAAAATAAGTATCAAATACTTATAAGAACCGCAACAATTGCAATTTGGACTTAAACATTTATAACTTGTATATCACTATATACCTTCTGTATTGTCAACTTCTCCTGCTATGGGTTCCACTTTGACATGACGCAGCCGAGACACAAACTCACAGAAAGTGATCGAATCCCTTCCCATGACATAGTCTATGACATAATTCTTGAAGATGGTGGGAAGTGAGCGCATCACCCTATCTATCATGAAATCGTCATTCATCTCATAGTTCCAAACATCCACCAGAGTATAATACATCTTATTGCATTTTCCTCAGGTGTTGTTCCAAGCAAGAGTTTTCTTCCATCTTAGTTGAAAGAAATTCATTCAGACAATCAAACCTTGCAATTCTGACTTGTGCTAAGAACCTATTCTTCAGCTCAGCGACAATCTCATTGGCACTCAAGTCGGTGAATTGTCTACTTAGGTCAGAATTCATGAAGGTGCACATCATCCACTCGACTTTCAAGTGTGTGGTCCTCTGTTCGAGCCACTCCATGTGATCCTCATATCTTGCAGAAGTATCGGGTTTATCTTCTAAAGGTTCATCTAACACGTAGAGCTCAGCATCGGTGTGGAGGACTTCTCTCGGACGCAGGTACCACTCGACAAAGTTTGACCCATCGAGACGTAGCTCTTCAGCAAGGAAGAGTTGGTCATAGTCGGCCATGATCTACAAGGATTTTTGCAAAGACATCTTAGGACTTTTGTTTATAATTTTAGTTCATCTTACTCAAAATTACTACATGAAATCCCACTAAACTCAACATCTCTGTGGTTGTTTAGTGATACACGATCCGAATCCACTACACCACAACCGATCATCACGTGAGATGATGTAGCTTCAAAGGTGAACATCACCATGTTGATCATATCGTCCATATGACTCGTGTTTAACCTTTCGGTTCTTGTGTTTCGAGGCCATGTCTGTACATGCTAGGCTCGTCAAGGAAACCGTAGTATTTCCGCGTGTGTAAATCTGGCTTACACCCGTTGTATGCGAACGTAGAGTCTATCACACCCGATCATCACATGGTGTCTCAAACGACAAACTTTTTCAACAGTTCATACTAGGGGAGAACACATCTTGATATTAACTAGAGAGATCACCTTATCATGCTACCGTCGCGATCATATCTAAGCATAACAATAAGGTGCATAAAAGGATTAACATCACATGCAATTCATAATTGTGATATGATATGGACTTTTCTTCTTGTGCCTCTGAACTCCATCTCCAAAGCACCGGCATGATCTCCATCATCACCGACATTATGGCGCCTCCTCCATGGTTGCCATCACCAACTATTGCAACTACAACTATTGCTACTCTTAGCGATAAGTAAAGCAATTACATGGTGATTCAATGACACGCATGTCACATAAAATAATAGACAACCATATGGCTCCTACCGGTTGCCGTACTCATCAATATGCAAGTCATGAAAGATTACAAACATGATCATTGCATACAATATCACAAATCACATATTGGCCATACCACATCACAGACCCTGCAAAAAGAAGTTAGATAGAACATGTAAGCCTAAAAACTCAAAACAAATATTGGCGGTATGTTTCCGACTCAACATTTCTGATTTCGTTCAACCAATTTTGCAGCTATCAATGAGCCATGGTTAGGAAGGTTGTAAATCCTAACTGAATATTTATCATTTGTTTTCAAAAATTGTATGTCCACTAATTATCCATGGTTTGTTTTGTGTCTACCATTGTTTGTTTGGTTTGCAGGTGATACTTCTAGCATAGAATAGTCAACGATATATGGTCAGATTAAAGTAGTGGAGTTAGGTGAACAACATATGGTTCATATACCCACTGCCACAGTAAAAATAGTCAAAAATATATGTGTGCAAAAAATGGTAACGTAGTTAAACTTGCACTTTTGTTTTCATTTTGTATGATTGATAATCCTACATAATTTAAGAGAAAGTGACATTACCCATTGTATAATGTTTATATATGTGTTTTTCAACGTGTGAATTGATATTTCTCCTAGAGTATTCCGGTGGTGTAACTATGAAAAAGATCAGTGTTTTGATGATGGATTAGAGAAGAACTTGGTGGTTGTACAGAGATAGTGAAGTCTCACGTTGGGTAAGATGTAACGAGTGACTGATCTCTTGTAGCCAAGTTACATGAAACAACTACTCATGTGAGTGAGGATGTGGAACAACTGGATTGTACAATGGAAGATATGAAGGAGAGAGTTCGAGAAAATGGATTAAACTATGGCTTCCTCACTTTCATTGTAGACCATTATTAGATAAGAATGAAGAAACTAAAATTGAACATATTCCAAAATATGGTGAAAGTTAAAGGTAACAAACAATGTATGTGTCTACAAGTTCACCTATTCCAATATAGACAGAGGGCGTCGAGTAGTTCAGAACCAAGGGAGTAAATCAGGGAAGATATTCACAATAAATCGAAAATTCGCATTGTATAATTTCCCTACCTATCAAAAATAATCTATTCCCGACTTCCCTAAAAAGCATCTTTTCATACAAATATTGATTTCTTGATCCTTATGATTAACACACAAAAATTAATATGTCTTCATAATTGTATATATCATCATCTCACACACGAGGGTTTTGTATTATAACATAACATGATTAATAGATATTTAACTAATACAGGCGACATCTAGCGCTATCATAATTATTATATGTAGACATCCACTTTGTTTTTAATTCTAAATAAATCTAGATTAATTTGCAAACTATTTACGATATTTTCAGCTTGCACTAATGTAACATCAAATAAGAATTATTTGTTTGCTAGACATGCAATTTAGTTTTGTGAATTGATCCAATATAACCACGTATAGAACATACATTGTCTCACTGATAGGATTTGTAAATCTTGAAGTAATAATTCGCCCAGGATTTAAAGATGGTTAAAATAGGTTTCCGCACCGGTGGTATTTTTAATTTACCATGAAATTTGGGGCCACTAGAAAATATTAATCCTTTACACATCATATAAGTCTTTGTGGGAGCCTACATATATTTTCTAGACATTTGCAGATATTTCTATGCAAATAAATATTTATATAAGATAATAAGTTAATATCTAATATTTTCTTATATGAAATATGATGCCCTCACAATGTCTACATTATTTTGTTTGGAATTAATAGCACTTAGTGATTTATATATTAAAAATTATACCCTCGCATTTGTGAGGGCCACCGTGCTAGTTATGCCAAAAAAGTTATATGATGCCCTTGATCTTGGACCACTAAAAGATTGTGATTCGAATGTGATTTTCTTGATGCCAATTCGCATACACCATTGGGTAAAATAGATGATGTTATCATCATGGTTAATGGTAATTATCTTCCTGTTGATTTCATTATTATGGATCCTGATTTTAAGCTTCCTTGTCCTATTGTTTTGGGAAGACCGTTTCTTAGAACTGTTAGTGCAGTTATTGATATGAGAATGGGCAATATTAAATTTCAATTCCCACTGAAAAAGGGATGGAACATTTCCCTAGGAAGAGGATAAAAAAACCTTCTGATTTCATTGGTAAGCCAAAGAGTGGTTTTGAATTGGGCACTATTGATAAAACTTGAATTTACCCTTTTTGCCTAGCTAAAAGGTGTTAAAGAAAAGAGCTTATGGGAGGCAACCCATTTTATTTTACCTTCTGTTTCTTTTTAGTTTTTGGGTGATGTTACTTCTGTAACAACTCCCTTGTACCTATTTTTTTTTATTTTTGGTGCCAAGAATAGCATCTAAAGAGAGGAAGACAAATTGGTCAGTTTGCTGTCCAGAAACAGATTTATGTTTTT
This sequence comes from Puccinellia tenuiflora, assembly GCA_012064385.1. Taxonomy (NCBI): domain Eukaryota; kingdom Viridiplantae; phylum Streptophyta; class Magnoliopsida; order Poales; family Poaceae; genus Puccinellia; species Puccinellia tenuiflora. Next base: position 88,818 of record QRDG01001868.1, read on the forward strand.
CACTGTTTGAAATTCAAAAGTCACAGAGTCATCTGTGGCTGCAAATTTTTGACAGCAAGCATCAGTGTTTTTTCTACCTTTCTCTAGTTTTAAATTTTCTGATTTGAGGTACAGAAGTGCCCAAAACAAATTCATCTTTACAGTATGCTCTGTTTTTGACAGATTATGTCCTTAATTTTGCATTGCTTCTTTCACGGGCAGAGTGAAGTTCTTTTCAAAGCTGGAGCTTTACTTAGACCTTTCTGACAGTAGCTAATGTTTAAAAAAAATAAGTTCATGATATGTGCTTTGGAACTGAAGGAAGATATTGTTTTTGTTCACTAACCCCTCTAATGAAGTTGCTATAAGTTTTGCGTGAAGTAAGTTTCAAGTATCTAAGTGTGAGGTGATGAAGGAAGATCAAGAAGTGATAAGAGCTTAAGCTTGGGGAGGCTCCCCATGGACCCTCCTCTGAAATATTCAAGACGTCACAAGTGTCTAAGCTTGGGATGATGATGCATCCAAAATGCATCCACTTTTCCAAGCACTTTGCATCATAATTTGCTCCGAGATCCTTCCTTATTCGAATAAAACTGCTGTTTTCTGACGCTGTTTTTAGCAAAGTCTCTCCCTGGCTATTTTTGCAGGAAATAAAATCGGGGAAAAATACCACGTCACTTTTTAGGGAAAAGAAGCAAGATGGACAAAAGATGGACACGAGGGGGTGCCGGAGGGCCAAAAGGGGTGGCCCCACGCGGCCCATGTACCTGGCCGCGTGGGCTCCTCCCAAATGGGCCTCGGGCACCGTCTCGCCTCCGGTCTTCGACGTACACCTATATATATGAGAAAAAACACTTGCCCTAGGAGGAGAGGAGCTTTCGCGAAACACACCGCCGCCACCATCATGATCTTCATTTCGGGGGACAGATCGATCCAGGATTTCTTCTCCGATGGAGGGATCCGGAGGCCGTCTTCACCACCATCATCACCACCTTCATCTCCATCAACCATGAGCTCCCTCACCATCACCATGTGTGAGTAGTTTGCTGTAGGCATGTGAGGTGGATGGGGATTGGATGAGATTGATCATGTAATGCTACCCGTTGTTCGATAATCTTAGGGTTTATCTTGAGGATGCTTTTGTATTGTGTTGATGCACTTATGCTATGTTTAATGCTTGCTACTAGGGCCCGAGTGGCATGATTTCAGTACTGAACCTTTTTGCTTCATCATATAATTGAGTTTAGTATTTACCTGCAAAGTGTATCACCTGCTGTTATGTCGAACCTGCGAACCCTAAAAGTGACGTTTGGGGAAAACAAGGGGGAGATGTTCTAGTTTGAGGATCCTATGTGTTCATGGAGTGTTAATGCATTGTCCCGGTCTTCACGAAAGGGTAGACCTTAATTACCTGTAGTTCCAAGTTGGCCCCGGTGAAATGGGCAGGTAGGGCAATAGATGTTGTGCAAATTCTCTTTGTTAGTGTGCATAACTATTTAAGGAACACATACCTACATATATCGGAGTTAGAGAAAAAGCCCCATTGCTAGCTTTACTTTGTTATATGATCAATCTCATGCATGCAACGCCCCGCTGTCACCTCATGCCTATGTTTTTAATCTCTGAGTTACACTTTCACTTTTCCGGTGAAAACTGGGAAATACTTGTTACTACTGCTGTTTTATTTCTGCTTGCTTGAATCCTTTACTGCCATCACTACTACTGCTGCAAGTTATTGATATACAGGTGTGGTTGAGAGTGACGCCTCAATTGCTAAAGTCTTATTGATATTCTTGTGTTCCCATCGTGTCGAACTATAAATTTGGGGTAATACTTCCCAACGAAGACTTCATCGATCCCCTATACTTGTGGGCATCAAGACGTTTTCTGGCGCCGTTGCCGGGGAACCTAGCTTTATTGGTAAGACAACTTGATATCATTTATTTTCTGCATTTGCTTGTTCCTAACCATGGGAAAGGAAAAGACCACTCCGAAGGAAATTAGGCCTTCAACTACTCGTGCAGGTAACAATTTGCCAAGTAGGCCAAACTTTTCACCTGATGCTGCTTCTGCTGTTGTTCCTAAGAAAAAGGGAAGAATTGTTTCTAGTTCACCATTGTCTAAAATGTCTACTAGTAATGAAAATGATTTAACATGTGGTAACATAGACAAAGAAGTGGCACTTGAAACACCTGAAGTTCCTGAAATATCTGAATTAATTGAAACACCTGAGAATCCTGAGTCTTCTATTTATAAAAATGTGGAATCTGAACTAGAAGATAGGGAATATTGTGATGATATGGAAACTTTTTCTGATAAAGAGAAAGAGGATGCTATAATTAAGGCTTTCATGAGTCCAGATTATGATGAAATGGATAAACTTGCTAGCTACTTAAATTCTCCTCTTGATGATTTTTCCCTGTTACCGATAAAATGAATGGTTCAGCTATTAAAGTTAATGATAAAGACTATGAGTTTAATATTGATCCTGAACACATTGAAAGGGTTGAGAAGTCTAAGTTTTATGGGAGAGAGGATGAGTTTCCTTTCGATCACGTTGCTGATTTGCATGAATTATCTGAGTTAATTGGGAAAGGTGAAATTAATCAACGCTACCATTTCTTGAAATTGTTTCCTTTTTCTTTGGGAGGAAGTGCTAAAACTTGGTATAATTGTTTAGAACCTGGATGCATTACTAGCAAGGAAGAATGTTTGCGGATGTTCTTTGATAAGTACTTCCCTGGTAATAAAATTCATGGTCTAATCCTTGAGATTACTAATTTTTCACAGAAAGAGAAGGAGGATTTACCCCAAGCTTGGGGGAGGTATGATAAGATGGTTAGGAAATGTCCTACTCATGGCCTCAAAGAGAATGAAATACTTGATATATTTTACAATGGACTAACTGAAAACACCAGAGCCTATCTTGATAGTATTGCAGGTAATGTTTTCAGGGAAAGGACCGTTGATGAAGCAACTAAGCTATTGCAAACTATCTCAAAGAATTATGATGATTGGAACACTGATGAGATATTTCCGGAGAAAAAAAGAGGTATACTCAAACTGAATGATGAGGCAATGGAAGTTGCCTCAAAGGACATTAAAGAGAAGGGAATTGAAACCTCTCATCTCAAGGAATTATCTGAAAGAGGTGTCAAATTTCCTGATGATCAACCGTGTTTCCCTATCCCAGTCAACGTTATTAGCACCACAAAAGGTAATGAAAAGGTAATGTCTTTTACTGAAGAACCATATGAGAATGATTTTGCTTATCGTCATGATCCTGAAGAGCATAATATTAGAATGATGATCATGGAAAACTCTCACAAAATTAAATTTCTTCGTGAAAGTTTGCATGTTAATGTGGGAGAGGTAAAAAGAATTGTTAAACATTGTGAGATGATGAATAATCAAGTAGAACAAATGATTTCTCTTCAAAATCAACTGTATGAAAAGCTTAATGTGAAGAAGCAGGTTTGTGGAGTTAATACTAGGGGAGGTGCAAGTACTCAGGACCCTGACTATCCTGAAGACCATCCCAAGAGGAAAGAGCAAGAAGCTCTTAAGAATAAACTTTCTGCAGGCAAATCTCTCAATGAAAACCAAGATAAAGATGATTCTGAAGAACAAGATAATGATATCTCTATTTCTGATGCTGAGACTGAAGATAATGATAATGAGGAGGAGAAATCATCCTCACCTGAAGAAGAACCACAAGAAGTTGAAAATGTTGAAGAACCTGAAGCAGCTGAGAGGGAAGACCCTCAACTATCTACTGAGAAGAATAAGAAGAAAAACCATCCAAATCCACAAAAAGGTAAAGAGAGGGATCCATGGGTACAAAGACCCATACCATATCCTCAAGAGGTAATGAAAACTTTGGATGACACTAGGTTTGAGAAGTTCGTTGAGTTGATTAAATCTTTATATTTGCAAATTCCTCTGGTTGATGCTATTAAAATTCCTCCTTATTCAAAATACATGAAATATATTGTCACTAATAAAAGGAAGATTTCTACTGATGCTATTTCTACTATGCTTGCTGATTACTCTTTCAAAGGGAAGGTGCCTGAAAAACGTGGAGATCCTGGTATTCCAACTATTCCTCGTCAAATCAAAGAAACTTATGTGAGATATGCACTATGTGATTTGGGGGCTGGTGTTAGTGTCATGCATGTCTCTTTATATAAGAAATTTGACTTAAACAAATTGGTTCCAACTGAAGTTTCATTGCAAATGGCTGATAAATCAACTGCTATACCTATTGGAATATGTGAGGATGTACCCATTTCTGTTGCTAATGTGATAATCCCTACAGACTTTGTTGTATTGGACATGCCTGAGGATGATAACTTGTCTATTATCCTGGGTAGACCTTTCTTAAACACTGCAGGGGCTGTGATTGATTGCACTGAAAGCAAAGTGACATTCAACGTTAAAGGAAAGGAGCACACTATCTATTTCCCCAAGAAGAAAGCTGTTACAATGGTAAACCAAATGGTGAATTGCATTAAAAGAAATACTCTTATGATTGGAAGTATTGAAGTTCCTCTACCACCTCCTGAACCAAAATATGCAACCATGATGATTGGAACTATTCCAGTCAAATATGAGGTAACTTGAATCTCTTCTTTACTTATAAAATAAAGATCATGTGTTATATCCTTTACATATTATTAATGACACCTGATCAACCTCATTATTAATGTGGAAATGATGAAAACTTGATCCTTATAAAGATTGTTTGCATTTTTTTTATATACTCAAGGATTCTTAGAATACTTGCTTGGGCATATTTATTTCAAAGTGCAGAAATTTCAGAAATCTAGTTTTTAAAAGTCTCTGTAGAAAATTTTCTCGAAAATTCCAGAAAAATTTGGAGGTAAGTTATTTTACCAGAGGAGCTAACTGCCAAAAGGGGAGCACCAGAGGGCCACCAGGGGCCAGAAGAGAGTGCCCCACGCGGCCACAGTACTAGGCCGCGTGGGACCCCCCATCTTGGTCCACAGAGGGAGTTAGGTGGGTGGCCACTGCCCATCTCCTCCCCCTCAACAGAAAACCAGCCCCAGGTATTTTTTCCAACTTTTCCCGAGCTCTCTTCCTGCTATTCTTGGATCTCCAAGTTTAGGGCAGATTTTTCAAATCTGTTTGGTGGGATTGCTCATTGGTATGTGACTCCTCCACTCATCCTATTAGTTTTTGTTCTTGTGCTTTATATATGGAGTATTTTGCTGCACTAGTTGTCACTAAATATGATATAGAAATCCATGGATTTAAGTTTCCTAGTTGATATTGATGCATGATATTCACTAGTACAGAAAAGCCTATCAGTGGCGCACCGTTTTTTAATTCTGTGGCGCACGGCCGGTACGCCACTGAATCGCCGCCACTAATTTTTTTCTGTGGCGCACCTCTTCCGTGCGCCACAGAAATATTTCTGTGGCGCACCTCCTCCGTGCGCCACAGAAATATTTCTGTGGCGCACCCACCCACCGTGCGCCACAGAAATATTTCTGTGGCGCACCATCCCCACCGTGCGCCATAGAATTTTTTTGAATTTCAAAAAAAAGCGCGGCCAGATCTAGATCTGGATCTGGCCAGATCTAGATCTGGTCGCCGGAATTTCGTTTCGTTTCGTTTCGTTTTTTTGGAGGCCGTAGATGGATGGAGGAGGGAGTCGCCGGAGGTTGGTAGAGGATGGTGGTCGCCGGAGGTGGAGGAGGAGGTCGCCGGAGTGGAGGAGGAGGAGGTCGCCGGCGGTGGAGGAGGTCGTCGGTGGTGGAGGAGGTCGCCGGAGGTGGAGGTCGCCGGGGTGGAGGAGGAGGTCACCGGAGGTTGAGGTCGCCGGGGTTGTGGAGGTGGTCACCGGAGTTGTGGAGGAGGCCGCCGGAGGTGGAGGTGGAGGTGGAGGAGGAGTAGAGAAGATGTGGAGGAGAGGAGAAGAGATGGAGGAGGGAGGAGAAGGGGAGAGAAGTGTAGAAGAGAAGGGAAGAGGGAAAGGAAGAGGAGAAGTGGAGGGAGAAGTGGAGGAGAGAAGGAGAAAAGGGAAAAGAGAGGGAGAAGGGGGCTGGCGGGATTCAAAATTTCGAATCCCGCCCAATAATTCTGTGGCGCACCAATGCCAAGATGCGCCACAGAATTATTGGGCGGGATTCAAAATTTCGAATCCCGCCCAATAATTCTGTGGCGCACCAATGCCAAGATGCGCCACAGAATTATTGGGCGGGATTCAAAATTTCGAATCCTGCCCAATAATTCGGTGGCGCACCAATGCCAAGATGCGCCACAGAATTTTTTCCCTTTTTTTGATTTTGCTGGGAAAATTCTTCTGTTGGCCATAACTTTTTTTTGGTTTGGAATTTGAGGATTCTGTGAATTGCTGACCGGGTAAACCCCGGTGCCATCGAATCCGAAATTTTCTCTAGTTTTTTTTAAGGTATTATTCGCATTTTTTCGACATCGTATGCAAAAGTTATGGCCGTTATAAGATTTTTTTTTCATTTGTTTCAAAATTTCTAGACCTACTAGACACTCATACCTAACTACATCCCAAAGGATTTTATTTATTGAATTTTTTATCATTTTATTTTACCTCCTACAAGACTAAAAAGGCGATCCACAGGGGGGGGGTGTGATCGGAAGAAAAAAATTCTGTGGCGCACCAAGCTTGGTGCGCCACAGAATGTCACCTTTCTGTGGCGCACCAATCCAGGTGCGCCACAGAATTTTTTTCCTAATTTCACCAGTCCCCCCCCCCCCCAGACGACTTTCTGTGGCGCACCGTGCTTGGTGCGCCACAGAAAGTCACATTTCTGTGGCGCATGTGGCCAGGTGCGCCACAGAAAGTCACATTTCTGTGGCCCATGTGGCCAGGTGCGCCACAGAAATGTGACTTTCTATGGCGCACCAAGCACGGTGCGCCACAGAAACATATTTCTGTGGCGCACGAAAATTGGTGCGCCACAGAATGTCGTCTGTCTATAAGCCTTTTCCTACTAGTGATTGATGTGGGGACTAGATGTGGATGGCTTAATGTTGTATTATATTTTCACATTTTGAGTTTTGTTGAGATTTATTTATGGGCAGCAAGGTACCATGTTTAGCAAGGGCAAAGGATTGCTTGGGATGAGCTTAAGGCCCAAGAGAAGAGCATGCAAAGTCTCCCTCAACTACGATGACAATCACCTTTGGGAGGACTCCGCATCCTTTGTGGGGGAGAAGTTGAGGATTCACACGATGACATGGCAAGACCCCCATGTTCTTCAAGAATGGGGAATGGAAGAGGACTTCAACTCCTTTGCCACAGTGACCGGGTTGTTGGCATTTGCTCAAAAACCACAGGAGACGTATGAGGAGCTCTCACGATAGTTCCTCTCTACCTTCAGATTCGAAGGGGCTGACACTTACAAATACAAGAATAAAAGTAAGGCACCTTCTCCCACTTTTGTTTGCAAATTTAGTATGAAGGGAGAGCGTCTTGTTATGTCTCTAGATGAGTTTTACAATGCTGTAGGTGTAGCAAATACGGGGAGTTGGGCAGAAACCGGTGCTGATTCAAATCCTGAACTTGTTAATTTCCGGCACTCTGTTTCTGTTAATTCCCTTGATAAACTAAAAAGAGGAAAATTTACTCACATACAACACCCTAGCTTGAGGTACTTTGCGTTGTTTCTTGCGAGAGGCTTTCTTGCAAGAGACAACACCTCTGCTTGCACCGGACCTATTGTTTATTTGCTAAAATGTGCGAAAGAGAATAAGGCATGTGAGTATAATTTGGGGGTCATTCTAGCTAGATCATTGAATAATGCTGTAAGTAGGAATGTCTCTGATGGAACCCCTATCTACGCTGTTGCTATTGCTACTTTGATCTATAAATACATTAAAAACAAAAGAGGATATGATGATAATATGGGAACCCTTGTAGAGAAATCCACATTACTTGATTTTGCTTTGTTATCCAATATGGGAGTGAGTGTTCCGTATGGGGAGTTTCATCTCTACACATATTTGAGTACTAATGGACAGAAAGTGTCCATTAGGCTCCCTTGTACTGACCTCTTTGACAGGAGCACTGGAAAGTGGATCGTGAGGGAGGAGCCACCGCAGGAGGAGGCACAAGCTCCACCACTGCAGGGGTACCAACCTCAAGAGATGCCACAATACCCAAGCATGGGAAGCTACCCATATGGTTACTACCCTGGAGGTGGAAGTGGTGGATATGGCTACCACCCAGGATATTAGCTTGACTGCAAGCTTGGGGGAGTACTTCTCTTCCTCTCATTTCATTGTTTTATATCACTCTTATTTTGTTTCGGTTTCTTTCTTTCAAATTGCAAAAACACAAAAAGATTTTATTTGTTCTTCTTGCAGCAAGAAGTGGTGGATATGGCTACCACCCAGGATATTAGCTTGACTGCAAGCTTGGGGGAGTACTTCTCTTCCTCTCATTTCATTGTTTTATATCACTCTTATTTTGTTTCGGTTTCTTTCTTTCAAATTGCAAAAACACAAAAAGATTTTATTTGTTCTTCTTGCTTATTTACTTCTGGTCATTTGCTTTATGCTTCTATAAACCAAAAAGAATAAAAAGATTTTCGTTTTCTTGAATCCGATGCAAAAGTGGAGATGTAGGAATTTCTGAAATCTGCTCTCTGTTTTATTTTTCATTTTTTTATGCAACTCCAATTGAGCTGAAATTTTAACCACAACTGTATCTTTTCATAACCTACACACCTGTAAATTATGAAAATTTTCTGATGTGTTTAGGTAGAGTAAAAACAGTACTGTATGCAGTGACATTTTCTGGCAGGTTTGAGTTTTTAATGTGCAGTTCGAGTTGGGAGAGGAGAACAACAATGATGACCTGATGTGCATGAAGTAGTTAAAAGGTATGACACCTTTGCTGTGCTTATGAAGACTTTTTAATAACAGCAAGTGTGCACTTCTTAATTTCTTTAACATCTAGGGAACTAGTAGCAAACGTTTATCTTCTCCATGTTTAGTATGTATGATGATGCAAGTGAGATATTTTTTAGGGATAATACTTGGCTATGGTCTGAACAACTGTAATTCTAAACAAAGGTCTATGCATCCCATTGTGCTTACTAAACTTGCCAACCATGGAGAAAATGAAAGAATTTTTCAAATGTTCAAAAATGAAGTCATATGCTTGACAAGCTTAGTGGTTAGGAGCTAGCTTAAATGTGCTGACACATGGAAAGCTTTTAACATTGCACTCAAATGAAAAAAAAATTAGTTGATATCATGTACCTTTGTCTATGGATGCCTATCATGTCGAAATAAAAGTGGAAACTAGCAAGTTTGAGGAGTGGAAATAATTGGCTAGAGAGACGCCCGGGCCGCCAATCTAAGCCATGCATCATTCATGGTGGAAATTTACGGCATATCACATTGAACATTCAGTGATGCACTTGATAATAAAAAGCTAAACCATTAGTAAATAAAAGAAGTGCTGAGATTGTTCATTGTCCGTTTGTCTTGTTGTTGGGACATGGGCTTGTCCATGTCCTGGGGCAAGAGGTACCCCGGTTGACGCTCTTAAGGATTCCTTTATTCTCGCAATGACTGAAAAACTCGAGCTTGCCTAGCTACACGAGTTGAGTAGCACATGGTGTAGGTACTCGTATTCACGGGGCATGAGGCTTTTAACTACAAGTTTGTCAAGCATGTGAGTCATAGTAGGGAACATCAAATATTTTGATAAAAGTGAGAGCAAAGAGGTTAGCACAATGAGTTCACTAGTCAATACATGATTCAACCAAAAGCGATGCAAGAACCTTTGTTTATCTCTACAGTTAGGCAAACTCATCCAGGTATTAACACTATGTGCTATTTCTCTTGTGACATGTATAGATGCTTTAACATTGATAAGATATACCTTCGCTAGCATTTTGTTAGCTGTTGTACGTAGAAATTATGGATCGAATAATTGTTGCTCTTAAACAGTAGTACATATGCAATGCAAAGTTCTTGTCAAAGTCTTTTTATCGCTTCTCCATACGTTTGAGTTGTTTGAGGACAAACAACGAGCTAAGCTTGGGGGAGCTGATGCATCCAAAATGCATCCACTTTTCCAAGCACTTTGCCTCATAATTTGCTCCGAGATCCTTTCATATTCGAATAAAACTGCTGTTTCTGACGCTGTTTTTAGCAAAGTCTCTCCCCTGGCTATTTTTGCAGGAAATAAAATCGGGGAAAAATACCACGTCACTTTTTATGGAAAAGAAGCAAGATGGACAAAAGATGGACACGAGGGGGTGCCGGAGGGCCAAAAGGGGTGGACCCACATGGCCCATGTACCTGGCCGCGTGGGCCCCTCCCAAATGGGCCTCGGGCACCGTCTCGCCTCCGGTCTTCGACATATGCCTATATATATATGAGAAAAAACACTTGCCCTAGGAGGAGAGGAGCTTTCGCGAAACACACCGCCGCCACCATCACGATCTTTGTTTCGGGGGACAGATCGATCCAGGATTTCTTCTCCGGTGGAGGGATCCGGAGGCCGTCTTCACCGCCATCATCACCACCTTCATCTCCATCAACCATGAGCTCCCGCACCATTACCATGTGTGAGTAGTTTGATGTAGGCATGTGAGGTGGATGGGGATTGGATGAGATTGATCATGTAATGCTACCCGTTGTTCGATAATCTTAGGGTTTATCTTGAGGATGCTTTTGTATTGTGTTGATGCACTTATGCTATGTTTAATGCTTGCTACTAGGGCCCGAGTGGCATGATTTCAGTACTGAACCTTTTTGCTTCATCATATAATTGAGTTTAGTATTTACCTGCAAAGTGTATCACCTGCTATTATGTCGAACCTGCGAACCCTAAAAGTGACGTTTGGGGAAAACAAGGGGGAGATGTTCTAGTTTGAGGATCTAATGTGTTCATGGAGTGTTAATGCATTGTCCCGGTCTTCACGAAAGGGTAAACGTTAATTACATGTAGTTCCAAGTTGGCCCCGATGAAATGGGCAGGTAGGGCAATAGATGTTGTGCAAATTCTCTTTGTTAGTGCGCATAACTATTTAAGGAACACATACCTACATATATCGGAGTTAGAGAAAAAGCCCCATTGCTAGCTTTACTTTATTATATGATCAATCTCATGCATGCAACGCCCCGCTGTCACCTCATGCCTACGTTTTTAATCTCTGAGTTACACTTTCACTTTTCCGGTGAAAACTGGGAAATACTTGTTACTACTGCTATTTTATTTCTGCTCGCTTGAATCCTTTACTGCCATCACTACTACTGATGCAAGTTATTGATATACAGGTGTGGTTGAGAGTGACGCCTCAATTGCTAAAGTCTTATTGATATTCTTGTGTTCCCATCGTGTCGAACTATAAATTTGAGGTAATACTTCCCAACGAAGACTTTATCGATCCCCTATACTTGTGGGCATCAGATGCCCAAGGCATCCCCTTCTTCATCGACAATCATCGGTTTCTCTCATGGTACTATATTTTTATTCCTTTACATATTATGTGCTATTCTTGTAGCGTCAGTTTGTTTTTACTTTTAGTTTGTTTGTGTTTTGTTCTCTGGTCTTTGCAATAATTTGGATCCATGCATGCTTGTTTGGGAGAGAGACACGCTCCGCTTTTTCATTATACACTCCTGTTCTTCACTTATATGTGTTGAGTGTTTAGCCTTTGTCATTTTTTGCTTCTAGCTCTTGTTTTCAAGCATCTCTTGTTCAGAGCTATTAGCTTTTGTAGTTAGGAAGTATTGCCCTTGTTGTTTCACCCTTTTAGTTTTGTTTCAAATAAGTTGATTGGTGTTTGGTTGAATGGAAATTATCATGTAGGAAGTGTTAAAAGTGCTGCTTAATCTTGTAGACCATTGTCTTGAATCTTTGATAGTTGTCAATTGTTTACAGATGTGAACTAGATTAATGCATAAACTTGTGGATCATCTAGTAATAATAGATTAGTAAAGAACTGCCGTAAAGCTTTAAAAATTATGGTGCTTGTCCTGCTTGGTAGCTCTCAAAGTCTAGATATTCTTTTTGCAAAGAGTTGGTTTGGCTAACAAGGTAGACAATGTGAAGTCTAGTGGTTATGCATGATGTATATCTGTAGTCATTCATTCAACCAAGTTGATGTTATGTGTTTGCTTGATATCCTGCTGATATGTCTCCGAAGTATCTATAATTTTTTATGTTCCATGCTTGATATTATAGCAATGCCACATGTTTTTACATTGTTTTTATATCATTTTGGCATGATTTATGGAACTAACCTATTAACAAGATGCCTAGTGCCAGTTCCTATTTTCTGCTGTCTTTTTGTTTCAGAAAAATTGTTCTCTGAAGTTTCTCGGAACGTGCTGAAAATTTACAGGAATTATTTCCAATATGAAACAAAGACGGAACCCGAAGGACGCCCGGAGGGGGAGCCCCAGGGGCTCCAAACGCCACCTGGCCGCGGCCCTCCTCAGGCCACACCTAAGCCCCACCTAGGCAGGTGGCCCACCTCCTCGCGTCGCCTCTTCGCCTATAAATTGTTGTTCGTCCCGAAAACCCTAAAAGGAGCAATCATATTCTCCAGAAGTCGCCGAGGCCGCCGCCATCTCCAACCCTAATTCAAGAGGGTTCTGCAGCTCCTCCCGGCACCCTGCCGAAGAGGGTAATCGACGCCGGAGCCATCTACATCACCATGCCTGCCTCCGGAGTGATGCGTGAGTAGTCCACCACAAGACTACGGGTCCATAGCAGTAGCTAGATGTTTGTCTCTCCTCCTTGTACTCCGTTGTTTAGATCTTGTGAGCTGCCTATCATGATCAAGATCACCTATTTGTAACTGTTACATGATTGTGTTTGCATGGATCTACTGAATTGTGGAAGTCATTACTTTTGTTCAGTTATGCGTTTTATATATGATCTTGCATTCTCTCCGGTGCTAGTGGTTGCTTTGGCCAAGTAATTGTTAGTATTGTATGAGGGAGTATTTATGCTAGATAGTGGGTTCATGCCTCTCTTTGTCTGAGTTCGGTGACAGGAACGGTTAAGGCTAGAGATGTGCTGTTGCCACTAGGGAGAAAACAGCGGTGTGATTTCTTTGTGTTATTTACATTGCTTACATTATGCACTTTGCTTATTACGATGATCTGTTGCTTACAACTTAATACTTTTGGGTGACATGCTGGATAGCGATCCCAGAGTGGATTATTAGTCATAGATGCAGTTGGATGACGGTGTATGTATTTTGACGTAATGCCCACATTAGATGAAGAGTGAACTATATTGTTTTATGATAGCCTTGTTGTGCGCCTACAATTCTGTCAATTGCCATGCTGTAATGTAACGACTCGACCCAATAATATGGATCTCGTCTATGAGTATAGTGATAGTCCCGGATCGACTCGCTAGCACACTTATTACAGATGAATTAACAGAGCACAATGCGTCTTTATTACAACGAAATGATCCAGAATAACAAAGTCCTTACAACTTTGGATAGCATTGACGCTAGCACAAAATAACTTTATTGAAATAAAAGCACACAACGGAAATAAACAATAATGAAGCTCCATTCAACTCGGGCCATAGGCGAACATGCTGGGTGTAGCTCCAAGACCTACGTAATATCGTACCTGCAATAATGTAATTGTAGCCGCAGCGAATACGGTTAGTACAATGGGATTTGTACTGGCAAGTGTGCTTGAAAGGCTAATAAATAACTCTACCTAACTTCTACATGCATGTTTGGCTAGGTGGAGTTTCAATGGCTGATTTAGTGCAAAACATCAATTTTATCCTATCATTTGATAAACATTTGTTTTTCACCCAGTAATTGGACACTCTGCTATACCAACAGGTGCTTCGACCCAACTGGCTATGAGTCCACTGGCATACCACCAGATACTCCCACCAATTTGTTGTTGTCCCTTCAAGTTTTAATTAGAAAATTGGGATGAATGAGAATATGTCATAGCTCCAATGCCTAGTTGCTCAAATTGTCCGTTACCAGGGACATGGCTAACACTAATAGGAAACAGGCTATCTGTGGCGCACCTTTTAGACTTTCTGTGGCGCATCCTGGAAAAATAGGGGTGCGCCACAGAAACGTCGCCACTAAATTATATTCTTGTGGTGCATGGGGCCAGATGCGCCACAGATGTGGCGCATCCAGCTCCATACGCCACAGAAATATTTTGGAAATTTTGAATCTGGAAATTCAAAAAAATTCATAAAGAATAAAAAAAACTGGAAAAAAACAAAAAATGAAATATTTTTGGAAAACCTAAATATTTGATTTTCTTCCAATTTTTCTGAATTTTTTAACCCATATCAAATGATGACTTCCCGCTAGGTCACCCATCCTCGAATTGCTCCAACCCAAGCACGTTTAACTTCTAAGTTCTATTCAGAATTGCTACCCTTATGTTGCTCAAGTTCTTATTGATATAAGTATGATATCAACCCTCTTAAACCTTGTATGTGTATATATATGTGAATGTAGTTTATGTGTGGTATATATATATATATATATATGTGTGTGTTTTTAAATTTTGAAAAAAGCAAAAACTTCAAAAGTTTCAAAAGCAAATCCAAAGTTTCAAAAAATTCCAAAAAATTCAAAAAATTCAAAAAGTCCCAAAAATTTCGAAAAATAGAAAAATCCAAAAAATTCAAAAAAAATCCAAAAAATTAAAAAATTCAAAAATAAAAAAATCAGAAAATTACAAAAAATAAAAAATATCCAAAATCCAAAAATTCAAAAATCCCAAAAATCAAACAAATCAAAAAAATTAAAAATCCTAGAAATCAAAAAATTTAAAAAGCCCAAAAAATAAAAAATACTTAGAAGTTAAAAAAAATCAAAAAAAATTGAATTTTTTCTTGAATTTTGATTTTTTTTGAATTTTTGATTTTCGGGATTTTTGTTTTTTTTTTTGGATTTTTTGAATTTGTTTGGATTTTTTGAAATTTCTTGGATTTTAAAATTTTTTTGGATTTTTTTTTTGCACTTTTTGGATTTTATAATTTTCAAAATGACAAAAAATAAAAAATAAATTTTTTTCTAAGAAATAAAAAAAAATTAAAAATATTTAGAAGTTCATATTTTTTCAAAAATTCATAAAAATCTTTATTTCGAAAACTATTGTTATTTTTTTAATTGTTTATTTTTTGGAAGTTTTCTGGATTTTTTGAATTTTTTGAATTTTTGAGTTTTTTTGAATTTTTTGATTTTTTCAAACTTCTGTGGCGCATAGGCAACATGCGCCACAGAAAGCCACATTTCTGTGGCGCACATCCAACATGCGCCACAGAAATATGACTTTCTGTGGCGCATATAGCTAGATGCGCCACAGAAAGTCATATTTCTGTGCCGCATGTTGGATGTTGGCTTTCTGTGGCGCATTCGGTTTTCGTGCGCCACAGAATTCCAAAATTCTGTGGCGCATGCAAAACTATGCGCCACAGAATGTGGTTCCACCTATAGCTAGTTTTCTAGTAGTGTAACATCTTAGATTTAACTCTCGCGAGTTGGTGCACTTTACCCATATGACCCGGTAAACCCCATGTACCAGCACACTCATTTAGTATATTGGTCGGGAGAGAACCAAGCCAGAACCGTTGGGAAGCAAGCCCTTAAACCCCCACGCACCGTACCAACCTACAATATTCTACATCTCTGGCTACGATGGGTTCAAGAAACCACAACCTACTAAGTTCAGTCAAGCCCATACTTATACGACATATGGCTGCACAAAAAGCTACTAAACAAAGAAACCAAACTATTCTCATGATACTGGGCGGCGGTCCCCACCATAAAGTTTTACTCAGATGACAAGCTAGCAATCCGCCCAGTGGTAGATTAAATTACTCAGTTGTTTTATTAAGCTTTATAAAACCATAAACAAAATAAGCATGTCATGAATTTCCCAACCACGCTTTCTATTCATCAACTAAGCAATCTAACTTACGATGGTTTGTCGATAACAATGCTAAGGGAGAACATATGATTCTTCCATCTGGGTGTTAATGGCAAGCGATACACAGCATAGGAAACAAAACAAACATACACATATGAATGCATGCCATGTTAATATTCTCTGGACAGAGGATTTAATTTTAAAACTTTTAGCCAAAGGAATTAATTTAAACGAAGTTAAGGATAAAAAGTTATGGCTAAAATACAAATTAACAAGATTTGAAAATACAGCAAATAAAATTTTGTTAATAGTTAAATTTTATTACAGATCTGGACATATCTGAATTTTCTGAATCGTTTGGCATATTAAACATTAAATTCGGACTTACGATTGATTTACTATTGAATTTACAAGTTTTAAGCAATCTCCTGGAAATTTTAAAACGGAAAAACGGAAAAGATTCCGTGCGGGGGCTGGGGCTGACGTCAGCGGTGACGCGGCGCTGACTGGGCTGCCACACGGCGTCACGGGATAGGCCCGTACCGATTCGTGGCCATATCTAATCTGGACCGCCGATCTGAGATCGGACGGCCGGAAATGGATCGGCCACGGTGCTCACCTCGAGAATCCAGAACACAATGGACGAACACGAGGCACAAAAGGCTCTGTTTCATGGAAGTATGGGTTTTCCGACTGCAGTGACACTTATAGAAGCCGAGGGAGGAAAAAGAAAGAGGGGGCAGGCCGGCTGAAGCAGATCGAAGAAAAACTAATGAGGTAGCAGGAGATACTAGATGCACTTACCAGCTAGTAAGCTACCGGCCAATCTCAGTGGCACGAAGATCCTGCATTGGAAAATAACGGCCCACCATCTCAGCGGAAAAACAACATGGCTTCCACGGAGCTCGTTCGGCCAGATATCTTGGCTCGTCGCTATCCCGTGGATGATATCACGGAGAGGGAAAATTATGAGCTACATGCTCCATTGATGAACCTAACCATGAAGGTGGCGGGCGGCATAGTCTTAGCTCATGTACCTAATGGAACTTACCATTCCTCTCCGATTCCAGATGGCTATGCTAGTGTCGCAGTGGATGAAGTTATAAAGGGATTTAAGGACCTGGAACTTGACTACCCTATAGGTGAAGGGGAGACTGCACTGAGAGATGGCAGAAAAACTACTATTCTATGGCGGAAGGTGTCGGCACAGTGGAAACCAGGGTACCACGGGCCGGCCTGCCAGGGCCCACAACATGCTTCAGAAGATTTCGCTAAGGACCAGGCTCTCCAGGCCTGGCGTGTCTCGCGAGGCACCTCTCCAAGCCTGGTGAGTCTCGCGAGGGTTTTCTCCCCTCGCGAGGGACCTCCCCTCGAGAGGGCATCACGGATGCTGTCTTCAGTTCTGCCAAGGATCAAGCCAAAGAGCTCGGCGAGGCCTCCAGCCTCGCGGGGTTCCTTCATCACGAAGCGAGCTCTGTCTCCGTGACAGAGCGCACATGGGCTCCGCGCCCCCCGCAGAGTCACGAGCGCGCCAGCACGCGGTGACGGCAGTGCCGCAGTTGCCATTCCCATGATTAAAGCAGTCAACAAAGCTTCACCAAGCAAAGGAGCCACAAGGATTGCCACTTTGGTGATAAGGGGACAGCCTGCCGCTACGCTCCAAGGGCGACGTCACCGTAGGGCGCGTCGCAGCGCCAGCCCATCGCACTGGTTGGACGGTGGCTTTACCAGCTTTGGTGACGCCGCTCCCTGCCATGGACCGCGTCTATGGACTCCCCCTTTATCGTGCACCCGGCCTCCTCCTTCGTCGCCATGTGGTAACCCTTCCCGCCAAGATATTTGGGGGAAGAGGTCCAAGACGCCTATAAAAGGAGGGGGAGCACGTTCGGGCAGAGGGGATTCAAGAAAGAGGATTTCTAAGAGAGGATTGACTAGGGTTCCAGACTGGATCTGAGAGTTAGCCATTGTTAGCCACCTCGAGCTCCACAAGCTCTCCTTGTACTGTAAACCTCTGCAAGCAGTGCAATACAACCAAAGCAATACAACCTCTCCAAGAGGGCCCTGAACCTGGGTAATATTGTGTGTTCATCTCTGCCGTGCCGTCCCCCAGCGATCTCAGCGAGCACCGTCGCCGAGGCACATCGAGGGTTGTTTGATTCCGTGTTCAGCCCCTTACTCGATACCTAGTGAGACGCACCCAGTTCCTGGGACAGATCTCCGACATTTGGCGCGCCAGGTAGGGGGCTGAGGCGCGTCTTCAACCTCGACACAGCCATGGCCGGCATCTCTCGCGCCGAACGTCTCGCTCGCCGGACGGCCAGCGCCGCCACCGCTCCTGCTGGCAACCCGTGCGGCCGCCCGCGTGGGGGCGCTGCTCCGGAGCGCCACGTCGACCCCGAGCCCGCGTCAAGCACCCAGAGAACAACGACGACGCCTACGCCGAGGACGACCTCGGCGAAGAGGAGGCTTCCTGCCTGCACCCGTCGCGGGACCGTGCTGCCTCCTCGCTGGGCCGCCCTGTGCCCAGCCCAGCAACTGTGCTTCTCATGGCGCAGAAGCTGCTGCAGTACCGTCCCACGCCGGAGGCGCAAGAAGCCTGGCTTAACCGCCTCTCCGAGCTCGTTGGCGCCACTCGCGTCGCCGCTCCTGCACCGTCTCGTTCGCTGGTTCCCTCTGCGCATGTGGGGGACGTGGCGCACGGCGCACCTCCTGCACCCCCCTCTCCATCCCGCGCCCGCTCCAGTTCCATCAGATCCACCGCAACCTGCGCCAGCGGGGGCTCCCCCTCGCGACAACCGCGCTGCATCGCACGCTTCGTCGCTGCACGACTGCCAAATCGTGCAGCCAGCCCCCGAGGACGCACGCGTGAGCATCGAGCGCGGGCACCACCGCCACAACCGCGCCGTCCAGGACGTCGCCACCGCGGGGCGCCACCTTCGCGCCACCCTCGCCAACAGCGTAGTCACTTACGGCACGATGGCTGCGTTCACTCGCAGCCTTCGTCGCGTCGTCTGGCCGATCAAGTTCAGGCCGGATCTTCCTCCACGCTACGACGGCAAGAACAACCCCCTGGAGTTCCTGCAGCTCTACACTCTAGTCCATCAGCACCACGCCAACCAAGACTACTAGTGAGACGTCGTTCTCCCTCGTCTATGGCGCTGAAGCTATCCTCCCTAGCGGGATCACCCACGGCTCCCCGCGAGTCCTGGCCTTCAAGGAGGCTGAGCTGGATGAAATCCGCAACGAAGACTTGCTGCTGCTCGAAGGGCTCCGCCGCAATGCGGCCCTGAGAGCGGCAAGGTACCAGCAAGACCTCCGCCACTACCACAGCCGCCACATCCGCCCGCCAACTCTCGAAGCAGGAGACCTTGTCCTGAGGATAATCCTCTCCAGGGCAGGCCTCCACAAGCTCTCGCCAATGTGGGAAGGACCCTACAGAGTCGTGCACATCGCCAGGCCTGGCTCCGCACGGCTCGAGACGAAGGACGGCATCCCTGTCGCCAACCCCTAGAACATCCAGCACGTGCGCAAGTTCTACCCCTAATCGTCCTCGACGAGCAATTTTTTGCATCAAGGGAGAGCTTAGCGCCATCATCCTCCATGAGGAAAAAATTCGAGCTCCCCTCTCTACTATACGTTGCCGCGGGCCGTTCGAGAAGACTCTCAAGCCACCACGCCTCGGCAAGGTGACTTCTTCAAGCACCATGCCTTGGCGAGGTGGATCCCCATGCCCAGCCATGGTGGACCACAGGCTCTACGAAGCCACCCCCGTATAGGGGGCCGCTCTGAGCTCTCTCTACATGCGTCGCCTCGGGCCGCGAGAGTCTCATCCACTCAATGTGGAACCACATGCCCAGACATGGCGGATTTTGTACTTCTAGCCACGCCAGTGTAACGAACCCTTGTTTCAGGTCACTTTGAACCTTTGCGCTCCGCGCCAGCATATGATGTTGCTTCGGTAAGCAGTATATTATTGCATTTCATCCTTGCTCGTATGATCCATCCTATGCATCTCGCGAGCGGGGGCTAGCATGGTGCCTGTGCCTCGGGAGCATCCCAACAGCTCCTCAAACCCAAGGGATCCGAGCTCTGAACTCACGGGTCAGCTCTCATGCAAGTCAACTCCCAAGGAGCTCTGAACTCATGGGTCAGCTCCCGTGCACGTCAACTCACCAAGGACCTTGGTGCCTGCTCTCCTCGCGAGACACACATGAAGGAACCTACGAGCACGCATGAATTATCTAGCTGTGTATTGCTTGTGGGTATGCCTATCTGTCCAAGCACAGGAAAGCAGGTTCAAAACAAGCCTCAAGGCAACCTCGGGAGGAAAAACACCTCATCAGGGAACCAACACCCTCTCCAAGGAAAAAATGCCTCGCGAAGCTAAGTCCAAACACTTGGTTAAATTTCCTTTCGCTGGTTTTTGTCCCTCGAGCCTCTTTTCTCTCTCTCTTATGCCTCATAGGCTGCTTGCGCGTCAAAGGGGAGCCCCGAGCATCGCGCCTCGGGAGCTCTTACCTCTCGAGGCCTCACGCACCCCCCGGCCTTGTGGAGCCATCACTCTCACATACCGAAGTGGCGGTGGTGTAGCGCTAAGAGAGGGTCCTAAGACGTAGAGCGAATATGGGCAGGCTCATGGCTGCTTGTGCGTTAAAGGGGAACCCCGAGCATCGCACCTCGGGGGATCTTACTTCTCGAGTCCTCACGCACCCCCCGGCCTTGTGGAGCCATGACTCTCACATACCGAAGCGGCGATGGTGTAGCGCTAAGAGAGGGTCCTAAAACATAGAGCGAAAAAGACATGAAGGGAAAGATAAAAGCCTCCCGAGGGGCATTCACAAGCACATTCAAGCACAACTTAAACAAGTCTTTATAAGCAAAATGCTAAGATAGTGTGTGCCCCATGAACATCCAGCCACAGAAAAGAGCTCAGGCCATCGCGCCTCCTGAGGTGCCCACGTCGTCCGCAGCGGCATTCTCCTCCTCGTCCTCGTCCTCCTCCACCTCAACCTGGTCAAACTTCCTGGCATACGCCTCCGCGTCCTCCTGCATCCTGTCGGTCAACGTCGAGCGGCAGCTGAGGTCGACGGGCGCCGTCACGGCCTCGAGGTCGAGGGAAGGCTGAAGCCTCGCGAGGTTGGGAAAGACGCGGCAGGTGGCGAGGACGAGGAGATCGCGGCTCTCCTCCACGATGCGCTCGTCGAGGCTCTTCGCGGTCTCTTCAAGCCTCGCGAGGAATCGCTCGAAGAAGGACGCGTACCCGGCCTCGTTGTCGGTCCCTTCTACGGTGAAGGAGGGGACCTCGGTCCCCAGGCGGGCCCCAACAGCACGCGCGCGAGACACCAGGTCATGGAGCATGCGCTGGCGCTGGCGCGACATGGTCCGGGGGATCTGCGTGTTGCGCCGTGCCTCTTCCGCGGCGCTTGCAGCCGGCCCCACCTGCTGGTAGAGATCGCTCAAGTCCTTCTCCAGGGCGGCGATTTTCTCTTCCGCGTGAGCCTGGGCCTCTCTGGCGCTCCGGAGGCGGGAGGCCATCTTTTTCTCCCCCTCCTCGAGCCCCTTGATGCGGTGCTGGAGCTCATTCCGCTTCTTCGTGAAGCGCTCCTCCTGCTTCTTCACCTTCTCGTCGAAACTCTTGGAGATATGCAGGCGGGCGAGCTTGACCTTGTCGTCGGCCTCTTCCTGCATTATCTTCTGCTTCGCCGCGAGGCTGGCGTTGGCCTTCTCGAGGCGTTCCGCGTAGGTGGCCTCATTCTGGGCCACCAGCCCCTCGCGAGCCTGCAATGTCTCCTCGCGGGTGGCCTGGTCCTTCTCGAGCTGCTGGACCTGCTCCTCTCACCGGCGCAGTTCCTCCTCGCGGGGGGAGAGCCCTCCCTCACGTCGCGTCAGCTCCGCTTCGCGCCGTGTCAGCTGCTCCCCGCGAGCGTCCAGCCTCTGGCGGAGCTCCTTCAAGCTGTCTTCTACAACTTTGGAGTCCGCGATGAACTTCTGCTCCGCGGCCGCAACCTCCTGTTGCTTGGAGGCGGTTTCCACCGCGAGAGCCTCCCGCGCGGCGTCCAACTCCTCCATGGTATCCACCGCCTCCCGCTTCACGCTGTCGCGGGTCTCCTTGGCGAAGTGCATCGCCTCTTCACGCGCCGCCCGGGCCGCTTCATCCTGCCGGCGGCAACTCTCCACCCTCTCGCGGAGGAGGGCTCAGGCCTCGTCAAGCTCCGCCCGCTCCTTCGCCCTGCCGAGTTCTTCTTCAGCGTACTGCGCCTCCAGCTTGTCGAGCGTCTGTCACGCTTGGCTGAAGACGTAGCTGCGGCGAGCTGTGTGTTGGCGCGACTCCCGCAACGCCAAGGTCCCCGCATCACCACGAGGTGCAGAGACCTCGACGCCTGTCGAGGTATCCGAGGCACCTTGCCTCGGGCTCACAGCGCCTCCTGTTGTGGCCTGGGGGCTCGAGTGGGAGCCACCTTCTCCGCCCGCGTCAGGAGCCATCTGGGGCTGGGCGCCCTCTCGTCTTTGGCTCCGGCGTCCGAGGGCTCCGGAGGCGCTTCCTCCTCCTGCCCACCGGGGGCAGATTCAGCCCCCTCTGTGGTGGCCGTGCCTGCCACGGCCTCGGGCTCGTCATCCCCCCTTGTGGAGGCCTCTCCCTCTGGAGGCGGCTCCACGGTGGCCTCTTGCGCCCCCGCCTCGTCCGGCCTCTCCGAGGCCCCTGCGGCCTCGGTCGCCGCCTCGTCCTCCGGTGCCTCCTGCTGCAGAGGAGGAGTAGCAGCCCGTGCTAGCGACGAAACCACCTCTTCAACCTCCTCCTCCGCACGGTTTTCATCCGCGGGAGGAGCATCCGCATGCTGCGGCTCGTCAACCGCAGGCGGCGCCACGGTGGCGCCGGCGATCTCCCCAAGCCTGTGGATTCGTCGCCTCTTCGGCGCCGCGAGGTTGCTGAAAAGAAAGACAAGCAGAGGATCCTTCAGGAGGGAATTCGAAAGCAAAATCCTAAAAGGAAAAAGAAGGACCAGGGCTTACTCGTCAGCCATCCTCCACACCCTCTTCTTCGCCTTCGACGGCGCGGGGCTGCTTGCACTGGCCCCTTCTAGGGGCACTCCTGCCTCCTTCTGCGGAGCGCCCCTCACGGCTCCGGCGTTCTAGTCATGGGCAGACTTGGAGCGGGGCTCGCAGCGCCCTCCCCTGCCGCTGCTCTCTTCCTCCGCAGCGCGTCGGGAGGGGGCTCCGCGAGAGGGATCCTCATCGCTGCTAGAGGAGATCACTTGGAGATCCTCTCCAAGCGGTGCGCTCCTTGAGGAGCTGGCTAAACCTCCCGAGCGGTCTGCGTCTCCCGAGGCCTCGCTCTCGCCGGAGTCCTCCACCTCGGCCGGTTCCGGCGACTCGTCCATCTGCTCCGGCTCCACCGCGCACGGGTTGCTGCGGGGTCCGCGGTGGCCTTCGGGCATGATGCCCCATTCATCGAATATGGGCAGGCCCCTGCGGTGCTCATGCACTTGCTCTCTTCTAAAGGTGAAGAGCGGTCGGGCCTCGTCAGCGTTTGGTGCTGGGATGGCCGCCGAGGTGAAGAGGGTCCCCATGACCTTGTTCAACACCTCTGGGGTGAAGCTACCCATACACAGGCACATCCCGTCCTCCCGGCATGCGTACGCCCACATCGGCTCTGAGTGCCACTGGAGGGGGGCGATGCGGCGCATCGTGAAAACCTTCGCCACCATCTAGCCGGTGAGCCCGGCCTCGCGGAGCCCCCTTAGGCACTCGTATACCGCGTCAAGCTTCGGGCCCTCAAAGTCCTCGCTCGCCCAGCACGGCCACTTCCTCGGGGGCGCCTCGGGGATGTCCAAGAGAGGGTTCCTTACCTTGGTGTCGACGAAGAACCACCGCTGGTGGAAGTCCTCCACCTTCTTCGTCACCTTGGTGATGGCATTATCGCCGCACCACGCGATGGGAATGTAGCTCTTGCTCCTGGCGTCAGCGATGCGAAAGGAGACGCATCCAACCCACTCGTTTTGTGCGGTGGACCGGAGTGCGTAGAAGCTGCGGAAGAGCTCCACAGAAGGGCGGATGCCAACGTAGGCCTCGCAGATGTAGGCAAAAATGGAGAGAATGAGGATGGAATTGGGATGAAGATGGAGGAGTTGAATCTGGTACACCTCCAAAACCGCCATGAGGAAGTCGGAGAAGGGAGGAACAAGACCGGCGAAGAGAGTGTGGAGGAAGATGGGGTAGTACCCCTCGCGGATCTTGTTGCTTCCAAACGGGCACATGCTTGTGGCGCCGTGCTCGCTGGTCTCCGCGGCCGCCAGGTGGCGCACCTTGTCGACCCCCGCCGAGCCGAGGCGGGACGGCAGCAACGCCCTTTTGGGCATGGCACTCCCCGACTCCGCCGCAGGCTTGCCAGCTTGCATCGGAGCCTTGTCCTTCTTGGGAGCAGTTGCTTTCTTGGGCGCCATGGATGCAGGGAAGAAGGGAATCTTGGGAAGAAGGGAAGGAGGCGATTGGGAGAAGTGTGCGGCGGAGTAATGGGAGAAGTGATGGGCGCCATCATCGCGCGCAGGCTTTATTGGCCAGTTGCCAGGGACGTGGCGGGCCCACCGGGTCGCCCGTTGAAGCCGAGGAGATCGTGGCCTTGGGCGCAACCGCTGCGCCCCACGTGTCACGGCCCAGCCAGGCATCGTTGGTCCCCCGATGCTTCGCCTACATCCACGGATTCCGGCGTGCCCATCGCGGGCCCGGGGGCTACTGTCGGCATAGTGGAAACCAGGGTAGCACGGGTCGGCCTGCCAAGGCCCACAACATGCTTCAGAAGATTTCGCTAAGGACCAGGCTCTCCAGGCCTGGCGTGTCTCGCGAGGGTTTTTCATCGCAAGGGACCTTTCCAAGCCTGGCGAGTCTCGCGAGGGTTTTCTCCCCTCGTGAGGGACCTCCCCTCGAGAGGGCATCACGGATGTTGTCTTCAGTTCTGCCAAGGATCAAGCCAAAGAGCTCGACGAGTCCTCTAGCCTTGCGGGGTTCCTTCATCACGATACGATCTCTGTCTCCGTGACAGAGGGCACATGGGCTCCGCGCCCCCCGCAGAGTCACGAGCGCACCAGCGCGCGGTGACGGCAGCGCCGCAGTTGCCATTCCCATGATTAAAGCTGTCAACAAAGCTTCACCAAGCAAAGGAGCCACAAGGATTGCCACTTTGGTGATAAGGGGACAGCCTACCGCTACGCTCCAAGGGCGACGTCACCATGGGGCGCATCCCGAGCCCCAGCAGCGCTAGCCCACCGCACTGGTTGGACGGTGGCTTTACCAGCTTTGGTGACGCCGCTCCCCGCCATGGACCGCGTCTATGGACTCCCCCTTTATCGTGCACCCGGCCTCCTCCTTCGTCGCCGTGTGGTAACCCTTCCCGCCAAGATATTTGGGGGAAGAGGTCCAAGACGCCTATAAAAGGAGGGGGAGCACGTTCGGGTAGAGGGGATTCACGAAAGAGGATTTCCAAGAGAGGATTGACTAGGGTTCCAGATTGGATCTGAGAGTTAGCCATTGTTAGCCACCTCGAGCTCCAGAAGCTCTCCTTGTACTGTAAACCTCTGCAAGCAGTGCAATACAACCAAAGCAGGACATAGGGGTTTTACCTCTCCAAGAGGGCCCTGAACCTGGGTAATATTGTGTGTTCATCTCTGCCATGCCGTCCCCCAGCGATCTCAGTGAGCACCGTCGCCGAGGCACATCGAGGGTTGTTTGATTCCGTGTTCAGCCCCTTACTCGATACCTAGTGAGACGCACCGAGTTCCTGGGACAGATCTCCGACAGAAGGAACACATTGTGCTTCCAAATTGGAAGCCAAGGCCACCGTCTCTGCCGCCTCATCCTTCTCTGCCACCTCCGCCGTCTCCACCGCGTCAGCCATCTCTGCCGCGTCAGCTATCTCCGCCGCCTCATTCGTCTCCACCGCATCAGCCGTCTCAGCGGAAAGAGCCACCTCCGCCGCCTCAGCGGAAAGAGCCATCTCCGTCACCTCAACCACGGGTTGTAAAGTGGAAAAGCACCGCCGGCGCCGCTCCGGCGGCTAGTGCTACAGCTCCAAGTAAATCCTAAAAGAAGAAAGCGAAGGCTACTCCTGCCAAGTTATCTTACGAGAAGACTCAAGAGGAACTTGAGCTATCAGTAAAGGAAGATGTGGCACGCCAGTTAGCACCGAAACGTCCCTCACCTGAGCCGAAAATAGATCTGCAAAAAGTGAAGAGAACAATGGAAAACCTAAGGTGACCAACGGCTGAGAAACGCTACCAGACTACGACCGCTCTATTATGAAGTCACGTAGAGCTGAGAAGGAGCAGGCGCGTGCAAGCGGGAGAAAAGTTACCCAACTCGGAGAATAGGAAAACCAATCGTGCTCCCCTCTCAATGTGTTTTCCGATATCCCTTATGATTCGGAATATACAAAACTAATGAGAGAAGCGGCCGATAATCTTGGGGTGTCTTTGGTTTAATACTTAGGCTCTATGCAAGAGTATCCCATGGCTGAGCCGTGCAAATACAAATACAAGCAGGGGAAGCCTCTTGTCAGACCTGAGGAGGTACCGAATCTACCTACAAAAATGCGAAGATTGCAATAGTGGTATGGAAGAAGCAAAGAAAGGGACAAACTGGCTCATTTTGGGAATTAAAGATTAGCATTTCTTGCATGGAAAGAGCAGCTTGAATTCGAAAGAACTAAGTGTAAGTAGTACTAGCTAGACCCATGCATCTGTTTGTTTCTACTTTGAATAACATTATCATGCTTGATTATTATTTTGATTGAACTCTGTTCTCGTAATGTACCCGAGACAGGGATCCGGGAATAATTTATGTGGATTCTACGTCTACGAGTTCATTCGCGAGACGACCAGTGAGAGGGGCAGAATCTTAGAACAACTTCGAGTATGTTCACAATATTATTTTATTACCATCAATTGTGTTGAGATTCATTCATATATACCCGGGCACCACGGAGCATCTGTTAATTTACCTATATATATATATATATATATATATATATATATATATATATATATATATATATATATATATATAGAGCAGGACTATTCTGCAACCCCCCTTAAGAGGTTCTAGAATAGCTATTCTAGAACCACCCCATCTTAATCACCTCCTTATCTGAAAACTGAACCAACTAGAGAATATTCCCCAACGACCCCACCCACTCTGGCTCTCTCTCTCCCCAATTCCCCCAACTACCTACCCGTCCTGCCCACCGGCAGCAGCCGCCCCGCGCACCTCCCAACATCCTGCGCCGCCGGCGAAGACTGCCGCGCGCCTCCCGCACCTCCTCGACTCTGGCCGCCATCTCCCGCCCCGACCTCCGCCCCGCGCCGCTCTCGGGAGGCCCTGGACCTCCGCCGCACCGCTTTCGGGAGGCCCCGGCCCCGGACGTCCGCCGGCCGCCCTCCCGCGGCTCCCGCCGGCCTCCCTCCGCCCTGCGCGCGGCTCCCGCCCGCTGCCCTCCGTCGCGAGCGCGGCTCCCGCCGGCCGCTCCTCCACCTAGAGCGCGGCTCCCGCCGTCCACCCCTCCGCCCCGAGCGTGGTTCCGTCCGCCCCCTGGAACCACCGCCCCGCCGCCATATGAATCAAGCACGGCGCGCCTCCTGGATCCCCGCCGCCGGCCGAATCGAGCTCGGCGCCGCTCCTGGATCCCCGCCGCCGGCCGAATCGGTCCCGGCGTCCTTGATCCCCGCCGCCGACTAAATCGAGCCTGTCACGCCTCCCGTGCTCAGATGCCGGTGCCGTCTACGGCATGGTGACTAGGGCTCGCCACCAAGGCCGGCCGCGCGTGTGGGGCCCGTCCTCGAGCCTGCTCCTCCCTGCCAGCGACGGCCACGGGCGCCATCTCTTTTCCCCATCGCGCGAGGCCCCTCTGAACTCCTGCTTACTCCTGCTGTGAACGCCGGCCGAAACTGCTGCGAACAATGTCGTGGATTCCAACGAGCATCTCTCAACCAAACGCACGGCCACCGTCTGTGAACTCCCTCGCATGTGGAGTCCGAACTTTTACTTGGTTGTTGAGATGGATATTTTTACCACTTTGCTGATATACCAAGGTGCGGTGCTGGAGGTTCATTTTTGTTCAATGCGAGTATTATCCTTCCGCCTACAAAATCTCGATAGCTTTATTTTTGTCAGAAGTTCAATTTGTAATATTAGGAAGTTCAATACAACTTCCGACAGCAACCCAGGATCCAAGTCATTCCAAACTCCAGAAAAAGTTCTTAATTTGTAAAGGAAAAAAGAAGTTCACTCTTCAAAATTCTGAAAACATAAAAGAAGTCCGATATTTTTTTAGAAGTTCACTTTGACTTCTCGAAAAAAATCTGTTGGTTAATGATAATTCACCTTTCGTTGGAACTTCATTTTAGACACGTCGGAAGCTCACTTTGTGGCGTGCGGGTGTTCAGTTTGAACGCTAATGAACTTCATTCTATAGAATAAACAAAGTTCGCTTTGTAAAACTAGAAAAATTAAGTTCATTTTATTTTAATTCGAAAGTTCAGATCAAACAGGTCAAAAAAATCAAACAAGTCGAAAATATGACGGAGAACGTGCTTCTGGTGCTCCGTCAAGAAGTTCACTTATTTGTTCAGAAGAAGTTCACAGATGCGAAGTGGGAAGTTCAGAAAAAATGAGAATTCTAAAACAACAGAATTATGTATATTTAAAACTGCTCATAAACCGTAAGGAATTTCGAAAAGTGCGTGAGATAACAAAGTTGCGGCTTTTTCATAGCTTTTCAACGGCGTATCATTTGCATCAATCCGATAAACGGTTTGAAAATGCCGACCAAAATACGGTATGGACGTGAAAATAGTATTAGTATATTTGAAATTCTTTAAAAACCGTAACTAATTTCGAAAACCCGTGAAAATGAAAAAGTTTCGTAATTTCCATAGCTATCCAACGGTATATCACATGCATCATTCCGATAAGCGGATCAAAAATCGCAGTAGAAAATTTTCCCGTGAAGGTGGAGAATCAGTCTGTTCCGTCAGGAAGTTCACATTATCATTAAATGAAATTCAGTGTTGTGAAGTGGGAAGTTCAGAAAAAATGAAAATTCTAAAAATAACAGAATTAAGTATATTTAAAACTGCTCTTAAACCGTAAAGAATTTCGAAAAAGTGCGTGAGATAACAAAGTTGTGGCTTTTTCATAGCTTTCCAACGGCGTATCACTTGCATCAATCCGATAAACGGTTTGAAAATGGCGACCAAAATACGGTACGGACGTGAAAATAGTGTTAGTATATTTAAAATTGTTTAAAAACCATAACTAATTTCGAAAACCCGTGAAAATGAAAAAGTTTCGTAATTTCCATAGCTATCCAACGGTATATCACATGCGTCATTCCGATAAGCGGATCAAAAATCGCACTAGAAAATTTTCCATATGAACACTACAGGAATGGCCCGCTGTGCCGACGGCCAGCTGCTACGCCGACGGCAAATTGTCGGGGCCGTCGGTGTAGCCTCCTGGCAGCCCAGCCGGCCGAGGCAGCCGTCGACACAAAAATGGCCGTCGGCGTAGATAGGATAGGGCCGACGGCCGCCGTCGGCGTAGAGTAACTAGGCCCGACGGCGGACGTCGGTACTAATTAGCCATCGGCGTAGCTGTTCTTGTGCCGACGGCCGCCGTCCGCATAGGTTGGCCGTAGGCTAGGGCCCGGTTAGGGTTCTGCCCCCAGAGCTATGCCGACGGCTTTGCCGTCGGCATACGTTTTATTTAGACAACCTCTATATTTATGTGTTTATTTGTAACTATCAATTTTAGTATGCTAATTTTTTATCAGTTATTTGTTTAAATATTTCATGCATCGGAGTGGCATAGTGTCGAAACCCTGCCCCGCAAGCCCTAGAACGTCAACCCCCCTAGATATTCTTCGGATGGGGGTAGCCCAAAGTGGGTTTAAAATGAGCATATGACACACCCCAACACATCCAAGTATAATAGTCCACTGAGCTACCCCGTTTCGACGACCGTGGAAGGGGTAGACGACACGGTTGACTTTCAGTCACCTGTTTAGGGTTTCGCCGGAGAGGGGCTCCGGAGCGTCGGAATCACACCAAAACCAAGGTGGTTACATACCATGTTTGTACACGTGTGTTGGGGTGCTGTGGATGTCTAGTTTCCCACTCCGGGACGTGAGCGGGTTCACCGGCATCACTTTCTCCATGCCGATTTCGTGGACTTAGAGGTGAAAAAACCCCACTTCAGGCGAAACGGAGAGAATCTATGCAAGAGTTTGGGTGGATATAGGTTTTGTGTGTTCCTAGTGACTAACCTAACCCAACCAAGCAAAAAATTCCACTGGGCTACGCCCTTTCGACGCACGTCTATGGGGTAGACGAGAAAAGCAGCACTTTTCTCCAGCGGGTCTACCCCCTTAGATTTCTCCGTGCAAGGTTCCACCAATGTACTTTTTCATTGGTTTAGGTTTGTTTAGGCCATAGACACATGGAAAACCAGGTTTGGTACCATGTGGCACATTCTAGGCCCCGATATACCAGCAGTGGGACATTTCCACCTACAGGTCCAGGAGTCTGCTAAGTGTTAATTATATCGCCCGAATGTGAGGAAGGTCACACCGTGGGAGATATGCCTTGCAACATTTGGTGAATCACACCTTCCACCACACTTCTACACATATCCTAGGTCCACATGCAATATTGGTGGGATTCCGGTGCTCCAGCGGTCATCCCCCCGAAAACAGCGGCATGTGTACCCCGGCAGGTCTACCCCCCTAGATTTCTACGCGCGAGGTTCCACCAATGTACTTTTTCATAGGTTTAGGTTTGTTTAGGCATTAGACACATGGAAAACCAGGTGTGGCACCATTTGGCACATTCTAGCCCCCGGTATAGCCGCAGCGGGACAGTTCAGCCTACACGTCGAGGAATCTTCTAAGTGTTATGGCCCGAATGTGAGGAAGGTCACACCGGGGAGCTATGTCTTGCACCATTTGGTGAATCACACATTCCAACACACTTACACACATATCGTAGGTGCACATGCAATATTTGTTGGGATTCCGGTGCTCCGGCGGTCACCCCCCCCGAAAACAGCGGCATGTGTGCCCCGGCAGGTCTACCCCCCTAGATTTCTCCGCGCGAGGTTCCACCAGTGTACTTTTTCATTGGTCTAGGTTTTTTTAGGCCATAGACACATGGAAAACCAGGTTTGGTACCATGTGGCACATTCTATCCCCCGATATACCGCAGCGGGACATTTCCACCTACACGTCCAAGAATGTGCTTGAGTTGGAAAAGGAGTTGCATGAGAAATGAGAACTTAAGCTCGAAGTGACGTGATTGAATGACACACTCGAAGTGATGAAACATTTGGAGGGGGATGATGATGGGGATATTGATGGCAAGATGGAGAAGCTTAGTGAAAGACTAGAGCATGAAAGGAAGCGCCTGGAAGAGATGAGCGGGGAGCTTGTGAAGAAATATCGTGAAAGTCTCTATGGTGTGCAGAAATATCCTTGCACCTAATTTGTTCTTAGATGGTTGGTGTTGATGAATAGGTCATAAGGCAATGATGAAAGAGGTGTTGCGGTACATCTTCTAGCAGATGGGGATACCGGGAAAGCGCATGAGGGTCGATGAGTAGGGTCCCAATTTTGGTATCCCACACGCATAAAATAACGGTTTGAGTCTTCCGGAACCCGCATAAAATAACGTTCCCAATTTCGGTATCCACTAATTATAGTACTGAATTCTAGGAAAAGGTGGTTCATAAAATATAAAAACAACTTCAGAAGGAAACAAAACGCTAGGAGAAAGAGGAACAACATCTGATGAAACAACAGAAGAAAATGCAAGAAGAGGCACTGAGAGAACAGAAAAGATGTGAAAAAGAAGATGCTGAAGCGAAGAAACGACATAAAAGGCAGGAAGAAGAAACACTAAAAGAACAGAAGCGCCCTGAAAAGGAAGAAGCTGAAACGAGGAAACAACAAAAGAGGCAGCAAGAGGAAGCTGAGAAAGGACAGAAGCCTCTTGAGAAGGAAGCTTGCCACAAATATATGCTTGATGAAATACTTTCTACTTAAAATGAAGACACTTTCCACAACTCAAGTCAAGAGAATGAATCATATAAACTAGGAAAAGATGTTGATATGCTTCCAACGAGCGAGATGCCATGTCATATCACCAATAGTAATAATACTCTGCGAACTAGATTGATAAAGAGAAAGCTGATGCAATTTGCCAAAAGTAACAGACCAGCATATTATGACACTTGGAGGAAGAAAAGGCTAAAACTTAACCTTAAATTATTGTTGTTTTTCTATCTACTGCCATATAATAGCGAGCGCCACTGTTTCCTTAGCGAGTTTCTGGGTATATAGCTGGAAACTCCCACATGGGGCGAACGGGGGGAATCTTTGCAAGAGTTGGGGTATATGTGTGTTTTTCTTGTACCTAGTGACTAACCTAACCCAACCAAGCAAAAATATCCACTGAGCTACCCCCTTTCGACGCCCGTACCGGCCGTAGACGGAAAAGCTAGGGTTTTCTCCAGCGGGTCTAGGGTTTCGCCGGAGAGGTGCTCCGGAGCGTCGGAAAACCACCAAAAGCTAGGGGGTGCCATATCACATGTGTACAAGTGTGTTTTGGGTTGTAGATGTCCAAGACCCTTCCCCGGGGTGTGACCGGCTTCACTTAGAGGTAAAAAAACCCCACTTCGGGCGAAACGGAGAGAATCTATGCAAGAGTTGGGGTGGATATAGGTTTTGTGTGTTCCTAGGTACTAACCCAGCACGACCAATCTATGGGGTAGACGAGAAAAGCTGGTCTTTTCTGCAGCGGGTCTACCCCCCTAGATTTCTCCGTGCGAGGTTCCACCAATGTACTTTTTCATTGGTTTAGGTTTGTTTAGGCCATAGACACATGGAAAACTAGGTTTGGTACCATGTGGAATATTCTAGCCCCCGATATACCCGCACAAAATAACGGTTTGAGTCTTCCGGAACCCGCATAAAATAACGTTCCCAATTTTGGTATCCACTAATTACAGTACTGAATTCTAGGAAAAGATCGTTCAAAAATACAAAAACAAATTCAGAAGGAAACAAAATGCCAGGAGAAAGAGGAACAACATCTGATGAAACAACAGAAGAAAATGCAAGAAGAGGCACTGAGAGAACAGAAAAGATATGAAAAATAAGATGCTGAAGCGAAGAAACGACATAAACGGCAGGAAGAAGAAACACTAAAATAACAGAAGCGCCGTGAAAAGGAAGAAGCTGAAATGAGGAAACAACCAAAGAGGTAGCAAGAGGAAGCTGAAAAAGAACAGAAGCCTCTTGAGAAGGAAGCTTGCCACAGCACTATATATGCTTGATGAAATACTTTGTACTTCAAATGAAGACACTTGCCACAACTGAAGTCAAGAGAATGAATCAGATAAACTAGGAAAGGATGTTGATATGCTTCCAGCGAGCGAGATGTCATGTCATCTCACCAATAGTAATAATACTCTGCGAATTAGATTGATAAAAGAAAGTTGTTGCGGGTCTAGGGTTTAGCTGGAGAGGTGCTCCGGATCGTCGGAACCCCACCAAAAGCTAGGGGGTGCCATATCACATTGCTAGAATATTAGTAACATTGCTAATAATAAGAAAAATAGGAAAAAAAATCTAATAATAACATGTTCATAAAATATTAATAAGATTGCTAATAATAAGAAAAAATAGGAAAAAAATCTATGCCGACGGCTTTGCCGTCGGCATAGGTCCTACTAGTTGTGCCGACGGCTTTGCCATCAGCATAGGTCCTACTATTTGTTTAGGTCAGAGCGTGTGTGCCCGTCATCCTCTAAACCCAAATCGACTAAGTCTTCCCGCGCTCCTCCCCGCGCCTTCCCCGCGCCGCCGCGCTCCTCCCCGCGCTCCTCCCCACGCCGCCGCCCTCCCCGCACCCTCCTGTGCTCCTCCCCACGCTCCTCCCTGCCCCGAACCCTCCCCGCGCTCCTCCCCGCGCCGTGCTCCTCCCCACGCCGCCGCCCCGCATCCTCCCCGCGTCGCCGCCCCGCACCCTCCCCGCCGTCACCGTGCTCCCCTCCCCACGCCACCGTGCTCCCATCCCCACCGTCGTCGTTCTCTCCTCCCTACCACCGTCGTGCTCTCCTCCCCACCACCGCTGTGCTCCCCTCCCCACCGTTGCCGTGCTCCCCTCCCCAACCTCGCGCCTCTTCTCCCTCCCACCAGCCAGCTGATCAGTTGTGGTTTTAGGGGGTTTTATCATTCTCTCCACAGGGATCAAAATCTATTGGTGCTTTTCCTTTCCAGAAGCTTGGCACAACGAAAAGGTGGGATGGTGTTTACGGATCTCGGCTAGGTCTTGCGGATCAAGCAACAGAAATTAAAACGGTGACAGCAAAGGGGAGGCTAAGGAAGAGCTCACAAGCAACAAAGTCACAGCACGATTACAAAGTTCACACAAACAAAGCGATTCAGAGAGTTGCAGAGAGTTTTCACCGAAGGGGTTGGAGAGGATCGAATCAGTTCGTCGCGGCGGCAGTAGAGGAAGCAGAGGCGGGAGGCTAAGGAAGATACAGACGAAAGAGAAGCAAGGAAGTAGACAAGGACATATACGGATTAAGGGCTTCTTCTTTCCTCTCGTTCCTCGCGGATCGTCTTTGCCATTCTTCTCCAAAGTTCTTCCTTGTTCTTCTGTTCTTGTTCGGGGTGGAGTGGTGCGGAGCGGTGGAGTGGTTGGTGATGGATGCGGTCCTTCTTGCAGTTGATTGATTGATTTCTTCTTGGCTAAGGAAGCCGCTTTATAGGCGCTGCGGAAATGGCGAGAGGGCCGCGGCTACGGAAGTGGCGAGGGTCGCGGTCGATGGCGTGGTTGGTGGCGAGGCGGGAACTTCTGCCGTCGCTTTTCAGCTTTTTGCACGGACGCACATGGTCTGCTCCCTTCTTTATCACCTTTTTGACTCTTCTGGTTTCTTCTCCTCCAAGATGATCGATTCCCTCCTTGCAGATTCAAACGCGTGCGCAGCACATGGGAGATACGCTCGCTTACTTCTCTTCTGGCTTCGAGAGGCTCCCTCGCGAGGTCGCACCCTCGCGAGGCATTCATCCTCGCGAAGCATCAAATCCTCGGGAGACGTCCGTTATCTTCTGGCGCGAAGTATCTGCCCTCTTGAAGTAGCGTCAGGAACATGCCTCGAGATGCGTATTGCCTCGAGAGGCGAATTGCCTCGAGAGGCATCCTCTTGAAGCTTTCTCTCTACAAGCGTACGCCCTGAAGGGACTTTAAGCTGGGGCATCTTTTAAGCAACATTTTGAGTTGGAGATGAAGAAATATGTGCCTTGGCGCACTGATCTGCAAAAAGTGGATAACTGATGTAAAAAGCATTTAAAACCTTGACTTAACTTCTCAAATATGAGCAAGATTTGGGGTTTGGACGTCGAAAAGATGTGCATAATTCAGAGTGATCAAACCCCCAGACCCAAACCTTTGCTTGTCCCCAAGTAAAGCAGATATGATGAAAACAGTGCTCAACTTCTGCATACACAGTAGTTCATACATATTGGATTCAAAGCAGTTTCTGCATACCTGGTTGCAATCTCTAGTTCAGAGTCAAGTTTCAATTAACAACTTTTATATATGTCTCAGTTCAGATACTTTTCGATCACCTAGATAAGACATTTGGCAGGGGAATCAAATGAAGTGATCCATGAAATAGCCATGAGTGTTAAGTGAATGCAAAGTCAGTGCTTCACCTGCTACCGTTCCCGAGAACATAGTAGGCTAATGCAAAAATTAAAGATGGGTTAGGATCATTGTTACCTGTCAGATTCTTTCAGTTAGTGCTTCACAGGTTACAATCCCGAGATCATAACTGCTAATGCAAAATTTTGCTTTCAAATTACTATCAGGAACTTCAGGTTAGTGCTTCACAGGTTACAATCCTGAGATCATAACTGCTAATGCAAAAATTAGCTTTCAAATTACTTGCTTCAAGTTAGTTTCACTGTTAGTGCTTCACATACCACCATCCCGAGATACTGGTAGCTAATGTAAAAATGCAGAAATGCAGTTAAAACATGGATCTTCAAGGATCAACTTATTCAGTTTCAGAGCCACTTGCATTATGAAGGTATTCAACAGATCTGAGCAGAGACATATATAAACTCTGTTTTGATACATGACTCTAACACAAGAGTTTGCAAGCATTATAGACAGAAACACTGCAAGATTCTCAATAGCATGAAAGATTGTTTAGGCAAAATTAAGCACTCCAAGAAACTTTTACTCGACAAGCAACTTCGAAAATATAGCCAAGAATAGATAGAAACTTTGTAATCATGGCATAGCAATGATATTTATGGTGTAACAGGGTTTGTGAATTGGAATGTGTTCACCTGGTTTAAGGGTCGAATCCTCGAGAAGTCTTCCTCACGAAGCAAAACCCTCGCGAGGCCTTTTTCCTCGCGAAGCATCAAGCCCTCGAGAAGCTTTCTCTTGAAGCAGAATCCCTCGAGAGGCCTTTTTCCTCGCGAAGCGACTTTCTACTCCTTGCTTGCAGGGATCTCTGCCAACCCACTTCACTCTCTTTTATTCAACAATCTGAAAAACAAAACAACAAACAAAAAGGCAAAGAAACACAAAAAAATAACTCTTGAAGTGAAATAATATATAAAAAGGATATCAGGCTACCTCCCGATGAGCGCTTGTTTAAGGTCACGAGCCTGATTGTAGCTTCTTCTCACTGCTTCACAACTTCAGAGGATGCATTGGGAACATCCTCTGACTCGTCATTCTCGCTTTCTTCGGGATCTTCAATGTCAATCTTCTCTCCCACTAGGTAATGCTTCAGTCTCTGGCCGTTTACCTTGAAGGTACCAGCTGATGGGGTCTGGACTTCGAAAGCACCATTTCCCAAGTCCTTCTTCACTATGCAGGGACCAAACCATCTTGACTTGAATTTTCCAGCAAACAAATGCAACTTGGAGTCATACACCAACACTTGCTGTCCAATGCTGAACTCCTTCCTGAGGATATGTTTGTCATGCCATTTTTTGGTCTTTTCCTTGTAAATCTTGGAACTCTCATATGCATCATGCCTCAGCTCTTCAAGCTCACACATCTGCAGTTTCCTTGCACTTCCAGCTTTCTTCATGTCGAGGTTTAGTTTCCTAATAGCCCATTGAGCTCTGTGCTCTAACTCGACAGGCAAGTGGCATGCTTTGCCATATACAAGCCTGAAGGGCGACATTCCAATAGGTGTCTTGTATCCAGTTCTGTATGCCCACAAGGTATCAGGCAATTTCAGGGACCAATCTGCTCTGGACTTGGACATGACCTTCTCGAGGATCTGCTTAATTTCTCTATTGGATAACTCAACTTGTCCATTGGCTTGAGGGTGGTAGGGTGTAGTAACTCTGTGATTCTTCACACCATACTTGCTCAACAGCTTCTCTAGCTGTTCATTGTTGAAGTGGGCTCCTCCATCACTGATCACAACTCTGGGAACTCCAAATCTGGGGAAAATTACAGTTTTGAACAGCTTGCAGACTGACTTGGAATCTGCACTGACAGTTGGTACAGCTTCAACCCATTTAGACACATAGTCCACTGCCACAAGGATGTACTTATAGCCTCGAGAGGAAGGCAAAGGTCCAACAAAATCAACTCCCCATACATCAAACAGTTCAACTTCAAGAATGCCTTGCTGAGGCATTTCATTCCTTCTCGAGATTTTCCCAGTTCTCTGGCAGGGATCACACTGCTTGACAAAATCATGAACATCTTTGAACAGGCTGGGCCAATAAAATCCAGCTTGAAGGATCTTTGCTTGAGTTTTCATTACTCCAGCATGGCCTCCATACATGCCAGAATGACATTGGAACATCACATCATGAGTTTCTTCAGAGGGCACACATCTTCTCACTATACCATCTGCACAATGCTTGTAGAGGAATGGTTCATCCCAGTAATAGCTTTTGGCTTAATGCATGAATTTCTTTTTCTGCTGGTAGGACAAATCAGCTGGCATAATTTTACACTCTAGGTAGTTCACAATGTCAGCATACCATGGAGTCTTGGCTTCTCGCGAGACGTCGACCCTCGCGAGGTATCCCTCGCGAAGCATTTCCTTGAGAAGCACATCTCGCGAAGCATCTCCTCGCGAAGCTTGAAGAGTCAGATCGTCATGAGGCCTCCCTCGCGAGGCTTCATGAAGCCCTCGCGAGGCATTTACTCCCATCAGTTTCTCTCCAGGGATGCTGTCTTCTATTTTTCTAGTTTCAGAGCAACTTATTCTTGACAAATGATCAGCTACCACATTCTCAGAGCCTTTCTTATCCTTGATCTCAATATCAAACTCTTGAAGCAGGAGAATCCATCTGATTAGCCTTGGCTTGGCATCCTTCTTGCTGACAAGATATCTTATTGCTGCATGATCAGTGAAGACAGTACATTTGTGCCCAATTAGATAAGGTCTGAACTTGTCAAATGCGAATACCACTGCAAGCAATTCTTTTTCAGTAGTGGAGTAGTTGATCTGAGAATCATCTAGAGTTTTGCTGGCATAGTGGATCACATGCTGAGCTTTCCCCTTTTTCTGGCCCAGAACTGCTCCAACTGCAAAATCACTTGCATCACACATCAAATCAAAGGGTAGGGTCCAATCTGGGGGCTGCACAATTGGAGCAGAAATAAGAGCTTGCTTCAACTGGTTAAAGGCCTTCAGACAGGCTTCATCAAAGTGGAATTTGACATCTTGATTGAGCAGTTTGGTTAGAGGCTTTGCAATGCCAGAGAAATCCTTAATGAATCTCCTGTAAAATCCAGCATGCCCAAGGAAACTCTGTATTCCTTTTACATTTTCAGGGGGTGGTAACTTAGCAATCACATCAACTTTTGATTTATCCACTTCAATGCCTCTAGAGGATATCAGGTGTCCAAGCACAATACCTTCAGTGACTAAGAAGTGGCATTTCTCCCAGTTCAATATCAAGTTCTGCTCTGAGCATCTATGCAGGACTGCTGCCAGGTTCTTCAAGCATGTGACAAAAATTTTCCATAGACAGTGAAATCATCCATGAAAACTTCCATAATTTTCTCAATATAGTCAGAGAATATTGACGTCATGCACCTCTGGAAGGTTCCTGGGGCATTACACAGACCAAATGGCAATCTTTTGTATGCAAATGTTCCATATGGACATGTGAATGTAGTTTTTTCTTGATCTGCTGGATGGATGGGAATCTGAAGAAATCCAGAGTATCCATCAAGGTAACAATAGAATTCTTGCCCTGCTAACCTCTCCAACATCTGATCCATAAATGGCAAAGGGAAATGATCCTTCCTAGTTGCCTTGTTTAATTTCCTGAAATCATTGACCATTCTCCATCCAGTAACAGGTCTTGTGGTCATCAATTTTCCTTCTTCATTCTCTATCACTGTATAGCCTCCTTTCTTGGGCACTATGTGGATAGGACTCACCCACTCGCTGTCAGAGATGGGGTAGATCATGCCTGCTTGTAGGAGTTTCAGAACTTCCTTTTTTACTACTTCTTGCATAGCAGGGTTTAGTCTCCTTTGGCCTTCTCTAGAGGGGGTGCTATCCTCTTCAAGATATATTCTATGAGAGCAGATCTTCTCATCGATTCCCTTTATGTCATCAATGGAATATCCAGTGACATTCTTGTATAGTCTGAGAACTGACAATAGGCTGTGCTTCTGTTCATCATAGAGTGCAGAGCTGATTATCACAGGGTGAATTTTTTCTTCCTCTAGAAATAGATACTTCAGGTGAGAAGGAAACTCCTTCAACTCAACAATGGATTTATGAGACTGCTGAAGAGGTTCTCTCCAGGGTTCTGCTTCCTCGAGATTTCCCTCGCGAGGCATTTCTCTTGAGGCATCAGAAGGCTCTCGCGAGGCATTTGGCAGGCCCTCGCGAAGCATTCCTCTTGAAACATTTTCTGCACTTCCAGAAGGATCACTACAAAGAGTGATTCCAAACAACTCTTGAAGGTTAGGATTATCAGCTGTCACAAAGACTTGTACTTCAGGCTCTTGGGGTTGCATTTGCTGCTGAGATTCAATTACACTCTTGTCAACGACATCCATGGCATGGCATTGTTCAAGCATGTTTGGCAGGTGGGAGGCATGCTTCATGTTAAACTCTGCTTGTTCAGAACCAAATTGCAACTTCAGGGTTCCACCTTTCACATCAATTATGGCTCCAGCTGTTGCTAAGAAAGGTCTGCCAAGAATCATTGACTCTGAGTTATCTTCCATTTCCAACACAACAAAATCCACTGGATAGGCAAATTTTCCTACTTGGACTGGCACATCCTCAAGAATTCCAGTTGGTTCTCTCAGTGTTCTGTTAGCAAGCTGCAGTGTCATAGAGGTGGGCTTCGGCACACCTAACTGCAGCATCTGACTGGCAGCTTGGGGTAATACACTGACTGAGGAACCTAAATCACAGAGAGCTATGAAGGTTCTTTTTCCAACCACACAGGGGATACTGAAACTCCCTGGGTCTCCTAACTTATTGGGCAAGTTGTTTTGGATAATTGCGCTGCATTCTTCTGCCAGAGCAACTATCTCATGATCTTCTATACTTCTTTTCTTGGTTATCAGGTCCTTAAAGAATTTATCATACATAGGGATGTGGAACACTACATCAAGGATGGGGATTGTTATTTGCACTTCCTTCATTGTCTCTAGGAACTTGGCATACTGTTTTTCTTCCTTAGTTTTTTCCAATCTTGAAGGGAATGGGATATTCTGAACTAAAGGCTTCTGTAGCGCCCTGACCCCAGAGCTATACAGTGAAACCTTGTGCAACCGGTCATGCTACACAATCAAGGGTTACTGGGGTTACCAATCCCAGGCCAAAACACATTGGCAGGCGTGCTCAGAATACATCATTGGCACACAACACCTCGATCATGCCATAAGCTCAGACATCGCTTTCACGTATAACAAAGAGACCAAGACTGCGGAACAAGTGGCACATCACAGACTCTACGACACAAAGATATCATAGTTCAACTCATATAATTGAGAAAGATAGCAAATGACACATCAGAGGTCACTGACCCATCATTACAACAAGCGGAAGCAAATTAAAGTTGTCTAAACAACAAGATCCAAATTATGGCCTAAGAGGCCTACAGATAATTATCCCGTGCCAGCCTGTTCCATGACGTCCCAAGCTGCCACCTGGGAACCCCAGACTACTCGTCGAAGTCAACGTAGAACCCACCTTCCAGTTCGGTGGCGTCCTCCTCTGAAACAAATAATAATCAACAAAGCAAGGCTGAGTACGACGTACTCGCAAGAATTAGTAGGGCGATATAGGCCCGATGCTGACGGAGGCTTCAAAGCTATATAAGGTAGTTGTTTTGCATAAAGCTGGTTTTTCCTCCCGAAGACTAGGACTCATGGCATCGTCTAATCAGAAGGTATTCATAAGGGGATAAGAGGGTAACACTTTTCTCTTCAGTTCACAGGGAACCTACTGTATTTAGCAACTCCACTTATCTCCACCAAGGCACTCCCTCGAATCTCCCTCGAGGAAATGAACCTTTTATCACACGTTGATTATGCAACCTCTAGCTGCCATTTGATTAAAGATTCATGTTATCTATGATCTCATAATCTATTCCCAAGTTGTCCATAACCGCGGACACGGCTTTTCGAAAAGATTAAACCCTGCAGGGGTGTACTGTTTTTACCATTGGTACCGTCCGACCCCTTGCCTGATCATTTAGCTCTCTTCCGGGGAAAGCCGGCAGGGCAGGCGCGGTTAAACCTTTACAAAGCATGAGACTATCCAAGGGTCATCGTGACGACAGGACAAGTTCAGCGCCTATTTCAACACCCTGCCCCATCGCCACTCCTATCACCTCCACCATCATCACCATCATCATCATCTTCATCCACACACCCGCAAATGGAAAGCGCAAACTAGAGGACCCTTGGATACGCCCGCACTAATTATTCGGTTAGTAAGGAGCCCATACTCCCACCTTTGGAAGCACGCTCGGTCTGGGTTAAAGAGATAAGAACTCACACCTAGGGGCCAGAATGAGACAAAACACCAACGACCTTGTTGGCAACTCATCCAAGCCTTTTATCAAATTAATTATTGACACAAGTATCCACCACTGTCCGAACATTCCATTCACTTCACAATTATGGAATTAATCAACGGACAACTTAAGCAATTCGACTAAGCATGGCTAAGCATATCTAAGCATGACATACAACAGATATGAATTATCTCAGGCCAACACTTCAACCTATGGTTCATAGGAGGGGAAACAGATAATGGTTCAGGGAGCATGCAAGTGATAGGATATTCTATCCACTGACCAAAACTTGTCACTAGAATCGAATGCAATAATAGGGTGGATAAAAATACTTGGGTAATATGAGATATGCCAAGAAGGTTAGGTTAGCTCTTGCCTTGCTGGTAGTACTGGTCGCGCTGGTTGTCAAGGTATTGTGGTGGAACCTCGACTCCAGAATCTACCGAAAAACAATCAATACAAGAAAGGAATAAATAACACGAATACAAGGTGCAATGCACAATCATGATGATATGGACATATTATGCACTAAAAAGGTATTGGGCATGTCCCACAAGTTAAATGGAACCCCTAAATTAAATATTACAATTAACGGGTTAAAACTCCATCTTTAACTTAGTGATTTGCGTTATTTATCAAAACGTCCAGTACTGAAATATGGGTCCTAAATGCATGAAATGACATTTTTAGATAGGTATTAACCTACTGATCATTTTGGCACCTTGTTTGCATTTTTTCGATTAACGGTGAAGAAATCGTGATTTAAACGGTTATGCGATTTAATCATTTTAACCAATTCGAAATTAACATCAAAGGAAAATTTATTTGCATGCTGTGATATTAAATAGGTAGATAGCATTTACTTTGCTGGTCATTTTGGTATATCATTTGCAATTTTTGAATTAATATTCACCAAGTTATGATTTATTCAAATGGGATTTAAATCTGCCATTTTAGTAATTTTTGGTAAACAGCACTAAAATTTAATTCTCCAACTCTCTCAAATGGCATAAAGTGGTAGTCCATTGTCCACCGATCATTTGAGCTATTGAACACAATTTTTGGACAAGTAAAACTAAAGTTATGCAATTTCTAAATTCCACCTTATTTCTGCCATTTCTGTTTTTATTAAATCCAGGCAATTTATTTTGGTCAAATAAATTAACCAATGGTACTAACAGATAGACATTTTATTTCTGAGCATTTTGACATATTATTTGTAATTTTTGGACATGTGGTTCAAAAGTTATTCAATTTCAAAGTTCATACTCATTTTCTGTTAATTAT
Source organism: Puccinellia tenuiflora (assembly GCA_012064385.1). Taxonomy (NCBI): domain Eukaryota; kingdom Viridiplantae; phylum Streptophyta; class Magnoliopsida; order Poales; family Poaceae; genus Puccinellia; species Puccinellia tenuiflora. Next base: position 132,091 of record QRDG01001868.1, read on the forward strand.
TTGAATTTCCAGAAAACTGCCGAAACGATTTGTACCCGGGCCGTGCTAGCCACAGAGACAGACGGGTGGGGCCGCAGCCACGCTGGCAGGCCACGTCGGCCAGCGGCCCACCCGCAGGTTTGACCGACGGGGGCGGCCAGGACCGGCGCGTGGTGGCGGTGATCGGCGGCACGGCCGCGCACCGTGGCGGCGCTGCCGTGCCCTAGGGCACGAACGAACTAGCCCTACGGAGACTACGCGTCACGGGCTACCCAAAGGTGGTGGCGCCGCCGGTTATTGGTCGCCGGAGCGACGTTTACGTCGGCGACAGGCGGCGGCCGGAGACGGGCTACGGCGAAACGGCGAGCCAGAGGGGAAAGAGCGAGGGAAGCGTGTCTCCGAGGACCGTGAGCTCACCCTGAGCGTGCTGGCGTGCTTGGCGGAGGCGGAGGAGCTCGGACGGCGCCGGATTCGAGCTCGGACGGCGGCGGACGGCGGCGGCGGAGACGGCTTAATCCGCGCGAACGGCGGCGTCCTAGCACGCAGGGCTCGGGGAGGAGGTAGAGGAGAGCACGGCGGAGACGATGGCGCGGCCCGATCTGTTCCTAGCGGCCCGAGTCGATGGCGATGTGCGGCGGCGTTCGGTTCAGTCCACGACCATGGCGCGGTCGCGTCTAGGGTTTGGCTGCAGGGGGAGAAAAAGGAGGGGAGGAGAGGCAGGTGGTCGAGGGGGTGCATCTTAACCTCCATGGGGGGGGGGGCAGAGAGCAAGGGGGCCGCGGTGGAGAGGCCTCGGCAGCAAGGTGGGCGCGGCCATGGCGCCAGGGTTTCCCCTGTCGCCACAGTGACGATGCTGACAGTGGGGACCCACTGTCAGTGTTTTATTTTTTTCCATTTTCTTTAATTCCAGCAAGTTTAGGCATTTATTTGAGGCCCTTAATTACTTTTAAAAATTCTGTAAAAATTCATAGAGCCAACATATATCATTTAGAACCTGTGGTAAACTTTTCAGCACATTTGGAAAATATTTCATGTGGTAACATTTCAGAAATTGCTCTCTTGTATTTTAGGGTTTTATCCAAATATTTGAATTTGATAAAGCACTAAATTTGGCAACAATTATATTTGCTGTTGTAGGAACTTCCTGGACAAATATGTTCAGTTGCTTTGCAATTTTGTTCACCATTTACATCACCACCTTGGGGTTGTTAATTGTTGCTTCTTATGATTTTATGTTCTTATTATTTCATGTGAAGCAATTAGGAATGAGGATGCCATGATGCAAATGAGATGCAAAAAGTGAAAATTTTACTCATATTTTCTGGTACCAAAGTGGGGCTGTTACAACTCTATCCCCCTTACAGGAATCTCGTCCCGAGATTCTAGGCTTGAGTGAAGAAGGCGGGGTATTCCTGACGAAGACTAGTTTCACGTTCCCAGGTTGCTTCGTCTTCAGAATGGTTAGACCACTGGATTTTGAGGAACTTGATGGATTTGTTACGAGTCTTCCTCTCCGCTTCATCCAAGATGCGGACAGGATGCTCACGGTAAGCCAGATCCTCCTGAATATCCAACTCTTCATGATTGACCCCACGAATAGGATCTTTGAAGCAACGACGGAGTTGGGAAACATGGAACACATCATGCACATCCGGGAAATTCTCTGGGAGCTCGAGTTGATAGGAGAGATCACCTCGCTTACCCAGGACAGTGAAAGGACCAACAAAACGAGGTGCCAATTTTCCCTTGATTCCGAAACGACGAACACCTCGGAGGGGAGAGACTCGAAGATAGGCTTTGTCACCAATTTCATAGTGAACCTCCTGATGATGTTTATCATAATAGCTCTTCTGTCTAGATTGAGCAATCTTCAGATTTGCTTGAATGATACGTACCTTTTCTTCGGCCTCATTGATCACGTCAGGACCGAAGAGTGACCTCTCTCCGGTTTCAGACCAATTGAGAGGTGTTCGGCATTTTCTCCCATAAAGAACTTCAAAGGGAGCCATTTGCAAACTGGCTTGATAGCTATTCTTGTAGGAGAACTCGGCGAGGGGAAGGTACTTTTCCCAACCTTTTCCGAAGGAGATGATACATGCCCGAAGCATGTCCTCCAGAACTTGGTTGACCCTTTCAGTTTGGCCATCGGTTTGAGTATGATAAGCTGTACTGAAATTGAGACGGGTTCCCATAGCAGTTTGGAAACTTCGCCAAAATCTGGATACGAACAGACTTCCCCGATCAGAGATAATCCTTAACGGAACTCCATGCAACGGGACAATCCGGGTTGCATATAACTCCGCAAGTTGACTGGCATTGATATCCTCACGGACGGGAAGAAAATGGGCGACCTTGGATAGGCGATCGATGACTACCCAAATTGCATTATTTCCCTTCTGAGACCTTGGGAATCCGGTAATGAAGTCCATACCAACTTCATCCCACTTCCATTCGGGAGTGGCTATAGGGCGGAGAGTAGCAGCTGGCCTTTGATGTTCAGCCTTAACTCGGTGACATACGTCGCATTCAGCGACATACTCGGCAATCTCGCGCTTCATGCAAGACCACCAGAATTGAGGGCGAAGATCTTGGTACATCTTGGTGCTACCCAGATGAATAGAGATGGGTGACTCGTGAGCTTCAGAGAGGATCAACTCTTTTGTATTCCCACTCTTGGGCACCACCAGACGGGTACCAAAGTAGACGACACCATTGTCATCAACCGAGAAACATTTGGCTTTCCCATTGGCTATTTTCTCCTTGATCTCGAGGATTTTAGTATCATTTTGCCGGGCAGCCTTGATATCATCCTCGAGGGTGGACTGAATTTCTAAGCTGGCCAAATATTCGGAGGGAACAATCTCCAGATTCAGACGTGCGAATTCTTCATGAAGAGCAGGTTGAGCTCGCTCAACCATTAGGGTATTGCAATAAGACTTGCAGCTCAAGGCATCAGCCACGATGTTGGCTTTGCCAGGCTGATAGTTGAGGGTCACATCATAGTCCTTGATTAACTCCAACCATCTTCTCTGTCGAAGGTTCAGATCCGGTTGAGTGAAAAGGTACTTCAGACTTTGATGATCAGAGAAGATCTCGCAACGGTTACCCAACAGGTAGGGCCTCCATTGCTTCAGAGCATGCACCACGGCAGCAAGCTCTAGATCATGAGTAGGGTAGTTTTGCTCATGTGGTTTGAGTTGGCGGGAAGCATAGGCGACAACATGTGCTTCTTGCATCAATACACAGCCCAAGCCTTGGAGGGATGCATCACAATAGACGACAAAGTCTTTGTCGGTGTCTGGAAGGACAAGTACAGGAGTGGTCGTGAGTTTGACTTTTAGGGTTTGGAAGCTCTCTTCAGCCTTGTCCATCCAGACAAACTTCTTTTCTTTCTTGAGAAGGTCGGTCAAAGCTTTGGCTATCTTGGAGAAACCTTCGATGAATCGGCGGTAGTAACCCGCTAACCCAAGGAAGCTGCGGATGTCTTTGACAGACTTTGGGGTAGGCCAATCCAGAATTGACTGAATCTTGTCAGGTATAACGGATACTCCGTAAGCTGACACCACATGACCTAGGAAGACAAGTTCCTTTAGCTAGAATTCACACTTTGAGAACTTAGCGTAGAGGCGATGTTCGCGGAGCTTGGTCAGAACTAGGCGAAGATGCTCATCATGCTCTTCATCGGTTTTGGAATAGATGAGGATATCATCAATGTAGATGATGACGAACTTGTCGAGGTACTCATGGAAGATTGAGTTCATAAGCCTCATGAAGGTAGCCGGAGCATTGGTGAGACCAAATGACATGACGGTGTACTCATACAACCCATAACGGGTAGTGAAAGCCGTTTTAGGAATATCCTCCTTCCTGATTTTGATCTGATGGTAGTCTGACCGTAGATCCATCTTGGAGAAAACAGTTGCGCCCGCTTGCTGATCGAAGAGATCATTCATCCGGGGAATAGGATACTTGTTTTTGATGGTCACCGCATTCGGAGGGCGGTAATCAACAACCAGTCGAGGAACATTAGTATCCCTCTTCTTGACAAAAATGACGGGGCAACCCCAGGGGGAACTACTAGGCCGAATGAATTCCTTTTCCAACAGTTCATCTAGTTGCTTCTTCAGTTCAGTTAACTCTTCTGTCGGCATTCGGTACGGCCTTTTGGAAATCGGGGCAGTCCCGGGAACCAGTTCAATAACAAACTCCACAGTTCGATCTGGCGGCATGCCAGGCAATTCTTCAGGAAAGACGTCGGGAAAGTCACACACCACACCTATCTCATGCATTTCAGGCGGGTTGATACCTTCCATAAAGTAGAGGCTAATCTTTGGAGAGAGAGGAGCGGCAACGGTTGGGATTTTGGAGTAAGGGGACAGGTAAGTCACTGGTCCGAAGGTTGGGTGGACCACGGTGACAGACTTGGCAGCACAATTTAGGTTAGCCTGGTATTTGACTAGCCAGTCCATACCCAGGATAACACCTATACCAACTGACTTCAGGGCTATCAACTGGAAGATAAATGGACATCTGCCTAAGCATATCTGGACTTCCGGAGTAATCCAGTCAGTTAGCCAACTAGATCCCGGTGCTTTAACCTTTAGAGGGGAGTTCATGTTCAGGAATTCTATTTGGTGGCTAACTGCGAAAGATATGGATATGAATGAATGTGATGCACCAGAATCAAACAAGACCGTAGCTGGATATCCATTAATTTGGAGCTCACCCATGAGAACACCGGGGTCCTCTTCAGCGGCTTCAGCAGAGACGTGGGTCAGACGACCACGGCTAACATTCGCAGCCTTGGCAGCGGGTGTGGAAGGTGGTGGTGCAGGTGTAGAGCCCCTGGCCATCTGAGGGCACTCACTTTAGTAGTGACCTGGCTGACCACAGGCGTAGCAAGTGAGTCCCGGCGGTGCAGGCGGACGAGGACGGAACCCACTCCCGGCCGCACCCACGGTCGAAGTAGCTGGGCGAGGCGGAGGTGGCTTGTGTCCTGTAGGCTTGGGCACGAAAGGAGCACGGGGCACCGAGCTGAACGACACGAATACCCTGCGCTTCTTGGCTTCGGAGGAGGAGGAGCCCTGGTTGTCCACTGGAGCTGACTTCCTGGAAGACTCTAGCTCCTTCCTGCCTTGCTCCAGGGTGAGAGCCTGGTTGTACAGCTCCTGGAAGGACGGGAACTTGAAGGGCAACAACTCATAACGAAGCTGCGGATTCAGTCCCTTGCGGAACAGATATTGCCGGTCCTCATCATTGGTCACATCCCGAGGGGCGTAGCGAGACAGGTGATTGAACTCCCGCCCATAAGCTTGGAGATCCATCCGTCCCTGGTTCAGATTCAGGAACTCCCTTCTCTTCAAGTCCATGACGGGCTTGGGGATGTAAGCCGCACGGAAGGCAGTGCGGAATTCCTCCCAGGTGAACACATGACCAGCAGCAGTCATTGCCACATGGCTTTCCCACCAAGAGCCAGTGGCTCCCATCAGAAGGTAGGTTGCAAAATTCACTTGTTCCGCAGCCGGAACATGTAGCGCGGTAAACTTGCGCTCAAGGGCATGCAGCCAATCATCAGCATCCAACGGCTCCTCCCCTCCTTTTCCTATCCTCCCCTCCTTTTCCTATCCTCCCCTCCTTTTTCTCCCCCTGCAGCCAAACCCTAGATGCGACCGCGCCATGGCCGTGGACTGAACCGAGCGCCGCCGCACATCGCCGTCGACTCGGGCCGCTAGGAACAGATCGGGTCGCGCCATCGTCTTCGCCGTGCTCTCCTCTACCTCCTCCCCGAGCCCTGCGTGGTAGGACGCCGCCGTCCGCCGCCGTCCGAACTCGAATCCGGCGCCGTCTGAGCTCCTCCGCCTCCGCCAAGCACGCCAGCACGCTCAGGGTGAGCTCACTGTCCTCAGAGACACGCTTCCCTCGCTTTTCCCCCTCTGGCTCGCCGTTTCGCCGTAGCCCGTGTAACAGCCCCAGATTAGCACCCTAAAATATGGGCCAAATTTTTTCACTTTTTGTTTTGCAATGCATCATGGTATCCTTTTAAAACTTGCTAATTCTAAATAAAGCCACACTTGGAAATTAAAAAACTAGGGAAGCAAAACCATTCCTAAATTTTCCAAATCAAATGCAAAGCTCAAGTTGGCAAAATACATTATTCTTGAACTTCCAAACTGTTTAGGAAGTTCCAAATTTGCTTCTTATCCCCAATTCTCAATTTCCAAGTTTTGTCAAATGAGTAATAAATATGAGGATTTCAAATTGGCTTAATTCAAAGTATATCTTTGGAACCAAGTTAAACTTCCCCAAATTCAAAATAAAAATATGGGGTGCTTCATTATTATAATATGAGACTCCATAAATATTTTCATAAATTATTGAAATGTTTAAATGCCCCAAATAATTCTATTTGGGAATTACCAAAAAATGGCTATAACTAAACCCTATGAACAAAGTTGGCCCAAAACAATTTATTTTGCCAAACCAATTTTTGGGGAGCAACTAGAGGTCAATTGGAGTCTATGGGAATTTTTGTAGATTTTATAAGTTGAACAAAGGCCCCTTTCTAAATTGCCAAGGTTGCTGGAGGGCCTTGTTGTAAATTCCAGAAATATTGCCAGGGGGTTTTCAGCAACTTGGCCTCCTTCTTCCTGTAGCGACCGAAGAGTGGTCGACCGGCCGACGCCGTCGCCACCGCACCCGAGCGGGTGCCATGCCGCCCTGCTCCTCCCTAGTGGACAAGAAGGTCCGGGCCATCGATCCCTGCCCCTCACCCTCTTCCCTCTCGTTTTCTTCCGCAAAACCCGGATCGAATCCCTCTCGCGGTTCTTCTGCGCGCCCTCCGTAGTACCACCGCCACCGCCGTCGATTCCGCCGCAACTGGAGCTTCCCGGGACCAGCCGACGGCGCCTCCAGCTTCCCCGCTTCCTCCTCTCCCTCCTGGTGCCCGGAATCGAGCCGGGGACGCTCCAATCGACGCCCGCGTCCTCGACAGTGCCGCACCCGACCGACGCCGCCGAGGACCGCCGCCGCCCGTCTTCCCCGTGCCCCTCCGTCCGCATCACCGTCCCCGGGGTGAGCCCCTCGACCATTTGGACACCTCCTCCCCTCCCCTCTCTCCCTCCGGCGTCGCCTCCGCTCGCCGCCGTGCCACGGTCACCGCTGTGACTCGCGCCGGTCGTGGCGTTGACGGCCACGCACGCGTGGTCGACCGGCCTAGCGCCCGGCCTGGACCGACCGTGAGGCCGGCTCCCTCGGGCCACAGCCCGGCCTGGCTCCGGAATGGGCCGGCTCTGAGGCCGGCCTTTTCTGGCACTGTCCCGGCCTGTAAACCGGCCTGGGCCGACCTGTGGGCCGGCCTGCAACAGTAATTCCTGTGTTTTTGGAAAATAAATGGGAATTTAATTAATTCATATCTATTTGAATAATGATTCAAATTGGACAAACCAAATGTCAAATTGTTCAGAAAAACGTCACCTATCTATTGACAACTTCTCCTTAATCCTTTGAGCAACTTATTTCACCTTTAGTTAAAGATTCCTAAAATGGGTTAAATAAATCCCGAATTAGGAAAATTCGTAACTTATTAAATAATTGTCCAAAAATTATGAATTAAATATCAAAGTGATCACCATGTCAAATGCTATCAAACCATGCACTTAGCACATCATGATCACAAACTTTTATTTGATGTTGTTCATAATTTGATTAAATGTTTTAAATTCAATTATTCATTTCTTTGCTATTCATTCATCGGTGATCCAAAAATTACAAATAAAGTACCGAAATGATCGGAAGAACGAACCCTATCCATTCATGTCATGTTCATGCATATTTGAGCCACTTCTATAATAATTTGATAATTTACGAAGAATGTGATCACTAAGATAAATATGGGGTTGGTTCCAAATAATTGCACTAATTATTTGGCCCCCCATTTAATGTTACTATTTAATTTATATAATGATATCCTTGCATCAACTTGACATGTCATCATGTGATTGAGCATTGCACCTTGTGTTCTTGTGATTTATGTGTTCTTTGCCTTCTCTTTTGGGTATCGATAGATTCCGGAGTCGAGGGTCTCTCTAACTACCCCGACGAGCAGTACTTCACGACCAGGCAGCAAGGCAAGAGATAACCTAACCTTCTTGGCATTCTAGCATCCTAATGTTTTATAAACTTATTTTATCCACCATATTATTTGCATGCGATTCAAATGTCTCTTTCGGTCAAAATATAGAGAATCCTATGATTGCATGTTTCTCCCCGAGCCAATTCCATGTATCCCTACCTATGAACCATAGTGTTGATGTGTTGGCCGGATACAAATAAAATTGTTGGTTATATGCTTAGCCATGCTTAGAAATGTTTAGTTGAAATACTAGTTGTCCGTTACTGAATTCCATAATTAATGATGTTGATGGAATGATTTCGGGCATGGTGGATAATTGTGATGCTTAATTAAAATGCTAAGACGGCTTGGGTGAGTTGCCATCGGGGATGGTGTTTTGCCTCACTCTAGCCCCTAGGTGTGAGTTCTTTACCTCTTGAACCAAGACTGAGCGTGCTTCCGGAGGTGGGGGCATATGGAACCCCCTTTGACCGAATAAGTTGTGAGGGGCTTGTCAAGGGTCCTCTAGTTTGCTATTTCCATTTGCGTGTGAGTTGTGTGGGTGGAAAAGAAACGAGGATGGTGGTGTTTAGGATGTGGCCGCGGGGCAGGGCGCTGGGAGCGCTGAACCTGTCCTTCCGCACACTGATGGTCCTTGAGTAAGCCTCATGCAATGTAAAGGTCTAACCGTGCCCACTCGTGTGGCACCCCGATCCAGATGATCGGACTACCCCATATACCAGTCCCAGAAACACTGGATATATGTCAACTTGATAACAAAGGCATAACCAAATACATACTTATGGCTCCGAGTTCGGGCGGATTACAAGATACAACACGGGGTGAGGCTCCCGCGTTCGCGCAACATGCGCACACAACAGTATGTACATTATTTATCCAACATTGAGCCTCTAGCGGAAGTAGCAGCGGAAACGTAGATAGTAGCGTGGCAACATCGGGCCTTATTCCACGGGGTCCTGCCTGGGATACGGGTTCCTAGTTCTCGTACAGCGGGTACTCGGCGTCGGGAGCGACGGGGTCTGGCCACATGAGAAGCCAGGTAAGTACTTGAGGTACTCGCAAGTCATTAGCCCAAAATCAAACAAAGTCTATCTATATGGCATGGCATAAGTTCAGAATGTAGCATGGCATGGATTTGGTTGCAAGGGTGAGTCCAAGCTTAACGGTTGGACATAACTTACCTACTTACCTTTGGAGGGGAGTTACAACTATAATGTTTTTACTCAATATCTCTTAACCACAACTAGGCCTTCCAGCCACTAGCCAACTCTGGCTTGCTTGTCACGTTCACTTGTTGCTAGGTCTCATTTAGTGAGTTCCCTTGCTCGACCGGACTGACTCTTAGTGTGACTGGACCAAACTTCGTCCCATGACCTAGGGACAAGGCTAGATTCTAGATTTACACTCTCGAGAGGTTGCAACATTTTCCCATACGCTGAAGCCTAGGTTTGTACCGCCGGTACCGAAGTACTAGAACCGATCACGGCGACAGCACAAACCCACACTTCCACCACCGTTTATTCCACCCGGACACTCCCTGTATAGCCACCGACACGTCCTCTAGGACCACGTCTTATGACGAAGTGAATCCGGCACGTCCCCAACGAATGAGCGACGCCTAGCTCCGGAACCTTCGCAAGACTAGCCCCGACCACAAAGGTAACCGACTAAACTTGCCAAAAGGGTGGCGTCAAAGGAGGCTAGATGGAATACTCAGCCATGGTTCGCCCACGTGAACGACGCATGTTGTGCAGGTGTGTTTGGTGAGTGGCACTATGTGACTCAATCTAGTCGAGGGAGGTGGTTATCTTCTTAGTCAAATTCTTATTTCAGTTTCAACATGAATCAAGCAGCACAACATAAGTAGATAACAACAGTAGTACAGAATAACATAATACTTGTAAGCATAGATAACAGTGCCATAATAACAATAATAATACCCGGGTGACTGTGGCGGGCAACCCGGCCGGTGTCACTCGGGGGTTAGTGTTCACAAAGTAATAGCGTAATATTTCAAACGGATGACGGTGGCGGGCAACCCGGCCGGTGTCACCGTAAAGGAATGAACCGAAAAGCACTCATAAAAATGAGAGAGCATCCATTCCACTCGAGGGTTATCCCGACGTGGTGTCAGCAATCTCGGCAAAAAGAACCAAATGGAAAGTCAGCTCCCAAGCGTCGCAGTCCGGGTGGTCTATGCCAACCATATTTGACGGAGGGACAAGGCAAATAACTCTTTTGGCAAATGCCCCCAACCCCGAGGATCATAAGACGACATTCGTCGGTTCCTCACCTCGGCGAAGAGGAAAGATCCAAACAAAGCCCCGCAAATGCGAGACGCACAGTTGTAATAATTTTCCCCCATTCCCTTGACTAAGGCGGTAACACCAGCCATTGCCCCGGGAATGTGAGTGTTGCACGGACAGGCAATAAGGGGTGCAATAATTTAACATGCAATATGACATGTGAGATGCAGCAGATATTAAATCAGCAATCAAACAACTCCTAAGTTCGACCAAGCTTGAGATTGGGTTGATGGCTTGCCTTCGGGTTCGGGAACAACTCCTACTTCGTCGGGAAGGTCGGAATCTATCCAAAGAGACATGAAATAGCGTCAAAAACCCTTCCTAGGTCATTGAATAAAATCCAAAGGAAATAAATTCCAAAAATTTGTTTTCTGGTCCCAATAGAAAGAGAATTTCAAAACAAAGCCAACAAAATTGGTTTCACATTTTTCTGAGCATTTTTGAGGGAGATATTGGCTTCCAAAGTTTAACCAAAAATCTGTCTATTTTTAACAGAAAAATAAACAGAAAATCAAACAGGAAAAACGGTTCGAAATGTTTAAAAACCTGACATGGGGTCCCACCAGTCAGTACCCACCGAATCGTTTTCTTTTCTTTCTTTTGGACTCGGGAAACAGAGGGAGGGACGGCGATGCTCCGGCGACTTACCGGCGGCAGTCTCCCTGCGGCTAGGGCACGGGGGAGGGAAAGGAGGGGAAGCAGAGCGTCTCGGGGAGGGGTGGAGCAGCTCGTCGGTGCAGTCGGGGTTCACGGTGACCTCAGGCGGCACCAGGGCGTCTTCCCCGGCGGAGGGAGCTGTCGGTCGAGGACGAACTCGTCGATCCCAGGCCACCAGCTACCCCGGCGAGCTCGGCATCGGCATCACGGTGGTCTGGGGGTGCTCTGGGTGGAAGGAATCGGCCAGGGGGAGGCTATGGTTGGTGAATCGAGCTGGGGTCAGTGCGGCGAGGGGAGCTCGATTCCGGCGAGGGGTGGCTCCTCCGGACTCGAGGCTGGGGCAGAGGGTGCTGGGTGGAGTGGGAGTGGTGGTGCGGTGCTCAGCGGTGCCTCGGGGGGGCTTCTTATAGGCCGTCCGCGCGGTGGCCGTGGTTAATGCCGCGGCGAGGTGTCGGCCTCGTGTGGTGGCGGCGGTGGCGGGGCGTTGACGGAGCGGTGGCACAGGAGGGGCACGGCGGTTAAACCTCGGCGATGGACCGGTCCGTGCGGCGGCGGAGGGGCTGACGAGGGGGTCCCGGCGGCACAGGGCGTGGTCGGTGCGTCGGCTAGCGCCTGGCGCGTCAACGCGGCCGCCGCCCAGTTGCTCCGCCGGCGACGCGTGGTGCTGAGAGGTGGAGAGGGGAGTGAGGGGTGCTGGAGGCATGCGGGGATGCGAGGGTGAGCTGCTCTCCGGCGACCAGAAACGGGCGGCGCTCTGTGGCCATGCCCATGCCGGTCTGGGCATGTCCAGGGCATGCCAATGTCGGCATCGACATCGTTCTCTCACCTCAGGGCTCCAAATGAGATGAGGTTCGCGTCACTCTGCGCCAAATTTCAAGACCTACAAGATTGCTGAACAAACTTTTTGCAAAATCCAAAGTTGGTCCGACCAAAACTTTCAAAAAACAGAACTGACCAAAACTAGGGTTTGAGGTTTGGAGGGGTAGATGATGTTAGATGGATCTCCCCTTTTTTCCTGAGGTAGGAGGGGTAAAGGAGAGTCTATCCATGCCTTGGTTTCTTCCAGGAAAAATTGTTTGGTTAGATTCTAAAAAGTTTTGAGAAAAGGGCAGTACTCAAAAGAATTGTGTAGGGAAATTTTTCCTAAGGGGTGGCACCATATTTTCTTGGAAAAGTGATCTACATCCATTAGGGAAGGTTCCCTAATTTTTGTAGAATTTTTGGAGACATAAAACTAGGGGTTCCTTTGTAAGGCCAAATAAAAGTGAATTTCCAAAAGGGAAAAGAATTCTCCCAAATTAAATATTGACTAAGGTCAAAATTATAAACACCAGTGCCAAGTGGAGGGGAAAATAAAGAGTACAAGATCCCACTTGGTTTCAACAGATCAGAAGTTTCAAGATTTAAATCATTTTCCTGCGGTTTAAAGCCAAACGCATTTTAAATAAATAAAATAAGGCTTTTTGGAAAAATTTCAAAAGGGCCAAAATCCAGGGTGTTACAGACCTTCCCCCCTTAAAGTGAATCTCGTCCTCGAGATTCCTGTGGCTCGCTGAATAGATACGGGTACTCGGTCCTTAGCAAATCTTCCCGTTCCCAGGTGGCTTCTTCCTCTGTGTGTCTGTCCCACTGTACCTTGTAAAACCGGGTGACCTTGCTGCGGGTGCGGCGTTCTGACTCATCCAAGATCCTGACGGGGTGTTCCTCGTAAGTCAGTTCGCTGCTTAAATCCAATTCCTTATAATCTGTCTGCTTAGTTGGGGGTGAGATGCACTTCCTTAGCTGGGACACGTGGAAAACGTCGTGCACCCCAACTAACTCTTCGGGCAGTTCTAGTTGGTAGGCTACTGACCCTTTTCTTGCCAAAATCTTGAAAGGTCCGATAAATCTCGGGGCTAGCTTTCCTTTCTTGTGGAACCTCTTCAGGCCCTTGAGGGGTGTGACCCGGAGATAGACGTAGTCGTTTTCCTCGAAGTGAATCTGACGGTGTCGTCGATCGTAATAACTCTTCTGGCGGGACTGAGCTGCCTTGAGTCGGTCTCGAATCAGATGTACTTGCTTTTCGGCTTCCAACAGAACATCGGGTCCAAAAATCTTGCCGTCTCCAACTTCGGACCAGTTCAGCGGGGTTCGGCACTTCCTTCCATACAACGCTTCAAAGGGTGACATCTTCAGGCTGCCTTGGTAGCTGTTGTTGTATGAGAACTCCGCATAGGGCAGACTGTCTTCCCAACCTGCTCCGTAGGCGAGTACACAAGAGCGGAGCATGTCTTCCAGAATCTGATTAACTCGCTCAGTTTGGCCATCCGTCTGTGGGTGATATGCTGTGCTGAAGGATAGTTTTGTCCCCATGGCCTGATGCAGGCTTGTCCAGAATTTTGAGGTAAATTGCGTGCCCCTGTCTGACACAATGGTCTTCGGGACGCCATGGAGCCTGACAATCTTGTTCACATAGAGTTGTGCCAGCTGATCTGAACGATAGGTCGTCTTGACTGGAATGAAGTGAGATACCTTTGTTAAACGGTCGACAATGACCCAAATAGAGTCATTTCCCCGGCTAGACTTGGGAAGTCCGACGATGAAATCCATGCTTATGTCCTCCCACTTCCATTCGGGCACCCTAAGGGGTTGGAGGTATCCGGCGGGTTTTTGATGCTCGGCCTTCACTAGGTTGCATACGTTGCAGCATGCGACATGGTAGGCGATCTCCTTCTTCATACCGGCCCACCAGAATATTTGCTTCAAGTCTTGGTACATCTTGGTGCTCCCAGGGTGAATGGAATAGGCAGACTCGTGGGCTTCTCGGAGGATTTGTTGCTTTAACACGGCCTTGTCGGGTACACAAAGGCGGTTACCGTAGCGTAGCACTCCTTGATTGTCCACGGTAAATTCCTTGGCTTTCCCTTGCGGTATCTTGGCTTTGATCCTAACCATGCCGGGGTCGTTGGCCTGCTCGGTTTTTATCTCTTCCTCCAGGTTTGATTTCACCTCCATGGTGCTTAAGTAGGCCTTGCTTCCTACGCACAGATTCAGCTTTGCCATTTCTTCCTCCAAACCTGGCCGCACCCTTGGGGGTTTCCTGCTTAGGGCATCTGCTACCACGTTGGCCTTCCCGGGGTGATAATGAATTCCAAGGTCGTAGTCCTTGATTACTTCTAGCCACCTTCTTTGCCTTAGATTGAGGTCAGGCTGGGTGAAGATGTACTTTAGGCTTTTGTGGTCCGTATAGATCTCGCATCTTCGCCCAATAAGGTGATGTCGCCAAGTTTTTAGGGCGAGTATGACAGCGGCCAATTCCAAGTCGTGCGTGGGGTAATTGAGCTCATGGGTCTTGAGTTGTCTTGACACATATGCGATGACCTTCCCTTCTTGCATGAGTACGGCCCCTAGCCCATTTCTGCAAGCATCGCAGTACACGGTAAAGTCCTTGGTATCATCGGGCAACACCAGAATTGGAGCCGTGGTTAACCGGGTCTTCAACTCATGGAAACTTTTCTTGCACTCGTCGGTCCAGGCATATTTGCGATTTTTCTTCAACAGATCTGTCAGGGGTTTGGCTATCTTGGAAAAGTGCTCAATGAATCTGCGGTAGTAACCAGCCAAACCAAGAAAGCTCCGGATTTCGGACACATTGGTGGGGGTCTTCCAGTTCAGCACGTCGGAGATCTTATCAGGGTTTACGGCCACACCGGCTCCTGACAATACATGCCCTAAGAATTCCACTTCTTTTAACCAGAACTGGCACTTGCTGTATTTTGCATAAAGTCGTTGCTCACGTAGCCTCCCGAGAACCATCCTGAGGTGTCTGGCATGCTCTTCCTCATTTTTGGAGTAGATGAGGATGTCGTCGATGAACACCACTACAAATTTGTCGAGATAGTCCATGAATACCTTGTTCATCATGCCCATGAAGTAGGCGGGAGCATTGGTTAAGCCGAAGGACATCACGGTGCACTCATATAGTCCATATCTGGTGGTAAAAGCGGTCTTGGGGATATCACTTTCACGAATCTTCAGCTGATAATATCCTGTTCGGAGGTCAATCTTGGAGAACACTTGGGCACCACGGAGCTGGTCAAACAGATCATTGATCCTTGGTAGCGGGTACTTGTTTTTGATGGTGACGTCATTGAGAGCACGGTAGTCAATGCATAAACGGAGTGTGCCATCACTCTTCTTTGCAAATAAAACTGGTGATCCCCAAGGTGAAACGCTCGGTCGAATGAACTTCTTCCGAATTAGCTCGTCAAGCTGTTTCTTTAGTTCCACTAGCTCGGGACTTGTCATACGGTAATGCTTCTTGAATATTGGGTTCGTTCCTGGCACAACTTCAATGGCAAACTCAATATCACGGTCCGGGGGCATTCCGGGTAGCTCATCGGGGAAAACATCCGGATATTCACTGACTACATACACTTCGCCTATTTCTGGGGCTTGGGCAAGAAACACCTTTGCATTTATCTGGTGAGGCTTGTCTGGCAGGTAGGTGGTACGGACTCCTTTCAGGTTGGTGAGAGTGACTCCTCCGGTTGCACAGTTAATCTGGGCGGCATGCTGTACCAACCAATCCATTCCCAGGATGGCGTCAAGGCCGGGCACATTGAGAATGTTGAGCTGAGCCGGGAATTCCACTTGATTGATGCGAACGATCAGATCTTGACAAACCGTGTTTGTCTTCACTTCAGAGGCGGGGGTTTGTATCACCAAAAGATGGCCCAAAGGAGAAACGGAAAAACGGTGTTTGGCAACAAAATCTTTCGAGATGAAAGAGTGGGAAGCTCCAGAATCGAATAAAATCAGTGCGGGTTTAGTGTTGATAGTACACGTACCAAGCACTACATCTGGAGCCTCATACGCTTCCTCTGCAGACATGTGGTGAACACGGGCAACTTGAGGAGGCTTGGTTGCACCCGCGGGGTGGTTGTTGTTGTTGTTGTTGCCGTTGCTGTTGTGGAGGGGGCAATCCTTGATGTAGTGTCCCGTTTTGCCGCACTTGAAGCATGCGTTGTCTCTCTTGCAATCATCCACTAGGGGGCGCTTGTGGTAGAATCCTTCGCGGGGATATCCCTCCTTCTTGGGCTGACCCCAAGTATTCTGAGGTGCCGAGGCCCGGTCGCTGGGCTGCCAGGTGCGGGGTTTTGAAGTTCCCCCTTCGTGCCGGTCCTTTCGTGGCTCAAACTTCCGCTTGTGGGAGTCATAAACAGTGCGGTGCTCCTTTTCTGAGATTAGTGCTGTGTTGATCAAGGACTGGAAATCCGGAAACTGTAGAACACAGAGCTGAGTCTTTATAGTCTGATGCATCCCATGAAGGAACCTGTCCTTTTTCTTCTCTTCTGTGTTGGTGTCCTCGGGTGCATAGCGAGCAAGGTTGTTGAACTTGGTCAGATATTCACTGATGGATTTGTTGCCCTGAGTGAGTGCCAGAAATTCCTGCTGCTTCATCTTTATGATACTTGAGGGGATGTAGGCCCTGCGATACGCCTCCTGAAACTCTGTCCACGTGATTGGGGGTCCATCGCCCCTTGCGTCCTTCTGATTGTCCCACCAAACACCGGCGGGGCCTTCAAGGTAGTGGGTGGCAAAGGGCACCTTGTCTTGTTCGTCCACTCGAGCGAGCTCCAGTTTCTTTCCCATGGTACGGAGCCAGTCGTCAGCCTCAAGCGGGTCATTGGCAAAAGAGAAACTTGGTGGATGAGTACGCTGGAAGTCTTGTAGCTTTGAGCGGCCTGCATGTGGGGTATTCTGGGCTTGCATGTAAGTGCCAAATTCTCTCATGATCTGAGTCAGATGCTGGTTGTGCCGTTCATCCATCATCATCATAAACTGACTTGGGGTTGGTTCCGGATTTGGAGGATGAGGAGGTGACTGTGGGGGTGTGGGATCCTGGCTCGCTTGTCGTGCGGAACGATGAACCGGGGTTCCTTGACTGCCACTTGCACCATTATTGGGCCTCATCCTGGATTGTTGAAGGTGATGGCGCGTATCATGAGCATCCATATGGGGAAGGTGTGACATCCAAAGAAAAACCAAATGGAAACATGGTTTGTAAAACAACAAGCATGAAATATACAAAGGAGGGTGGGGTTACAGGGTCCTAGCATACGTAGCCTCAGCGAACAACCCTGTCATCGATGACAGAGACAGAAGCCAAAAGGGGAGGGTTAAGTTCTAAAGCACAAACAAATAGAGAAACAGTTGAAACAGGCAACTCAACGGGCTCTAACCTACATCGTCCAAGAAACTGGGGTATCCTACAGGCAGTTAGGCTCTGATACCAAGCTCTGTGGCACCCCGATCCAGATGATCAGACTACCCCATATACCAGTCCCAGAAACACTGGATATATGTCAACTTGATAACAAAGGCATAACCAAATACATACTTATGGCTCCGAGTTCGGGCGGATTACAAGATACCACATGGGGTGAGGCTCCCGCGTTCGCACAACATGCGCACACAACAGTATGTACATTATTTATCCAACATTGAGCCTCTAGCGGAAGTAGCAGCGGAAACGTAGATAGTAGCGGGGCAATATCGGGCCTTATTCCACGGGGTCCTGCCTGGGATACGGATTCCTAGTTCTCGTACAGCGGGTACTCGGCGTCGGGAGAGACGGGGTCTGGCCACATGAGAAGCCAGGTAAGTACTTGAGGTACTCGCAAGTCATTAGCCCAAAATCAAACAAAGTCTATCTATATGGCATGGCATAAGTTCAGAATGTAGCATGGCATGGATTTGGTTGCAAGGGTGAGTCCAAGCTTAACGGTTGGACATAACTTACCTACTTACCTTTGGAGGGGAGTTACATCTATAATGTTTTTACTCAATGTCTCTTAACCACAACTAGGCCTTCCAGCCACTAGCCAACTCTGGCTTGCTTGTCACGTTCACTTGTTGCTAGGTCTCATTTAGTGAGTTCCCTTGCTCGACCGGACTGACTCTTAGTGTGACTAGACCAAACTTCGTCCCATAACCTAGGGACAAGGCTAGATTCTAGATTTACATTCTCGAGAGGTTGCAACATTTTCCCATACGCTGAAGCCTAGGTTTGTACCGCCGGTACCGAAGTACCAGAAACCGATCACGGCGACAGCACAAACCCACACTTCCACCACCGTTTATTCCACTCGGACACTCCCTGTATAGCCACCGACACGTCCTCTAGGACCACGTCTTATGACGAAGTGAATCCGGCACGTCCCCAATGAATGAGCGACGCATAGCTCCGGAACCTTCGCAAGACTAGCCCCGACCACAAAGGTAACCGACTAAACTTGCCAAAAGGGTGGCGTCAAAGGAGGCTAGATGGAATACTCAGCCATGGTTCGCCCACGTGAACGACGCATGTTGTGCAGGTGTGTTTGGTGAGTGGCACTATGTGACTCAATCTAGTCGAGGGAGGTGGTTATCTTCTTAGTCAAATTCTTATTTCAGTTTCCAACATGAATTAAGCAGCACAACATAAGTATATAACAACAATAGCACAGAATAACATAATACTGGTAAGCACAGATAACAATGCCATAATAACAATAATAATACCCGGGTGACTGTGGCGGGCAACCCGGCCGGTGTCACTCGGGGGTTAGTGTTCACAAAGTAATAGCGTAATATTTCAAACGGATGACGGTGGCGGGCAACCCGGCCGGTGTCACCGTAAAGGAATGAACCGAAAAGCACTCATAAAAATGAGAGAGCATCCATTCCACTCGAGGGTTATCCCGACGTGGTGTCAGCAATCTCGGCAAGAAGAGCCAAATGGAAAGTCAGCTCCCAAGCGTCGCAGTCCGGTTGGTCTACGCCAACCATGTTTGACGGAGGGACAAGGCAAATAACTCTTTTGGCAAATGCCCCCAACCCCGAGGATCATAAGACGACGTTCGTCGTTCCTCACCTCGGCGAAGAGGAAAGAACCAAACAAAGCCCCGCAAATGCGAGACGCACAGTTGTAATAACTTTCCCCCATTCCCTTGACTAAGGCGGTAACACCAGCCATTGCCCCGGGAATGTGAGTGTTGCACGGACAAGCAATAAGGGGTGCAATAATTTAACATGCAATATGACATGTGAGATGCAGCAGATATTAAATCAGCAATCAAACAACTCCTAAGTTCGACCAAGCTTGAGATTGGGTTGATGGCTTGCCTTCGGGTTCGGGAACAACTCCTACTTCGTCGGGAAGGTCGGAATCTATCCAAAGAGACATGAAATAGCGTCAAAAAACCCTTCCTAGGTCATTGAATAAAATCCAAAGGAAATAAATTCCAAAATTTTGTTTTCTGGTCCCAATGGAAAGAGAATTTCAAAACAAAGCCAACAAAATTGGTTTCACATTTTTCTGAGCATTTTTGAGGGAGATATTGGCTTCCAAAGTTTAACCAAAAATCTGTCTATTTTTAACAGAAAAATAAACAGAAAATCAAACAGAAAAACGGTTCAGAAATGTTTAAAAATCTGACAGTGGGTCCCACTGGTCAGTACCCACCGAATCGTTTTCTTTTCTTTCTTTCGAACGCGGGAAACAGAGGGAGGAGACGGCGAGGTTCCGGCGACTTACCGGCGGCGTCTCCCTGCGGCTAGGGCACGAGGGAGGGAAAGGAGGGGAAGCAGAGCGTCTCGGGGAGGGGTGGAGCAGCTCGTCGGTGCAGTCGGGGTTCACGGTGACCTCGGGCGGCACCAGGGCGTCTTCCCCGGCGGAGGGAGCTGTCGGTCGAGGACGAACTCGTCGATCCCGGCCACCAGCTACCCCGGCGAGCTCGGCATCGGCATCACGGTGGTCTGTGGGTGCTCTGGGTGGAAGGAATCGGCCAGGGGGAGGCTATGGTTGGTGAATCGAGCTGGGGTCAGTGCGGCGAGGGGGAGCTCGATTCCGGCGAGGGGTGGCTCCTCCGGACTCGAGGCTGGGGCAGAGGGTGCTGGGTGGAGTGGGAGTGGTGGTGCGGTGCTCAGCGGTGCCTCGGGGGGGCTTCTTATAGGCCGTCCGCGCGGTGGCCGTGGTTAATGCCGCGGCGAGGTGCCGGCCTCGTGTGGTGGCGGCGGTGGCGGGGTGTTGACGGAGCGGTGGCACAGGAGGGGCACGGCGGTTAAACCTCGGCGATGGACCGGTCCGTGCGGCGGCGGAGGGGCTGACGAGGGGGTCCCGACGGCACAGGGCGTGGTCGGTGCGTCGGCTAGCGCCTGGCGCGTCAACGCGGCCGCCGCCCAGTTGCTCCGCCGGCGACGAGTGGTGCTGAGAGGTGGAGAGGGGAGTGAGGGGTGCTGGAGGCATGTGGGGATGCGAGGGTGAGCTGCCCTCCGGCGACCAGAAACGGGCGGCGCTCTGTGGCCATGCCCATGCCGGTCTGGGCATGTCCAGGGCATGCCAATGTCGGCATCGACATCGTTCTCTCACCTCAGGGCTCCAAATTAGATGAGGTTCGCGTCACTCTGCGCCAAATTTCAAGACCTACAAGATTGCTGAACAAACTTTTTGCAAAATCCAAAGTTGGTCCGACCAAAACTTTCAAAAACAGAACTGACCAAAACTAGGGTTTGAGGTTGGAGGGGTAGATGATGTTAGATGGATCTCCATTTTTTTCCTGAGGTAGGAGGGGTAAAGGAGAGTCTATCCATGCCTTGGTTTCTTCCAGGAAAAATAGTTTGGTTAGATTCTAAAAAGTTTTGAGAAAAGGGGCAGTACTCAAAAGAATTGTGTAGGGAAATTTTTCCTAAGGGGTGGCACCATATTTCTTGGAAAAGTGATCTACATCCATTAGGGAAGGTTCCCTAATTTTTGTAGAATTTTTGGGGACATAAAACTAGGGGTTCCTTTGTAAGGCCAAATAAAAGTGAATTTCCAAAAGGGAAAAGAATTCTCCCAAATTAAATATTGACTAAGGTCAAAATTATAAACACCAGTGCCAAGTGGAGGGGAAAATAAAGAGTACAAGATCCACTTGGTTTCAACAGATCAGAAGTCTCAAGATTTGAATCATTTTCCTGCGGTTTAAAGCCAAACGCATTTTAAATAAATAAAATAAGGCTTTTTGGAAAAATTTCAAAAGGGCCAAAATCCAGGGTGTTACACCCAGGGGATCCAGACACCCTCCAGGTGCAGCCCCACCCTAGTCCGCGCTGGGGCCCACCTGGGCAGCTCCTTCGCCTCCTCGCGTCGCCTCTTCGCCTATAAAATCCCCCTTGACGCAAAAACCCTAAGACACCATATCATATTTCCAGAAGACGTCCGAGGCCACCGCCATCTCCAACCCTAGTTTAGGAGGGTTCTGCAGCTCTTCCCGACACCCTGCCGGAGAGGGGAATTGACACTGGAGGCATCTACACCACCATGCCTGCCTCCGGAGAGATGCGTGAGTAGTCCACCGCGGGACTACGGATCCATAGCAGTAGCTAGATGGTTGTCTCTCCTCCTTGTACTCCATTGCTTAGATCTTGTGAGCTTCCTATCATGATAAAGATCATATTATTTGTAACTGCTACATGATTGTGTGTGCATGGATCCGATGAATTGTGGAAGTCATTGCTTTTGTTCATATATGTGTTGTGTTTTATCTATGATCTTGCATGCTCTCTGATGCTAGTGGATGCTTTGGCCAAGTAATTATTAGTGTTGTATGAGGGAGTATTTATGCTAGATAGTGGGTTTATGCCTCTCTTGTCTGAGTTCGGGCTGACAGAAATGATTAAGATGAGAGATGTGCTGTTGCTACTAGGGAGAAAACAGTGGTGTGATTTCCTTGTATTATTTACATTGCTTACATTATGCACTTTGCTTATTGCAATGATCTGTTGCTTGCAACTTAATACTTTTGGGTGACATGCTGGATAGCGATCCCAAGGTGGATTATTAGTCATACATGCAGTCAGAAGACGGTCTATGTATTTTGACGTAATGCCCATATTAGATTAAACGGTGAACAATATTCTTTTATGATAGCCTTGTTGTGCGCCCACAATTCTGTCAATTGCCATGCTGTAATTTGTTTACCCATCATGTATATCTTTTGGAGAGACACCTCTAGTAAACTGTGGATCCCAGTCCTATTTTCCTACATTGCTTATAACCGTTTTCATAGCTTTTCATCATCATTTGCTCGCTGTTCCTATTTCACTCTCATCATATTTTACATCCACACATTTAATCTTTTGTGTTCAGCAAGCCGGAGAGATTGACAACCTCTCTGTTTTCGTTGGGGCAAAGTACTTGTCTGTGATTGTGTGCAGGTCCATGTTAATCTACAAGCGCCAGAGTAGATTGACACCTCACTAAGCCTTCTCCAAGTCCTACTGTATCTGACAACCTTGGTTTTGTAATCAAGGGAAACTGCTGCTTTGCTGCATCATACCTTCCTCTTGGGTCTCCCAGCGAACGTGTGATCCACGTCATCACCAGCTGCTGTCGGTGGTTGCTACACGGATCTTCTCCAACCTAAAGCTTCTTCATCCTGTGGAAGCGCCGCGGTTTCCCTTTGGGGAGCTTCTGCAGCCCATCCCGGCGGGGGCGGAGGCAGCCTTGAGGGAGAAGGTGGCGGAACATGTGGAGGCCCTTTAGAACATGTGCACGCGCGAAGGTGGCTCGAATGCGACGGCCCCGGTGGAGGGTGATGCTGGCGCCGGAGGTTCGGAGCGGGTGACGCAGGTGTCGAGGCCAATGTCCTCCCGGCGTGATCGTCGCGGCCTTGTTTTCTGTAATACCTTTATGTGGAAAATGACCTCGGTAACCGGTTAGCTGTCATCCTTGTGCTTTGTGATCGCCTGTTTTCCCTTGTGCGACCTCTTGTCTTTTAGCCAGCTTGCAACCTAAAGGCTCCTTGTTGTTCTTGAGGGTGGCTTCCAACCTGTGTTGATCCGCAGGATCCTGCGTCATGGCAAGCATACAGAGGCTGGCTTTTGCGTTAGTCAGGGCTGCTCGAGCCTGCGCTAGCAAGTTTGACCCCGTGTGTTATACGAGGGCGGACAAGTGCCAAGTTTCACTTTGCGGAGTTGACGTACGCTGGGGCTGGCCCGCGAGACAGAGCTCATTGTCGTACTTGGGCTTATGCGCTGGCAAGTTTGAGCCTGTGTGCCATACGAGGAAGGAATGTGCCAAGTTTCACTTTAGGGAGTTGCCGTGCATGAGAGCTGGCCCGCGAGAACAGAGCTCATTGTCGTACTTGGGCTTATGCTTGTGGGCCTGGCCCAGCATGGACATGTATCCTAGCCCCCGCTCGTGTGGTGCACAGGAAAAACTTATGAGCGATGGAATTCCAACACATGACACGATAGGCCTCGATGAGAACCGAATATCATGCATAATGGTCGAAATATTCAAAGTCTTACAGGATGGCAATGCCATGAATAGATGCTCTCGTGGCCAAACGGCTCGCAGGGAGAGGACCCCCTGTGGGGCTGGTTTACAAAAAAATACCGTCGTGCTCGAGACGGGGCTTTACTCGTGCGGCCGATGGTGGCATAGAGGAGGACTCAACGTGGGGTAGAGAGCCTCGTGAGGTCACGGGTAGAACTTGCGGAGGTGCTCGATGTTCCATGAATTTTTCATCGGAGTGCCGTCTTCCGTCTCCAGCCGTGCCGCACCAGGCCGGACCACATATGTGACCCTGTACGGTCCTTCCCACATGGGTGAGAGCTTGTGGAGGCCTTCGCGGGAGAGGATCCTCCTGAGGACAAGGTCACCGACCTGGCGACACGCACAGCAGCCTGGCACCTGGCCTCCTCGAGAAGGGTCAACTCTTCGTCACGCTGTCCCCCTTGGGCCGCTTCATCGAAGGCGCGCACTCGCAGGGAGCCATGCTTGAGCTTCGCGGAGAGCACTGCTTCTGCTCCGTAGACGAGGAAGAAAGGCGTTTGGCCAATTGGCTTTGTTGCAGTTGTGCATACCAACCATAGCACAGGGTTGAGCTCTTCGATCCAGTTTGCGCCACTTGCATTGAGTCTGTTGAATGTCTTGGTCTTGAGTCCCTTCAGTACTTCAGCGTTTGCGCACTCCGCCGACACGTTGCTGCAGGGGTGGGCGACGGAGGCGAAGCAGATTTTAGTGCCGAGCCTGGCGCAATAGTCCCTGAAGATTTCACTGGTGAACTGTGTGCCATTGTCCGTGATGATGCGGTTTCGCACACCAAAACGGCACGCCAATCCCTTGATGAATTTTATGGTGGCTCTGGCTAGTATTCCTCGCGCGGGCTCCACTTCAGGCCATTTGGTGAACTTGTCGATGGCAACGAAGAGGAAGCGGTAGCCCCCGAGCGCTCTCGGGAACGGGCCCAAGATACCCAGCCCCCAGACCGCGAAAGGCCATGAGAGCGGGATGGTGTGGAGCTCTTGCGTCGGTTGATGGATTTGCTTGGCATGGAATTGAATGCCTCGCAGGTCCTGACGAGTTCGGTGGCGTCACGAAGTCTCGTGGGCCAAAAGAAACCTTGCCGGTATGCTTTGCCCACGAGCGCGCGTGATGAGGCATGGTGGCCGCATTCTCCGGTGTGGATGTCCTTGAGCAGCAGGTTTGCTTGTTCCATGAAAACACGTCGTAGGGCGACCCCGTTGGGGCACCTGCGGTACAACTCGTCGTCGTGGATGATTTATGTCTTGGCCTGCCGGGCCACCCGTTCAGCGTCAGCGTCGTCGTGAGGCAGTATGCCCTTCTGGAGGTAATCCTTCAGCTCGGTGATCCAGCTGCTTGCTTTGTGAGTCAGGGCTAACAGGAGGCGATCCCCCGAGGGGAGGCCGCAATCGGGGGCTCCCTCAGGAGGTGCTGGTGGTGGTTGCTCATCGTACTCTTTATCTTCAGTTGCTAGCGGCATGGCGGATGGGATCGTCAGTCGCTCCTCAAAGACGCCAGGGCGCTGGGGCTCCTTCCTTGAGGCGCGTCGGGCGATGTCATCGGCTTCCTTGTTGTCGAGCCGAGGGATGTGTTCCAGCCCCACACCAAGGAAACGCATCTGGAGTTTATGCACCTCGGTGATGTATTCGTCTATATGTGGGTCTTTGGCCTTGTACGTTTTCTTGGAGATGTTGATGATGAGTTGGGAGTCTCCCTTGACGATGATGTGCTTGATGCCGAGTGCGATGGTAGCCTTGAGGCCGCAGACGAGTCCCTCGTACTCCGCGATATTATTTGAGATCTTGCCGCGGGTGCCGAAACATAGCTGCATTTCGTAGTAGAGCTTGTCGCCTATAGGCGAGGTTAGAACAACGCCAGCGCCGGCGTCGCCGCTCCCGTAGGCGCCATCGAAGTGTATTGACCTTGCGCCGGGAGCCGCGTTGCCCGGTAGTGTAGACGATTCTTCGAGAGGCTCCTCCATGGCCGGGTCATTCCATTCCGCGACGAAGTCCGCTAGGGCCTTGATTTTGATTGTCTTGGTGGTGAGGAACTGGAGGTCGAAAGCTTGAAGGTTGATTGCCCACTCGGCCACACGGCTAGTGGCGTTGGAGCTGCGCAGGATCCCCTCCAGGGGATATGAA
The DNA here is from genome assembly GCA_012064385.1 of Puccinellia tenuiflora. Classification (NCBI taxonomy): domain Eukaryota; kingdom Viridiplantae; phylum Streptophyta; class Magnoliopsida; order Poales; family Poaceae; genus Puccinellia; species Puccinellia tenuiflora. Next base: position 157,621 of record QRDG01001868.1, read on the forward strand.
GTGACCACTTTGATGGGGTGGACTTGGAAGTAGTGGCGGAGCTTTTAGGAGGCGGCGAGAAGGGGAAAGAGAAGCTTCAATTGCATGTTGTGCCGTGCGCAGGCGTCTCGAAGCACCATACTGACGAAGTAGATGGGGCGCTGTATGAGTCGTAGTCCTGCGGATGTGGAGACCGGTCTTGTGGCGAGGTTGAGGCCGACCGGCGGCTCCCCAGGTGACGCTACGGGGCCCTCTTCCTGAGTGCCCGCCTGGAGTGGGTCTTTGGCGGGGAGCCCCCGATCCACTGCGGGAGGATTCTTGTCGGGGGGTTCCGGTCCTGGTGGTGCAGAGAGGCCCTCGATAGCGGGAACGGGCTCCTCCCGCTCCGCCACGAGGACGGCGCTTGCCGTATGCGGGGTAGCCGCCAGGTACAGTAGTAGTGGCTCGCAGACTTGTGGGGCCACCATGATTGGTGGGCTGGCGAGGTAGTGCTTGAGTTCCTTGAAGGCAACGTCAGCCTTTGTCGTCCACTCGAAGGCTCATGTCCGCTTCATGATCTTGAAAAATGGTAGTTCTATCTCGCCGAACCTGGAGATGAACCGGCCGAGTGCGGCCATGCAACCTGCCAGGCGCTGCATATCCTTTAGGCGCTGGGGTGGCCGCGATGGCCCTAATCTTGTCAGGGTTTTCTTCAATGTCGCGATGTGACACCAAAAAAACAAGGAGCTTCCCGGAGTGGACCCCGAAAACGCATTTCTCGGGGTTCAGCTTGAGGTTGCCTTTACGCAAGTTGATGAATGTCTCCTCGAGGTCGGTGGTGAAAGTGCGCTCCTCGGGGATCATAACGACGATGTCGTCGATGTATGCCTCAGCGTTTCACCCCATCTGGGTGCCGAGAGCCTTGTGCATGAGCCTTTGAAAGTTGCGCCTGCATTCTTGAGGCCGAAAGGCATGCACACGTAGCAGAACACACCACACGGTGTAATGAACATTGTCTTTTCTTCGTTCTCCTTCGCCATTTTTATCTGATGGTAACCCGAAAAGGCATCCAAGAAACACAAGAGGTCACAGCCGGCGGTGGAGTCGACTATCTGGTCGACGCAGGGTAACGGGTACAAGTCTTTAGTGCAGGCCTTATTGAGGTCCGTGAAGTCCACGCACAAACGCTTCTTGCCATTGACCTTTGGTACGATGATGGGGTTGGCGACCCAGTCGGGATGGGACACCTCACGGATGAAATTGGCCTTCTTGAGCTTTTCTACTTCCTTGATGATGTAGTCCTGTTTTTCTGGTGCTTGACAACGAACCTTTTGCTTCATGGGGCTTGCACTTGGGCACGCGGCTAAGTGGTGCTCGATCACCTCCCTCGGTACACCGGGCATATCCGACGGCGTCCATGTGAGCATGTTAGCATTTGCCCGGAGGAAGGTGACGAGTGCGCTTTCCTAATTGCGAGATTGGCTTCCGCCGATGACGACGGTAGCCCCCGTGCCATCGGCACTGAGTGATGCCTGCTTCGTGGTTGTCCTTCCCTCGGAGAACAGCTTCTTTTTCTTCATGAGCGCTGTCGAAGGCCCGACAGAGTCTTCTTCATCGGGTTTGCGGCGGGGGGCATCCTTCTAAGCCCGCTCGAGGGAGCGCACCGCATCCTTTTCATCACCGTGGACGGTGATGGTGCCGCCGCTGCCCGGAGCTTGACGATGTTGTACGCGTGGTGGGTTACCATCATGAACTTGGCGAGGGCGGGGTAGCCGAGGATAGCGTTGTAGGCAGGCTGTCGTGGGGTTGTCACGGCAAGTTCTTCCTCTGGGAAGATTAGTTGTGGGGCCATTGTGATCGAAGTACACAGGAGCTGGTTAATCTCGACGAGGGGCAAGGAGTTTACCCAGGTTCGGCCCCTCTGTTTAGAGGTAAAGACCTACTTCCTGCTTGTTCTTATTGCTGTGGACTAGTTCTCGATTACAAGGTTCCGACTCCTATCTTGGGAGTCGGCGACTACGGGTTTGATGTTTCTTGAGAGCTTATCAATCTAGGGTCTAGGGCCCTCCTTATAAAGGTGGACGGGTCCTGGACTTACAACTTATGCCGAGTTACACTTGAATACGGAGTCCTACTCTAGGCCTTCATCTTCCAAGTTGGTACTCTGGGTTGTATTTGGACTCCGGCCTTTGTAACAGCCCCAGCTTTGTAATGAAAAATAAGAAAAAAAATTCCACTTTTGCATTCTTGTTTGCATCATGGCATCCATATGAATTTGCTATTCCTAACAACCCAACATATGCAAGTAATTGAAATCGGGAGGCAAACTTCCCAAACACCAAACCAATGCAATTGAAAAACTTGTCAATCAAATTATTCTTGTACTTCCAAATTGTTAGGAAGTTCCAAGTTTACATTTTATAACCAATTCTCAAATTCCAAATATTGCCAAATAAGAAATGAATTTGAGAATCCAAAAATTGGTTTAATTCAAATTCTATTTTGAAACCAAGTTAAGCTTTCCAAAAATTCAAAATAAATCATGGGGAGCTTCATTACTATATTGGGAGTCTCCATGAATAATTTCATTATTTTGGAAATGTTTAAGTGCTCCAAATAAATGCAATTTGGGAATTATCAAAAATGACCTTAATTAAACCTATAAACAAATATGGTGCAAAACATTTTATTTGCCACACACAATTTTGTGGAGCTTCCTCATGACATGGGGAGCCCATATGAAATTTTGCAGATTTTTAGAAAATGCGTAAAGGCCTCATTTTAAATCCCTAAAATTGGTGCTGGACTGTTTGCAAATATTTTAATTACAGCCAGGGGGTTTTCGCCAAAAGGCCATCTCCTCCCTCCTCACTGTCGCCACAGGGCCGAGCCCATGCCGCCACCTCCGCACCGCCCCATGCCGCGCTCGCCGTGGCCCCCCCGGGGAATAAGGAGATGCCGTCGTTGCCACCTGCTCCTCCACGCTCACCTGCCCCCCTGCTCCCCTCTCTCTCCTTTTCCCGCACCCGAAAACCCTAGATTGAGCTCCTGCCCGCCGCCGCCGCTGTCGTGCCTGCCGTCGACTCCGGCCGCCCGAGCTCGAATCAACGCCGCCGTCGGCTCCGCCTCGCCGTGCCGCGCCTCCCCGTGCGTGGATCGAGTCGGGTGCCTCGGATAGCCGGCACCGTCGTCGTTCCTTCCGCCACAGGCCGCCACCCTCCGAGCACGCTCGGGTCGCCGTCCGGCCTCCCCCAGACCTCGCCGTCAGCGCCATCGTACTCAGGTGAGCGGGCGACCCTCTGACACCTTCCCCCTCCTCCTCCTGCTCTGTAACCTCGCCGTCGTGCGAGCATCCGCGCTGAACACGGAGTCAAACAACCCTCAACGTGCTCCGGCGACGGTGCTCGTCGGACTCGCTGCGGACGACACTGCAGAGATGGACACAAGATCTTACCCAGGTTCAGGGCCCTCTTTGGGAGGTAAAACCCCTACGTTCTGCTTTGGTGTATTGCACTGCTTGGAGAGTTTACAGTACAAGGAGAGCTTGTCGAGCTCGAGGTGGCTAACAATGGCTAGGGTTTTCTTCTGAGCTCCTAGGTTCTGAACCCCTTTGCACGGGCGTGCCTCCCCTCCTTTATAGGCGTCCTGGACCTCTTCTGCCCAAACATTTGGGCGGGAAGGGTTACCACATGGCGACGATGGAGGAGGCGCGGTGCACGATAAAGGTGAAGTCCACCATAAAGGTAAAGCTCGTGGACGCGGTCCACGGCAGGGGAGCGGCGTCACCAAAGCTGAAAAAGGCCACCGACCAGCCGGACGGTGGGCTGGCGCTTGCTGAGGTGGGAGGTGACCCACAGTGACGTCGTCCTTGGAGCGTAGCCGCAGACGGTTCCCTTATCACCAAAGAGGCAATACTCGTTGTCCGCTTTGCTTGGCTCCGCTTTGTTGACTGCTTTATACATGGAAATGGCAACTGCGGCGTCGTCGTCATCGCGCGTAGGCACGCGCGTCACTCTGCACATGGCGCAGAGCCCATGTGCGCTCTGCAGCGGAGGCAGAGATGGCTTCACGAGGAAGGAGCCTCGCGAGGCGAAAAAGCCTCGTCGAGCCCTCCGGCTAGGTCCTTAGCAGAATTGCGGGTGGCGTCGGAGACACCTTGTCGAGTAGCGGTCCCTCGCCAAGGGAGAAAACCCTCGGCGAGGAGAACAGATCCCTCGCGAGGGAAAATCCTCGCGCGCTCGCCTGGCTTGGAGAGCCTGGTCCTTAGCGAAAAACGTTCGAAGAAACTCGTGGGCCCTGGCAGGCCGGCCCGTGGTACCCTGGTTCCCACTGTGCTGACACGAGCGTCCGCACGGCCGTGGCCGTGGGCTTGTCGTGCACGCACACGTCGCCCTGTGCCTCCCCTCCGCCTCCGATCACACGCACGGCTACGGCCCTCACTCGGCACACGTTTGCACCCACGCACAGCCACGTAGCACCGCCGGAACAGGGTCGTCGCTGGCCGATTCCTCCGTCGGCTGCCGCCGTCGCCGTGCCCCTGCTTGCCCGGCCTAGGCACCAGCTGGGCCGGCATGAGGCCGGAAGCCTCAGGCTGGTGCCCGCCTGGACACCCGGCCTGGGCCGGCACGAGGCCGGCCGCTTCTGCCACCCTCCCGGCCTCGGAGCCTAGCCTGGGCCGGCCAAAGGCCGGTGGCTTCGGGAGCCCACCCGGCCTGCAACCGGCCTGGCCGGCACAAGGCCGGCCTGTCTGGAAATTCTTTTCCCTTTTTTGGAAAATAAACAAAGTTATATAATTGATATCTATTTTAATAATGCTCCAAAATTGTAAATTAAATATCAAATTGTTCAGAAAAACAAAACCTGTCTGTTGGTAACATTGTCATGATCTCTTGAATAAAATAATTTCCCTTTAATTAGGAAACCCTAAAATGGCATAAATAATACCTAATTTGGAAAATTTCATAATTCGTTAATAATTAACCAAAATTTGTCAATAAAATATCAATGTGATAAGCACTTCAAATGCAATCAAACCATGCTAATATCACATCATAATCACAAATATTTATTTGATGTTATTCTTTAAATGATTAAACGATTTAAATTTGAATAATTATTTAATTCACTAGTTAATCATCGATAATCGGAAAATCACAAATAAGATACCAAAATGATCGGAAGAACAAACCCTATCCATTCATGTCATGTTCATGCATATTTAGACTACTTTGAGTAAATTAATAAAAGTATGAACAATGTGGTCATTAAGTTAAATATGGGGTTGTTTCCAATAATTGCACTAATTATTTGGCTCTCCATTTAATTTTGCTATTTAAATTATATGGTGATATCTTTGCATAATCTTGTCATGTCATCATGTGATTGTGCATTGCACCTTGTCTTGTGTGATTTAGTTGCTCTTTTGTATTATTTGTGGGTATCGATACATTCCGGAGTCGAGGGTACCCCTACCTACCCCGACGAGCAGTACTACACGCCCCGGCAGCAAGGCAAGTGATAACCTAACCTTCTTGGCATTTAGCATCCTATTGTTTTATAAACTTATTTTATCCACCATAATATTGCATGCGATTCCAATGTCACTTTTGATAAAGTACTAGAGTATCCTATGAATGCATGTTTTTCCCCGAACCATCACATGCTTCCCCTCCTATGAACCCTAGGTTTGAGGTGTTGGCCGGAGTCAAAGATATAGTTGTGGTTTATATATGCTTAGCTATGCTTAGCCATGCTTAGTCGATTTCTATTTTATGTCCGTTGATTAAATTCCATAATGATGATTGATGATGGAATGTTCGGACATGGTGGTTGTTGTTTGGTACTTAATTAAATTGCTTAAAAGGCTTGGGTGAGTTGCCATCGGGGATGGTGTTTTGCCTCATCCTTGCCCCTAGGTGCGAGTTCTTGTCTCTAGAACCAAGGTTTGAGCGTGCTGCCATTGGTGGGGACATATGGAATCCCCTTTAACTGAATAACTTGTGCGGGCGTATCCAAGGGTCCTCTAGTTCGGTTTTCCATTTGCGTGTGAGTGGAAAAGAAAATGTTGTGGAGGATTTGTGTTTAGGTTGTGGCGATGGGGGCAGGGGCTGAAATAGGCTGGGTAAACTTGCCCTGTCGCCACAGATGACTCTTGGATAGTCTCACGGGAGGTAAAGGTTTAACCGCGCCCACTCGCCGGCCTTCCCCGGAAGAGGGCCAATCAGGTGAGCCGGACGGTACCGGTGGGTAAATTAGTACACCCCTGCAAGGTAAATCTTTTCGAAAAGCCATGTCCGCGGTTATGGACACCTGGGAATGGATTACGAGACCATAAATAATATTTACCTAATTAAAATTTGGCAGCTAAAGGTTGCATTACAACGTGTGTTAAAAGGTTCATTTCCTCGAGGGTGATTCGAGGGAGTGCCTTTGGGTGGAGATGAGATGTTTCTGGTTATAGTTGGTTCGATGAGAACCGAAGATGAAAGTTTACTCTCTTATCCCCTTTATGGAAAATACTCTGAGTAGTCGATGCCATGGGTCATTTATATCTTGGTTTATGAAAACTGGCTTTATGCAAAAATAACTACTATACAACTTTAGAGCCTCCGTCAACATTGGGCCTATATCGCCCTACTAAACTTGTGAGTACGTTGTACTCAGTCTCTCTTTGCTGCCTTTATTAATTTGTTGCAGAGGAGGACGACACCGAGCAGCCAGGTGGCTTCATCCTAGACATCGACGAATAGTTCGGGGTTCCCAGGTGGCAGCTTGGGACGTTGGAACAAGCTGGCATGGGTTTATGTTTTATGTGTAGGCCACTTAGGCCATATTTGGATCTTGTTGTATTAGACAACACTACTTCGCTTCCGCATGATGTACTGCTGGGTCGGTGAACCCTTTTGTGTGTAATATTTGTATTCTTCTCGTTATATGAGTTGCTATATGATCTCTTTGTTGTCGTAGAGTCTATGATGTGCCAGTTGTTCCACAAGTCTTGATCTCCTTATTATGCTTTGATAGCTATGCCAGTGTTTATGGCATGATCGATGTGTTGCGTGGGAGCGGTAATCCCATGCCCTTCGATTGTGTAGCATAGCCTGTGTGTCACATAGCCTCTCTGCATAATTCCGGGGTCGGGGCGCTACAAGTTGGTATCAGAGCAGGAATGCCTGTAGGAAACCTTTCTATTGGTCGATGTCGAGTATAGTTGAAATTATTTATAACCTAAAAATGAGTTGTGAAAACCTTCTTAGGATTCTTTTTACTCCTCATCCAACTCGCTCTACTCTGATTTCTTATCTCTATTTGTTTTGAGCTTGATGTCGAAGTTTAGGTTCTCGGGTTGGGTTCTACCGTTCGGTGTTTGTCTCGAGGTCCGTTGTATCCGTTTGCTATCGCCGCGATGATGTGATGTCATTGTGGTTGCCTAAATCTGTTTTAGTGTTAGTGCCATCTTGAATCGCAATATCTAGAAGGACCTTTTTTATCTATCCTAACGTGGGAATTGGTTACTAACTATGTCATTGTTCTAAATCTTCAGAATGGCTCCTACCCGTCATGGGGAACAAGGCAATCCTGATGCACCGCCGCCACCCTCAATGGCGGAGGTCCTGTTGGCCATTGAGCAAAATCGCCTGCGCACGAGCATCTTCTCGAGCAGTTGGTGCAGCAAGGGGCAAGGAGGAACACGGACTGCAACACTCTCACGGAGTTTTGTGCTCCCAACCTCCTACCTTTACTGAAGCTAAAGAGCCCCTGGATGCTGATGATTGGCTCCGGGCTCTCGAGCGCAAGTTTGCCGCTCTGCACATTCCGGTGGCGGAACAAGTCAACTTCGCCACCTACCTGCTGAATGGAGCCGCCGACTCCTGGTGGGAGAGCCATGTGTCGATGTTCGACGCTGGCCATGTCTTCACATGGGCGGAGTTCCGCGCCGCTTTCCGTGCGGCGTACATCCCCAAGCCTATCATGGACCTCAAGAGGAGGGAGTTCCTGGACTTGACCCAGGGACGCATGGACATCCAATCCTATGGGCGTGAATTCAACCACCTCTCTCGTTACGCCCCTCGGGACGTTGACAAATGACGAGGATAAGCAATACCTCTTCCGCAAGGGGCTCGCACCTCGGCTCCGATACGAGCTCCTGCCCTTCAAGTTCCAGTCCTACCAGGAGCTCTACAACCAGGCTCTCACTATGGAGCAAGGTAGGAAGGAGCTGGAGGCTTCCAAGAGGCCAGCTCCCGTGGACAACCAGAGCTCCTCTTCCTCCGAGGGCAAGAAGCACAGGGTCTTTTGCCCTTCAGCGCCGTGCCTCTTGCGCCTTCGCGCCAAGGCCTTCAGGGTTCAGGCCACCTCCGCCTCGCCAGCTACCGCGACCTTGGGTGCGGCCGGAAGTGGCTTCCGCCCTCAGCTGCCTCCACCACCACCGAGGCCCACTTGCTTCGCCTGTGGCCAGCCGGGGCAATACTCCACGGAGTGTCCCCAGAAGGTACCGGCTACCGCCGCACCTGCACCGGCTCCCTATACCCCAGCCGCCAAGGCCATGACCGTCAGCCGTGGCCGCCTAAACCACGTCTCGGCTGAAGGTGTTGAGGAGGACCCCAGAGTTCTCATGGGTACGCTTCGAATCAATGATTACCCGGCTTCAGTCTTATTTGATTCTGGAGCATCGCATTCATTCATATCTATAGCGTTTGCACACAACCATCAAATACCATTTGTGAACATGGACCCCCCTCTAGTGGTCAAAACCCCAGGCTCTAGCTGGCACACTAAATGGATTGCTCTGGAATTCCAGATTATCATAGGCTACTGGTCCTTTCCGTTCCAGCTGATAGCACTGAAGTCAGATGGGCTAGATGTAATTCTGGGTATGGATTGGCTAATCAAATATCAGGCCAACTTGGACTGTGCTGCCAAGTCTGTCTCCGTAATCCACCCAACCGTCGGGCTGGTGAGTTATTGGTCACCTTCGTCCGCAACTCATCTGCTGTCACTCCTCTCTCACCGGAGATCAGCTTATGTTTCCTGGAAGGAACCACATCGCCTGAAATGCAATGAAAGTTGCTGTGGTGTGTGATTTCCCCGTTGTTTTTCTGGAGGAATTACCCGGCATGCCACCTGATCGCAGCATGGAGTTTGTGATTGAGCTGGTTCCGGGGACCGCCCCAATTTCCAAGAGGCCCTACCGCATGCCAAAGGTAGCAGAACCTGTCGTTGCTCACATCAACTCAGCATCCTATTCCCGAAGAATCAACGAACACTGAAAATAAAGATGCACCTTACTACTATGGCAAAAGATCCAGCATGTAGATGCAATGCATGCATGACATGGCAAAACATGAGAGATGCAACTTAACCAAATTAAACGGAACCGAGATTCCGACATTTAAATATATGGTTCAAGTTATTTTTCTAAAAATCAAATTAAATATTGATTTAACAAGGAGGAACAAGGCATGGGTGAGCTAATCAAAATTAAATGGAACAGGGTCATCAATTAAATTAGATCCCACACTTCATATGTTATTAATTAGGTGATATCTAAAACACAAGTAAAGAGCAATCTATATGATGCAAACATGACCATGAATGTCATATTATATTCCTTACATTTTCTGAACAACTTTCACATATTATACTTTGCAATTGGAGCTACCAATTAAAAGATATGGTTTTGAACATAATTTGCAAAAAAAGAAAATAAAACAGAAAAAGGTGGTGGCTGGGGATCGAACTTGGGCTGGTTGGGGATAGAAGCCGGAGCTACCCACTGGGCTGATCATGCTGGTGACTATATCTGGCTCGGATTTACATGAAGCAAGGGGTGCGCGTTAACTGAACTTTGACAGACATATGCAGAGTTTCAGGTTCAGATGCAGAGGCGCGTCGGCGACGAGATCAGCAGCCGCTGCTGGCTCCTTGCGAGCTCGAGATGCAGAGGCATAAGGTGTATGTGCAAGGGTGTGGAGTGGGTAGCGTACGTGTGTGCTTTTCCCAGGGTCGTGAATGGTCAGCGCGGAACCAAAGGGCTTCAGCTCGCGTCAAGGCGCCATGGCGGATAGGAAACACGCGAATGATTGCGTCGGCTACGGTACAAATTCGAGCTTGGTAAGGGCGGAAATTGGAAGAGCATCTCACCGAAGGGAGCTCGGAGTAGTCGATCGGGCTCGGGGACGACGACGGCGGGCTCTAGACGACGAAGACGGACGGCGGCCTTGGCGTGCTCAGGGCGGATGACGTCGGGGAAGAAGAGCTCGAGGGCGACGCTCTGCTGCATCCCAGCACGCTCCAGTAGACGAGGAAGTAGAGGAGGAAGAGGCCCAGCTCATAGACATGGATTTTTGGCTCGAGGATACTTGTACTGGCATGGACGACGACGGCGGCCGGCCTCAGCGCTCCAGGGCACGCACAGGGAGAGCTGGTTTCCGAGACTCCGAGGTCGGAGAGAGGGATCCGAGGTGGGGATTTGCAAGAGTGAAACTCGGGCTAGCTCTTGGACATTTATTGCTTGGTTTTGGGAGCACCGAAACAGGGTGAGCTTCGGTCCCGATTTTGGCCATGGCGTGCATGCGAGTGAGAGGGCAGAACAAGGTGAGGGAAGAGGATGGCGGCGCGAGGGAAAAGGAGGGAACAGGCTAGGGTTAGGGTTGGGCGCAGGGGAGAGGTTTTAAAGGACGGGAGGAGAGGAGGGGCGCGGTGGTGGTGCGATGACGTCGACTACGAGGGTCACGTCTCTGGTGTGGGAGGTGGAAGACCACAAGGGGAGTGGTGGGCTTCGGGAGTGGTCTAGGCCCAAGAAGGAGATGGGGCAGATTGAGTATTCTGGCCCTTCTTTTCCAATTACCAGAATTTTGGCAATTTAGCAAAAGATAAAGAGAGAAGAAAGAGAGAAGGAGGGATGGATGGATTATTCAACCCTAGGATTAATTTTACAAACAAAAATAGTTTTGCTAAATTTAATATTTTTATTTTGAAAAAAATATGCAAGGTGATTGAACGCATGATGATGCGAAAAAGAAAAATAAAAAACAAATCTACTTTGGGGAAAACCCCGCGATGTTACAACCTGCATAAGCGGACCCGGCGCCAGGGTTCACAAGGACGTTTCCCAACGTCGGGGAGTTCCTGGCCTTCGAGTTGACTTGGTGTGAATTAGAACAGGTTTTTTTGCAAAACGCGCCCTGATCATACACCAGTTGTACCGTCGAGGGGCAAGTGGGGAGTGAAAGGCCTATAAAAGGCTCTCCAGCCCCAGCTCCCAGCATCTTCTGGCTCACTTCTCTTTCTTGCTCCTTGCTCTCCCTGCTTCGCTGCCTGGCGCCCGGACGCGCAGGGAGGCCATGAGACGCCAGAAAATCCTTCCAGGTTCCCTCCCTTTCCCCAGGCGTCCCCGGGAATCGAGAGTTCTCCCGTTACGCATGAAGAAAACAAGGGCGCGTAGCTAGGAGATTTAGCTCCGAGCTGGCCTTAGCAGCATAGGCTTAAGTAGTTGCAGAACCGAATGTAAATTCAGAAGTGTAATTCAGAATGTAAATTCGGATGAATGTAATCCTAGACTCAACTCCCGGGGTCATTTCCCAAATCTTCCTTTGCACTAACGCGCTGTCGGGTTTTCAGAGGAGGCCTCTTAGGTGCCAAGCACTCTACCTCTGCGCGATAGATGTACCCCTAAGTAGGACTATACCTTCCGGGAGTCCTTCTCCACTGTCCTCGGGTACTAGGCTAGAGGGAAAAAACCATTCGCCGGGGTGGAGCCTACCCCCGCAAGGGGGCTACTGTCGCAAAAGTGGTGGAACATGGGGTGTCCACACCTGTGGGCCCGCCAAGAAGGAGCAAGGCCAAGGTTCAAGACTGGCAGATGGGCCCCCCCATCTGCCCCACGGCGAAAAGACAGACGGCATTGACAACCACGGCGAAGGACCAGGGGGACCCCCCGGGACTCNAGATGTACCCCTAAGTAGGACTATACCTTCCGGGAGTCCTTCTCCACTGTCCTCGGGTACTAGGCCAGAGGGAAACGGACCATTCGCCGGGGTGGAGAATACGCCCTCAAAGGCTCTCATCAACCGTCAAGCATGCGCAGGTCAATGGTATATTGACTCCGAGCGAGATGTTATGCCTAAGTGCAGGATGCAGATGCAAGGACTTAGCTGTTTTCCTGCTGCGTCCTCGATCCATCCCGTCCTTCCCGGGTATCCAGCTCCTTGGTCACGTTCCGCCGCCTGATCCTATCCCGGGAAGGAGCTGCACACAGCAAACTTTCAGTAGGAAAAGAATGGACCCTCTCTCCTACCATGCTAGCGCGTTATCCGAAGCAAACCGCAAGCACAGTTGATAGTGCATTTCTGTGGTGAATTTCGTCTCACCACAGCACTCCCCGATTCCTCCTTTCCGCGGCAGAACGGCACGATCGGGCAGCAGTGCCTGTCTGTGAGGCCACTCGCGGCGCTTCAACCCGTCAGCCACCGGCACATATCTGCCCCCTGCTTACGGGTTGCTAAGGATAACACGCTTGCATGCAAGAATTGAGGCTCACGAAATTGAAATCACTTATCTTTTATTCCCTTGGCGACGGTTCTTAAACCCTTTTACAGAACACTAGCCCCCAGGGTGTGCTTTAACGGATCCGACGTTTGCGATTCATGTTCATAATCAGGGGTAGAATTTGCGAAGATTCTCGATGTTACAGGTGTTTCCCTCCAGCCTGCCTTTCTCGTCCTCCAGGTACACCGCTCCGGGTTTCAGGGTATGAGTGACCCGGTAGGGTCCTTCCCACTTGGATGACATTTTGTTCAGGCCTTCCATTTTTTTGCCTCTTGCAGAGCACCAGGTCTCCGGGTTGCAGCTCCCGGGAGCGAACATGACGACTGTGGTATCGGCGGAGTCCTTACTGGTACCGAGATGACCGTAAAGAAGCCCGGCACCTACTCTCTTCTAGCAGGTTTATGTCATCGATCCTTCGCTCTTCTTGCATGTTCTCATCATAGGCGAGCACTCGGGGTGATCCGTATTTGAGTTCTGATGGCAGGACAGCTTCAGCTCCTTAGACGAGGAAGAAAGGTGTCTCTCCAGTGGCTCTGCTTGGTGTTGTTCTGAGGGACCACAGTACGCTTGGTAGGTGATCAATCCATTTTTTCCCTTTGTTCTCCAACTTGTCAAAGGCTTTGGTCTTCAATCCCTTTAGAACTTTTGCATTTGCTCGTTCCACTTGCCCGTTGCTTCTTGAGTAGGATACCGAGGAGAAACACACCTTGATACCCATTTCTTCACAGAAGTTGAGGAAGACTCGACTAGTGAACTGAGTGCCGTTGTCGGTGATGATTCTGTTTGGAACTTCGAAGCGGTAGACGATCCCCTCGATGAACTTGATGGCGGCCTGGGCCATCTGGCGTGGTACTGGCATCACCTCTACCCATTTTGTGAACTTGTCGATTGCCACGAACAGGTATTCGTGTCCTCCCACAGATTTTGGCATCTTGCCGACGATGTCCAGCCCCCAGACCGTGAACAGCCAGGAGATTTGTATCGGCTATAGCGCTTGAGCCGGCTTGTGCGTGTTCTTCGCGTAGTACTGGCAGGCTTCGCAGGTCTTGACTAGCTGCTCCGCGTCGTGAAGTACTATTGGCTAGTAGAATCCTTGGCGGAAGACCTTCCCCGCCAGTGACCTTGATGCCACGTGACTCGAGCATGTCCCCTCGTGTATGTCCTTCAGCAGTTCTTGGCCTTGCTCTTGTGCTATGCATCGCAGTTTGACTCCGTTCTTGCGTCGCCGGTAGAGCTCGCCGTCAATTAAGACGTAGAGCTTGGCTTGGCGGGCCACCCGCTCGGCCTCGTGGTCGTCCTCCGGGAGGGCGTGCTCCACCATTGACTTGACGATGTCCTGGGCCCAGGGTGGGTGGGTTCGTTCCACCAGCAGTACCATCTGGTCAGGAAAAAGCAAGGCTTCTCCCACCGCGGGCACTGCCGGGTCTTGAGCTTTCGGGCTGGCTACCCGTGTTGTCAGTGTAGAAGGGTTGCCAGCCTCCTGTGTCGATGAAAACCTTGGCTTGAGTCTCCCGGGAGAGATTGAAGGCTGCCGGAGCACCTCGATGTAGATCCCGGGAGGCACTGTTTCCCGCTTGGACGCTAGTTGCGACAGCTCATCAGCGGACATGTTCTCCTCCCGCGGGACGTAAATAGCTCTGAAGCTGCTGAAGCGCCGCTGGAGTTTCCACACTTCCTCGACGTATGGCGCCATCTGAGGACAGGCGTATTCCTTGTTGACTTTCTTGATGACTAGCTGAGAGTCACCCTTGATGATGAGCTTGCCGATGCCGAGGCCGATGGCAGCACGAAGTCCCGCGAGCAGACCTTCGTACTCCGTCGTGTTGTTTGAGATGTTTCCTTGGTAGTGCATCTGGACAACGTACTTCAAGCGGTCGCCGGTTGGTGAGGTGAGGATGACCCCGGCACCTCCCTGCCCCTTGGTATAGGAGTCGTCGAAGTGCAAGCAGATGGGACACTATTCTAGCGACTGTCCCGAGAAGAAGGCTGAGGAAGCTGCCAAGCCAAATCCTTTCGACAAGGGATATGTGAACCATGTCCATATGGAAAGAGCATACAATGAACATGGTATGGTAAACGGTACATTTTATTCAAGCATCCAGTTTGAAGTTTGATATTCTAGACTACCTACAAATTTTTATTTTAAGGGTGGTAGCCCACCTAGTTGTCAAAACCCAGAGTTTTTAAACCCATTCTTTCTAGCCTCTTCGAATCTTGGGACGAGATTCCTTTTAAGGGTGGTAGTATGTAACATCCCAAAATTTTCAAATTTTTTAAAAATCAGAAAAATCAAAAACTTTTGAAAAATTATATATATTTTGTTTTGGAAGTTCCAAAACATGCATTCATGCATCATCATCTGGCTGCATTGCATTTTATTTCTTGTGAGTTGAGTTTTAAATTCAAACTTTGGAGTTAAAACAATTATTTTGACCTAATAGGGTTAAATAACCCTTGTCAGAAAAATCAATTATTTTATTTTATTTTGTGGCAAATTATGTGCCAAAGTGTTCGATATTCAACAAGCTTTTCAAAAAGTATTTTATCAGATTTTTCTGAAAAGTTTTGAATCTGTTTTGAAAAACAGGAAATAGAAAAAGGGTTTTGTCAAAAAAAAGGGGAAATGGGCTAGCCAAGCCGGCCCAATTCCTATCTACCACCCGCGCGCGCAGCACAACGGCCCAGCAAGCCAACCAGCCCGCTCTACCCTCTCTCTCTAACTGACGTGCGGGACCCACCCGTCAGCTCCGTCCCCAACCGCCGCGGGAGCTCGCCCGACGCCCGTCGATCTCCACCTTTTCAATTCGCACTCCCGCAAGTGCAAACAGCCGCGCCACCGCCACCCTCTTATAGCCCTCCCCCTCCTCTTTCTTTTGCCCCAAATAGCACCACCAGAGCGCCACCAGGCCGCTCGTTTTCGAGCTCGAAGCTCCGCCTCTGCCGCCTCCATGAAGCCCGCCATCCGGCGAACTCCAGCGACCCCAGACCTCGCCTCTCCCTCCATTCTCTCTATTTTCCATTTGCACATCATTTTGACAATGTCCCGTATTTTTTTTGGCCCCAGATCGAGCTATTCGTCGTCAACCGAAGCAAGCCACCGCCGTCTTCAACTCCGGTGAGAGATTACCGGAGCACCAGGACGCGTGCCAGCACACCACCTCGCCACCAAGCCTGCCTCGACATCCTCTCCGTCGTGGTATGCTTCGTTTCTCACCGGACCTCATATATCGCCGGGAACGTGTGTTGCCGTGCCTGTCGCCGCCGTGTCGGACTCACCGGAGCAACTCCGGCAACCGTCCCCCGAAACCCTAGAATTCTAGCCATCGGATCTATTTTAAACGGCCGCGATTAGATCATTTAAATCCAACCGGTACGGTTAGATCTAGATCCTTAGATCCAGATCCAACGGCCCAGCAGCAGATCCAGTCAGCAACCCAGTCAGCGCCCCGTCAGCGCCTGGCAACATCCAGTCAGTAGAAGGCAGCCAATCGGAGTGCGCCACGTGGAGGAGGATTTTCTGGATTTTCCTGAATTAGTTTTAATCTATCTATTTTGCAGAAAACCCCCTCCAACTTAGATGTATCATAACATTTTAGTGGTTTGGCCAAATTCAAATATTTTTATATATTTGAAAACCTTAGGTCCCGTAGAATCTTTTTGGCGTTGTAGTTTTCTGTTTTGACAAGTTTAAATTTATTCAAATTTCAAACGTGATATTTGAGTAAATTTGTCATAACTTTAGTTTAAAAATAGATTTTGGAGTAAATCCAATTGTGTTAGCTTTGTTTTGAAGCCCTCTGTCCGGAGAGACCAATCCTATATTTTGTAGTTATTTTGTTTAACAGTAGTATTTAATTTGTGTTTATTCCCTTTTTGGGAATTGTTTTGTGTTGTTATTATATTAAAAATTATTTTAAATGCATTTTGACTTCATGCATGTTTCTAAAAACCTGAAAACAATAGTTAGTATTTTACTTGTGATTTTAGATGCATTTCGTGCATATCATATTTTGTTGTATTGTTATTATTGTTTTATGTGTGGCTTGTTTATTTTAATTAGATTATTCGGAGAGTCCGGAGAACGTTTGCGTTTGTTGCACCTACAACTCCTGCCAAGGCAAGTGATTCTCACACATAAAATTCCTAAGTATTTTTTATATGCATTGTAGTTTACTTTTTCTAAGTAGAATTGCATGTCAGGTTTATTACTATGCTATGCTAGACCTATTTAGTATTACTCCAAAAATTCCTAAGTGTCTAGTACCTATATGATAACTTAGTAGAATAGGTAAATGCTATGCTATGTGTTTTGTATCAAAAGCTAATAAAAATTCTACTAAGTTAATAAACTACCTGGGTGGGTGGTTGGAATAAAGCAATTCCCCATATATGGGAGGATGAATTGTAGAAGAGGGTGATTCCCTAATTTGGGAGGAAGGATCATACGTGGTCCCCTAACTTAAGAGGATGAATCACACTTGTGGAAAGCCACCCAGGAACAAAGAGATTGAAGTTGCTCCAAGTGAAGATTACTTTTCGTGCAGCCACTAGTCATATGGGCTCTGGCTTGACTTAGTAAGTTGCGTGGAACCGGCTCGGCTTGACAAGCAGATGTAGTGATGTAGGTGGGAACGGGTCAAGACGGCAGTGGTCGGGGAAATGCTTCTGAAGGGTCTCGTCTCAATCTTCTCCTTTCCTTTTCACTTCAAGAAGGGTCAAGGTCAGAATGGGATGATTCAGTCAAGTGGTGAAAGTGCACAACCTCTGAAGATTTTGAGTATTGGAGCAAGGACGTCAACAGAGATCTCATCATTCCAACTTCTTAAGTCAAAATTTGATGAACTTGTGTGTGGAGATATTTCTGGATATGTTCCATGGAATGATCTCATAACTTTTTGAAGAGAAAAGTGTTTGAAAATATAGGATAAAATTGGCTTTACGCAAAAAGCCTTCAAAGTCCACCTGCCAGATATGCATATAGTTGATAGAAGTTTTTCCACTATGAGTCCACAAAGTGTCACTTGCCAGATCCATACATATGGTTCTGACCAATTTTTGGCTGCAACGCTTTTACTGTTGCAGGTTGCTTCGACGAAGAGTAAGGAACGGGTTCCGAGTCTACAACCAACATATTTTCGCCTGTGGCTACATGAAGTTTGGGACTCCATGCAATAATTATAGTCTTCCGCTGTTATTTATGTTTTATGCTAGCTTCGAGCTTTGCAAAGTTGTAATGGAATATTTTAACTCTGGATCATTCATGTAATAAATTGATACAATGTTATGGTATTCATCGTAAACTGTGTGTGCTAGTGATTCGATCTAGGGACTAGCACTATAAACAGTGATCTTGCCTAATTCTTAAGTGCAGGTCCACTAC
>QRDG01001868.1:175605-253826 GCA_012064385.1 Puccinellia tenuiflora
AATCTTACTGAAGTCATAAAGTTCCTATAAAAACTTGCTAAGTCACCGGACGCTAGTAAATTAAAGATTGCCTTCTCCAAACATATTACTGATGCTCTTATCAAGGCTAGGGAAGAAAAACTTAAGCTAGAAACTTCTATTCCTAGAAAATTAGAAGATGGATGGAACCCACTATTAAGATGAGAATAAATGATTTTGATTGTAATGCTTTGTGTGATCTTGGTGCTAGTGTTTCTGTTATGCCTAAAAGTTTCTATGATATGCTCAATTTAAATCCTTTAGAAGAGTGCTATTTAAATGTTCATCTTGCTGATTCTTCTAACAGAAACCTTTGGGTAGAGTTGATGATGTCCTTATTGTTGTTAATGATAACTATGTTCCATTGATTTTATTGTTATGGACATTGAGTGGATGCTTCTTTTCCCATTATTTTGGGGAGACCGTTTTTTAGGACCGTTGGTGCTATTATTGATATGAAAAAGGGAAATATAAGATTTCAGTTCCCCCTTAGAAGAGGTATGGAACACTTCCCTAGAAAGATAAAAAATCTTCCTTTTGAATCAATCATAAGGTCAAGCTATGCTCTTGATGTTGCAAAGACCTCCGAAAAAACTTGATATTTGGCATTGCGCCTAGCTAAAAGGCGTTAAAGAAAAGCGCTTGTTGGGAGGCAACCCATCTTTTACTTTCAGTTTTCTTTTTTACTTTTCTTGAGTCTTGAAGTTGTTGCCTCTGTAGCAACTTCATCGTATCTTTTTATTTTGGTTTTTGTGCCAAGTTTAGCCTCTAATGCATTGAAAGTGCGAGGTGTTGTTTTACTGTCCAGAAACAGATTTCTGTCCTTCAATGTTCGAAAATCCAAAATATCTATGAATTTTATCTTTTTCTGCAATTTTTGGACAGCAATCTTAATACTTTTATCTATCTTTCTTTAGTTTTGAGTTTTCTGATTTCATCTACAGAAGTGCCTCGAAAAATTCGATCTTTACAGACTATTCAGATTTTGAAAGATTCTGCTTTTATTTTGTATTCGTCTCTTTACTATCGTCAGATGTGATACTCTAGGGGTGGAGTGCCACATTGAGGCTTAGTGAACAGTATATAATGCCCAATAAAGTTGTTTGCAATTGGTCTTGAGTTGAACACATGTGCATTTTTAATTTATGATCACTAACCCTCTAATCAGTTTATGAGAAGTTTTGTGTGAAGTGAGTTTATAAGTTCCAAAGGAGAGGATAATAAAGAAATTGAAGATGGATCAGAGCTTAAGCTTGGGGATGCCCCCAATGGCACCCCCTCTGAATATCAAGAACCATCAAGCGTCAAAGCTTGGGGATGCCCAAGGCACCCCTCTTCTTCATCGACTATCATAAGGTCGTCTTCGTTGAACTAAGTTTTTATCACTTTACATATTATGTGCTATACTTGGAGCGTCTTTTACTTTCATTTTGTTCGTTGTTTGCTGGTCATATGCTTGTTGGATCCTTGCTTTGTTGGGGGAGAGAGACACGCTCCGCTTTTTCGTTTGAATACTCCTGTGCTTCGCTTAATTTTGTTGAGTATTCTTAGCAACTGTTTGTTGCTGGTAAGCTCTCGCTTTTAGCTTTTATCTTGTTTAGAGCTGCTAGTAGTTGTTGTTAAACTCTCTTGTTCTTCACTTATATTTGTTGGAGAGTTGTTATTGATAAATTCCTTGAATTGTCAAAGTGACAAAATGCGATTCATGTGATATGGAATGAAACGAAAGCCTGCATAGTATTGTAGATCATTGTGTGGGATACTTGTTACTTCTCATTTGTTTTGAGGTATAAGATGAATGCTTAACTTGATGGTTATTTGAGTGGAATGATTAGTAAAGAAATACTATTAAAAGCTTGAAACTGTGTGGTGTTTCGTAGTTGTTTAATTCATTAAGCTAATCTTTCCATCAAAAGAATGGTTTGGTCAATAAGGGAGACGGTGTGGAGGTTTTATGTTTATGATTGACTTATGTCTTATGTTACTCTGTTACCGGTTAACGTTAGATGTTTGCTTTAAATACCTTCTTTGCTAAGCCCAAAAATCCGTACGGAGTGTATGGTTCACTCGTGCATCCAAATCCCAAAGTCAAACTATCTTGCCAGCTGAGTCCACCATCTACCTATGCATGGTATTTCTTGCCATTCCAAGTAAATTTGTCATGTGCTATCTTTAAAAATTAAAAATACTCCTTTTTGTGCCTCTATTTTTAAGCTCATGAGGGAGCAGTGGAGAGCTAGATATAACTCGTGACGAGCAAGGTCATTTCCCTCCTTTTACCCGGTGTCGATGGATTATGTCTTCACTTGAATCAACCCGAGAGCATCTTAAGCAAAAATATAAATATAACTCACCATTCTCCTCCGCGCAATGAAAATCTGAGAAATCAGCTCTAAACATTGGACAGTGGTGAAACCAAGGAGAAAGAGGAGTGTACTCGCTCCTCTAAAAACCAGCTGCTCTCACAAGTCTAAAAGCCTTGCTTGTTATGGGAGACTAGATAGCTTCTCTGTGGTGAATTGACCCTGGGTATCTAGCATTGACCCTAGGTATCTCCACCAAAGCAAACATCTAGCATTGACCCTGGGTATCATTGATCATATTGCATTGTCAGATTAAACATGAATCTTTATATTGCCTTACCGTTGGAAGTTGAGGCATTTTGCTAAAACTTACATCGTCTTTGTTTTGATTCTCAAACACTTTTGTTATGGAACTATTACCTTTGTGAATTAATCAAATATGTGGATCACATTGCTTTCATGTCTTTAACGTACTATTTATGAAAGGTTTTGCTTGAATGATTCAACTTGGTTATTCATTGATTTCTTGCTATCAACTATAGACAATTGTTTTGTATCACTTCATTCACATCCTATGCTTTAAATTACTATCTTGGTCACGATTGTGTTGGTTGGATGTCTCATCAAAAATTATTTGTTATCACTTACCTACTCGAGGATGAGTAGGAGTTAAGCTTGGGGATGCTGATATGTGCCAAAACGTATCTATAATTTTTTATTGATCCATGCTAGTTTTGTGATGTTGTCACATGTTTTATTATCATATTAATCATTTTTATGCATTTGTTGGACTAACCTATTGAAAAGATGCCTAGTGCCAGTTTCCTATTTTGCTGTTTTTGTATTTCAGAAAATTTACTTCTACAAATATTCTCGGAATTGGACGAAATTTACGGGGAATTTTTATTCGACGGAAGGCACCAGGACACCAGAGGGGAGCCTGGGGGCCACACACAGGCCAGGGGCGGCCCCCTGCCGCGGCCCTAGGGCTGCCCGCGGGTGGGACCCGCCCCTGCCCTGTGGGCACCCCCTCGGCCCCCTCCGACGCCTATAAAATCACATTAAACCTAAAAACGTCGAGGAGGCCATTATTTTCCAGAGAAGTCACCCCGACACGCAGTCATCTTAAACCCTAGTTCGGGGGTAATTCTGAAGCAAATCCCGGCACTCTGCCAGAGGGGAGATCGATCCCGGAGGGCTCTTCATCGCCATGCCTTCCTTCGGGATGATTTGTGAGTAGTCCCACCTTGGACAATGGGTCCATGGCAGTAGCTAGATGGTAGTCTCTCTCTCTCTTGTGCTTCATGTCATATGATCTTGTGAGCTGCCTAACATGATCAAGATCGATTATTGTAATGCTATGTGATGTGTTTGCTGGGATCCGATGGATTATAAAGTTATGATCAGATTGTGCATGATTCTTATATCTTGATTTATGTTCTTGCATGCTCTCCGATGTGCGTAGTTACTTTGGCCAAGTGATTGTGTGTATCTCCAATAGAGGGTATTTATGCTAGATATGGGTTCATGCCCCCTTTTGTTCCTGGGCATGAGTGACAGAAACGTCTAAGGGCGAGGGTATGCTGTTGCTACTAAGGGTAAAACTGCGGTGTTAATGTCTCTTTTGATATTAGTATTGCTTTCTTCATGCGCTTTACTTAATGCAAATGTCTGTTGCTTGCAACTTAATACCGATGGGTGACAGGCTAGATAGCGATCCCACGGTGGACTTTTTAGACAAAGATGCAGTTGGACTCAACGGTCTTTGTTCATTGTCGTGATGCCTACTTAAATATTATCATGTTCTCTTTTTCATAGCTAGATTAAGTTTGTGTTATAATCTTGTCAATTGCTGTAACATCCCAAAAGTAATCCCCTCTTATTTTTTCCTTGTTTGTTTTTAATTTGAGCATCATCATGACATCATCATAATTTTTTTTTTGCACTTGTTGCTTTTCCAAAATTCAAAATAAATAATATGGTTTAATTTATGTCACCATCACTTGTGTGCTAAATAATTTTTGCAACCAAACAAATAAAAAAACTTTAATTTCTTGTCAAGCTAATAAATAAGTTTACCAGGTTTGTGTTGTTAACATAATTATTTTGGTAAATTAAAATTTCCTTAGTTTGTTTTTCTTATTCTCTCCTTTTCTGAAAATCTCTGTGGAAAAGAAAAACAGAAAAGGAAGAAAAATCTGGAAATCGGGCGCAGCCCATCTTCCTCTCTTCTCTCTCCCCTCTCTCTTTCCGGCCCAGCTTCGGCCCACTCAACCCCAGCTCGGCATCGTCCTCCTCACCGTACGCTCGTCGCTCTCACCTTTTTGCGCCATCGCCCCGACGCCGTCTTCCGTCGCCACCGAAGCCACCACGCCACCGGCTCCTCCTATAAAGCACCAGCACCGGCTGCTCTTTCCCCAAACCCTAGTCCCATTCCTACCGCCGCCGCCTCCCTTCTTTTCCTCCCCTATCCTCTCTACTTCTCCCTCTCCTTCCTGAGACCACCATCGAAGATAGCCGGAGGAGCACGTCGTCGACGCCATGGGAGCTGCCGCGCCGGGCTAGCGAGGAGGAGCGCTGCTACGACTACGTCCTCGACACGCGCGGAACCGGAGCAGAACGACCACACCAGGGCCTGCTTCCCCTTCGTCCTCTACTTCCTTTCCGGTCACCGACGTCTACCCCGTCACCTGCACGCCACCGTCGTCGTCCCCTTCGCCGATCTGCTTTCCCCGACATCTTTGGGTGAGCCTCCGCCGCCGGGCATCTTCCCTCTCCCTCTTCCTCCTGCTCTGGGTCACTGCTGTCGGAGAACTGTCCCAGGAACTGGGTGTGTCTCAAGAAGGATCGAGTAAGGGGCTGAACACGGAATCAAACAACCCTCAACGTGCTCCGGCGACGGTGCTCGTCGGACTCGCTACGGGACAGCACTGCAGAAAGAGAACACTCGGTCTTACCCAGGTTCAGGGCCCTCTTGAGGAGGTAAAACCCCTACGTCCTGCTTTGGTGTATTGCACTGCTTGGAGAGTTTACGGTACAAGGAGAGCTTGTCGAGCTCGAGGTGGCTAACAATGGCTACTTGCTAGTCTTCAGATCTAGGGTTTAGGCTCAGGAATCTTGGAACCCTTTGCTTGGGCGTGCTCCCCCTCCTTGTATAGGCGTCCTGGACCTCTTCTGCCCAAACATTTGGGCGGGAAGGGTTACCACACGGCGACGATGGAGGAGGCGCGGTGCACGATAAAGGTGAAGTCCACCATAAAGGTAAAGCCCGTGGACGCGGTCCACGGCAGGGGAACGGCGTCACCAAAGCTGAAAAAAGGTCACCGACCAGCCGGACGGTGGGCTGGCGCTTGCCGAGGTGGGAGGTGACCCACGGTGACGTCGTCCTTGGAGCGTAGCTGCAGACGGTTCCCTTATCACCAAAGAGGCAATACTCGTTGTCCGCTTTGCTTGGCTCCGCTTTGTTGACTGCTTTATACATGGAAACAGCAACTGCGGCGCCGTCGTCATCGCGCGTAGGCACGCGCGTCACTCTGCACATGGCGCAGAGCCCATGTGCGCTCTGCCGCGGGGGCAGAGATGGCTTCGCGAGGAAGGAGCTTCGCGAGGCGAAAAGCCTCGCCGAGCCCTCCGGCTGGGTCCTTAGCGGAATTGCGGGTGGCGTCGGAGACACCTTGTCGAGGAGCGATCCCTCGCCAAGGGAAGAAACCTTCGGCGAGGAGGAGAAGATCCCTCGCGAGGGAAAAACCCTCGCGAGGCTCGCCAGGCTGGAGAGCCTGGTCCTTAGCGAAAATCATCCAAAGAATCTTGTGGGCCCTGGCAGGCCGGCCCGTGGTACCCTGGTTTCCACTGTGCCGACAGTAGTCCCGGGCCCGCGACGGGCACGCCGAGGCCCATGGACGAAGGCGAAGCGTCGAGGGGCCAAAGATGCCTGACAGGGCCGCGACACGTGGAGCGCTGCGGTTGCACCCGCGGCCACGACCTCCTCGGCTCCAACGGGCGACGTGGCAGGGCCCGCCACGACTTGGGAGCCGGTCAATAAAGCCTGGGCGCGCGGTCGGCGCCCATCACTTCTCCCATAACTCCTCCGCAAACTTCTCCCCACGCCTCCAATCTCTCCAGAGCGCTCCAACTCCAGAGTCTTCGTCTTCTTCTCCGGCGGCTGATGGCTCCCAAGAAAGCCAACACCGACCCGAAGGGCAAGGCCGCAATGCGGGCCGGCACGTCGGCGGCGATGGCGCGTGCTGCGGCTCTTGAGGGAGCGCTACCGCGGACCCGCGTCACCGCGGCGGGGGTAGACAAGGTGCGCCATCTGGCGGCGGCGAGCACCAACGAGCACAGCGCTACCGAGATGAGGCCGGCCAGCAGCAGGCTCACCGAGGCGTTCTACCCCATCTTCCTCCATGGTCTCTACGCCGGACTGGTGCCGCCGTTCTCCGACTTCCTCCTGGCGATCTTGGAGGTGTACCAGATCCAGTTGCTTCATCTTCATCCCAATTCCATCCTCATCCTCGCCATCTTCGCCCACCTCTACGAGGCCTACATCGGTATTCGCCCCTCGGTGGCGCTCTTCCGGAGCTTCTACTCTCTTCGAAGCACCGCCCTGGGCGAGCGGCTCGGGTGCGTCTCCTTCCGCATCGCCGACGCCAGGAGCGAGAACTACATTCCCATCGACTGGTGCGGTGAGGACGCCGTCACCAAGGTGACGAAGAAGGTGGATAAGTTCCGCGAGAAGTGGCTCTTCGTCGACGCCAAGGCCACGCACCCTCTCCTGGAGGTGCCTGAGGGGCCCCCGAGGAAGTGGGCGCGCTGGGCGAGCACGGACTTCAGGGGCTCGAGGCTTGACGCGGTGTACGAGTGCATCCGCCGCATGCGCGAGGCAGGGGTCACCGGCCAGATGGTGGCAAAAGACTTCACCAGGCGCCGCATCGCCCCCCTCCAACTGCACGCCGAGCCGGTGTGGCGATACGACGGCAAGGGGGACGCAATGCGTCTGAGCAGGGATGGCTTTGCGCCTGAGGTGCTACGCCAGATCATGGGCGTCCTCTTCGCGACGTCGGAGGTCCCGTCCCCCACCAAGGAGGCCGCCAAACCACTCATCTGCTTCGCCGAGGAAAGCATCGTGGAGCAGCGCGCGTGCATGCCCACGTTCGACGAGTGGGGAATTGTGCCCGCGGGGCACCGCGGGCCTCGCCCTAACCCGTGGGCGGAGGAGCCGGAGTACATGGACGAGCCTCCGGAGCCTGAGGAGGCTAAGGGGTCCGCCGAGGAAGAGGCCTCGAGAAGCGAGGACCCCCTCGTCGAGGACGAGGCTTCGAGGGGCACTGACCCCGTCGGTGAGGACATCGGCTCCTCAAGTAGCGTTCATGCTGAGGTGGACCTCCAGGTGCTCTCCTCCAGTGACGAGGAGGGTGCCCTCCACTTCGTCCGCTCCCGGCGCGCCGAAGAGGAGGAGGAGATGAGCGGCGGCGGGAGAGGGCGCTGCGAACCCCGCTCCAAGGCCGTCCATGACAGGAGGGCCGCAACCGCGAGAGACACCCCTCGCGCGGAGACAGGAGCGGCTCGGGAGGAGGCCGGAGCAAGCAACACCCAGCCACCCAAGGCGAAGAAAAGGGTGTGGGTGATGGCCGGCGAGTAAGCCTTTTTCTTTTCCCTTCAACATTTTGCTTCTGAGAAAACCCCCTTGAAGGATTTCCAACTTGTCTTCCTTTCAGGCAGCCTGCGGAGCCAAAGAGGCGGCGGCTCCACAAGCTGGGAGAGACCGCCAGCGTCGTCGCGGAGACGCCTGTGGCCGACGAAACGCAGCAGGCAGCTGTCCCTCCCGCGGTTGAGCACCGCGCGGAGGTGGTGGTGGTCGAGGAGGCCACGCCGTCGCCGGTCCGCGCGGCCACTCCGCCCGCGACGGAGCACCGCGAGGAGGAGATGACCGAAGAGGCGGCGCCATCCTCGCCTCGAGCGGCGACTCCTCCCGCGGTCGAGCACCGCGCGGAGGAGGTGGTAGAAGAAATGGCACCGCCGTCGCCAACAAGGACGGCCATTCCTCCCGTCCAGACCGAGACGGAGGAGGAGAGGATGGATGGGGAGATCATCCTGGAGCCGCCCCCAATGGGGGGGGGGCTCCTCCACAAGGAGCCGATGTGCCCGAGGCCGCGGCGGACGCGGCCGTCGCAGAGGGGGCCGGAGGCGCCCCTGAGGAGCAGGAGGCGGAGGCACCTCCGGAGCTCACCGGCGCTGGAGCTGAGCGCGAGGGGGCGCCCAGCCCCCAGAGGGCAACCGAAGCAAGCGTCGAGGGAGGCGCCCCCTCAAGCCCCCAGACCGCACCGGAGGCGGTCGTGGGCCCGAGGCAGGAGGCCCCGGGCGCCTCGGCGAGTATCGAGGACTCCACACCCAGCAGTAGCGCGGGAGCCACCTTGGTGCTACAAGAGCCGCGGCGCCAAGTAATTCGTCGCCGAATCGTCCTCAGCCAGGCACGGCGGGCTCTCGACGGGCTGGAGGAGCAGCTCGCCGAGGAAGAAAACGCCCTGGCGGAGGAGAGGGCAAGGCTCGGCGAGGCCTGGACCCTTCTTCACGAGAGGGTGGAGATGTGCCGCCGGCAAGACGCGGCGGCCCAGGCGGAGCGCCAAGAGGCCCTCTGCTTCGCCAAAGAGACCCGCGACAGCGTCAAGCGGGAGGCGAGGAGGTGATGGACGAGCTCGACGCTGCCAGGGAGGCGCTCGAGGCGGAGACCGCCTCCAAACACGACGAGCTAGCGGCCGTGGAGCAGAAGTTTGCTGCTGACTCCGAGGTCGCCAGGGCCAGCCTGAAGGAGCTCCGCGAGCTGCTGGATGCCCGCGAAGGGCAGCTAGCGCCCCGCGAGGCGGAGCTGGTGCGGCGCGAGGAGGAGCTCTCCCTCCGAGAGAAAGAGCTGCACACGCGCGAGGAGCAGGTCCAACTGCTCGAGAAGGACCAGGCTACCCGCGAGGGGCAGCTGCAGGAGCGTGAGGGTCGGGTGGCCACCGATGAAGCCAACCTCACGGCGGAGCGGAAGAGGCTCCAAGAAGAGGCTGACCTCAAGGTCAAGCTCGTCCGCGAGGGCCTCGCCAAAGAGTACGACGAGAAGGCCACGAAGCATGAGGACCGCTTCAAGACCAAGCACAAGGAGTTCGAAAAGCGCATCAAGGAGCTCGAGCAGGAGGAGAAGCGGTTGACCTCTTGCCTCGAGGTCTCCCGGGAGGCCCAGGCTCGCGCGGAGGGGAACGCCTTCGCCCTGGAGAGGGACCTGGATGAGCTCCGGCAGCAGGTGGGGCCGGCCGCAGCTCTGGCGGAGCAAGCACGCGACCAGCGCGCGGTTGGCCGGTCCATGACGCGCCAGCGCCAGAGCATTCTCTAGAGCTTGGTGAGCCGTGTGCACGCGGTCGGGACGATCTGAGGATCGACGTCCCCTCCTTCTCCTGCAGCGACCGACGATGAAACCGCGTATTCGTACTTCTTCGAGCAATTCCTCGGAAAGCTTGAAGGGGTCGCGAAGAGCTTTGACGAGCGCGTCGTGGAGGAGAGCCGCGACCTCCTTGTCGTCGCCGTCACCAACATCTTCAGCAACCTCGTGAGGCTCCAGCCCTCACTTGATCTTGAGGACGTGATGGCGCCGCCGCGCGCCATCAGCAACAAGGCGCGGGAGACCGCCACGCAGGCCGCCATCGCGTTCGCCAAGAAATTCGACCAAGTGGTGATCGAAGGCGACGAGGAGGATGCTCTGGAAGAGGAGGCGGAGACCGCCGCGGACAGGGCGGGCACCTCAGGAGGCGCAACGGCTTGAGCTCCTTGCCTGTAGCTGGGCGTGCAGAGGGCACGTTATCTTAGTATTTCGGTTGTAACAACTTTGTAAGAACTTGTTAAGTTATATTGGAGTGTGCTTGTGAACGTCCCTCGGGTGGCTTTTGTCTTTCCCCTTCATGTCTTTTTCGCTCTACGTCTTAGGACCTTCTCTTGGCGCTACACCACCGCCGCTTCGGTATGTGAGAGTCAGGGCTCCACAAGGCCGGGGGGTGTGTGAGGCCTCAAGAAGTAAGAGCTCCTCGAAGCGCGATGCTTGGGGCCCCCCTTTGACGTGCAAGCAGCCCATGAGGCGTAGGAGAGAGAAAAGAGACTCGAGGGGCAAAAACCAGCGAGAGGAAATTCGACCAAGTGTTTGTACTTAGCTTAACAAGGCATTCTGCCTTGGAGAGGGTGTTGGTTCCCTGGCGAGATGTTTTTGCCTTGATGTTGCCTGAGGCTTGGAGGACCTGCTTTCCTGCACTTGGAGAGATAGGCATACCCACAAGCAGTACATAGCTAGAAATCTTATGGTGCTCGTAGGTTCCTTCATGTGTGTCTTGCGAGGAGAACAGGCACCAAGGTTTTTGGTGATCCTTGGTGAGTTGACGTGCGCGGGAGCTGACCCATGAGTTCAGAGCTCCTTGGGAGTTGACATGCATGAGAGCTGACCCGCAAGTTCAGAGCTCGGATCCCTTGGGTTTTAGGTGCTGCCGGGATGCTCCCGTGGCATGGCACCATGCTAGCCCCCGCTCGCGAGATACGCATGAGGGATCATACGAGCGAGAGAGAAAAGCAAATAACGCTAGAGCTTACCGAAGTAACAAAATATGCTGGCGCGATGCGCAAAGGTTCAAAATGACCTGAAATAGATGTTCATTACACTGGCGTGGCCAGAAACACAAAAAATCCGCCATGCTCTGGGCATGGGGTCCACATGCTGTGGCTGAGACTCTCGAGGGGGCGTGCCCGAGGCAGACGTATGTAGAGAGAGCTCAGGGGGCCCCTAGGCGGGGGTGGCTTTTAGCCTGCGTTCCACCATGACCGGCATGGGGATCCACCTCGCCAAGGCATGGTGCCTGAAGAGGTTACCGTGCCGAGGCTTGGTGGCTTGGGAGTCTTCTCGAACGGCCCGCGGCAACGTATAGTAGAGAGGGGAGCCCGAAGTTTTTTCCTCGTGGAGGATGATGGCGCGTGGCTCTCCCTTGATGCAAAAAGTTGCTCGCCGAGGGCGATCAGGGGTAGAACTTGCGTAGGTGCTGGATGTTCTAGGGGTTAGCGATGGGGATGCCGTCCTCCGTCTCGAGCCGCGCGGAGCCAGGCCTGGCGATGTGCACGACTCTGTAGGGGCCTTCCCACATTGGTGAGAGCTTGTGGAGACCCGCCCTGGAGAGGATTCTCCTCAAGACGAGGTCTCCTACTTCGAGAGTGCGCGGGCGGATGTGGCGGCTGTGGTAGCGACGGAGGTCTTGCTGGTACCTTGCCGCTCTCAGGGCCGCATTTCGGCGGAGCCCTTCAAGCAGCAGCAGGTCGTCGTTGCGGAGTTCGTCAACGTCAGCCTCCTTGAAGGCCAGGACTCGCGGAGAGCCATGAGTGATCTCGCTGGGGAGGATGGCTTCAGCACCATAGACGAGGGAGAACGGCGTCTCACCAGTTGGCTTCGTTGGCGTGGTGCGGATGGACCAGAGCACCGAGGGGAGCTCATCGATCCAATGCTTGCCGCTGGCCTTGAGGCGGTTGAAGCTTCTCGTCTTGAGGCCCTTGAGCACCTCGGCGTTGGCTCGTTCGGCCTGCCCGTTGCTTCGTGGATGCACCACCGAGGCGTAGCAGATTTGGGCACCGATGCTGCCGCAGTAGGACTTGAAGGCGCCACTGATGAATTGTGAGCCGTTGTCGGTGATGATGCGGTTGGGCATGCCGAAGCGGCAGACCAGGCTCCTTATGAATTTTACCACCGATTTCGCCGGAATGGTGCGCACGGGTTCCACCTCAGGCCACTTGGTGAATTTGTCGATGGCAACGTAGAGGTAGCGGTAGCCCCCGAGCGCTCGCGGGAAGGGTCCCAGCAAGTCCAGCCCCCAGACCGCGAACGGCCAGGAGAGCGGGATCGTCTGGAGTCCTTGCGCGGGCTGGTGGATTTGCTTGGCGTGGAATTGGCATGCGTCGCAGGACTGGACGATTTCGGCGGCATCTTGAAGCACTGAGGGCCAGTAGAAGCCACTCCGGAAGACCTTGCCTGCAATGGTGCGCGAGGAAGAGTGGTGGCCGCACTCGCCGCTGTGGATGTCGTTGATGAGCTGGCGGCCTTCCTCGGCAGGGACGCACCGCAGCGCAACCCCATTGGGTCGCTTGCGGTACAGGTCTCCGTCGTGGAGGCAGTAGGACTTGGCCTGGCGAGCAATTCTCTCGGCCTCTGCATCGTCTTCGGGGAGGGCTCGGTTCTGCAGGTAGCTCTTGATCTCGCCGATCCAGCCAGTGTCTTGCCTTACCAGGGTCAACAGTAAGCGATCGCCCGAGGGCAACCCACAGCTTGGTGCTCCGCTTGGCGGGGCTGGTGGGAGCTCCTCGTGGATGCTGATGTTGACCACGGGTTGCTTGACCGAGGCCTTGGTGAGCCTCTCCTCGAACACTCCAGGCTTCTGGGCTTCTCTTCTTGCTGCTCGCCGAGCAATTTCATCTGCCTCTTGGTTTTCTGCCCGCGGGATGTGCTTGAGCTCCATTCCCCTGAAGTGCTTCTCCAGCTTGCGTACCTCTTCAAGGTAGGCCACCATGTAGGTGTCCTTTGGCGTGTAGCTTTTGTTGGAGAAGTTGACGAGGAGCTGGGAGTCGCCCTTGATGAGGATGTACTTGATGCCGAGGGCGATGGCGGCTCTGAGCCCGGCGAGGAGGCCTTCATATTCAGCGATGTTGTTGGAGACCTTGTCATTGTCCTTGAAGCATAGTTGGACGGCGTAGTAGAGCTTGTCGCCCGTTGGTGAGGTGAGGACGGCACCAGCCCCTGCACTCCTGGCCGCAAAGGCGCCGTCGAAGTGCATGGTCCAGTGGCCTGGTGTCGTCCCTCCTGAGGCTGTGACTTCCTCCTCTGGAAGCTCTTCTTCTTTGCGCGTGTCCGTCCATTCGGCCATGAAATCAGCCAGCGCCCTGCCCTTGATGACCCTGGTGGTGTCAAACTCCAGCTCGAAAGGTTGTAGCTCGATGCCCCAGCCTGCGACGCGATCTGTCGCGTTCGGGTTGCGCAGGACCTGCTGAGGTGACCACCTTGATGGGGTGACCCTGGAAGTAGTGGCGCAGCTTCCTGGAGGCGATGAGGAGCGAGAAGAGGAGCTTTTGCTGCATGGGGTAACGCTCGCGAGCGTCCCGCAGCACTGTGCTGACGAAGTACACGGGATGTTCGATGAGGATAGTCGTTGGTGAGGCAGCGGCTGGCTCCTCTCCAGGCTCGGTGGAGTCCTTGGCGAGGTTTTCTTGGGGCTGGAGGCTTGACGAGGCTGCTTCCTTGTCGGGGGGTTCTGGGCTTGGCGAGGCGGAGTTCTGCTTGTCGAGGACTGGCTCTTCTCTTTCAGCCACCAAGACCGCGCTTGCCGTCTGAGGAGTGGCTGCAAGGTACAGCTTCAGAGGCTCGTGAGGGCGTGGGGCAACCATGATGGGTGGGCTCGCCAGATATTTCTTCAGGTCCTCAAAGGCCTTTGCCGCTTCAGGGGTCCACTTGAAAGGACCGGACCTCTTCATGATCTTGAAAAATGGCAGCGCCCTTTCGCCGAACTTGGAGATGAAACGGCCGAGGCTGGCCATACATCCCGCTAAGTGCTGCATGTCCTTGAGGCGACGAGGGGGCTGCATCTGTTCTATGGCCTTGATTTTGTCGGGGTTGGCCTCAATGCCGCAGTGGGATACCAAGAACCCGAGGAGCTTGCCTGAAGGGACCCCGAAGACGCACTTGGCGGGGTTCAGCTTGATGTTGACCTTGCGCAGGTTGGCAAAGGTCTCCTCGAGGTCCTGGATGAGCGTGTCCTTCTCGCGGGTCTTGACGATGATGTCATCGATGTAGGCCTCTGCGTTCCTCCCCATTTGAGCCCCCAAGGCGATCCTCATGAGGCGCTGGAAAGTGGCGCCGGCGTTCTTCAGGCCGAAGGGCATGCAGACGTAGCAGAACACACCACAAGGGGTGAGAAATGCTGTCTTCTCCTCGTCTTCCTTCGCCATCTTGATCTGGTGATAACCAGAGAAGGCATCCAGAAAACAGAGGAGTGCGCAGCCGGCGGTGGAGTCCACGATCTGTTCGATCCTCGGGAGGGGATAGGGGTCCTTGGGGCAGGCCTTGTTGAGGTCGGTGAAGTCGATGCAGAGGCGGCTTCCTCCGGTGTGCTTTGGGACGACCACACCGTTGGCGAGCCAAGTGGGGTGAACCACTTCCTTGATGATGCTGGCCTTCTTCAGCTTGTCTACTTCCTTGATGATGAAATCTTGCTTCTCTGGCGCCTGGCGCCGCGCTTTTTGCTTGACGGGGCGTGCGTTTGGACACACGGCTAAGTGGTGCTCGATCACCTCCCTCGGTACTCCGGACATATCTGACGGTGTCCATGCGAACATGTCAGAGTTTGCCCTGAGGAAGGCGACGAGCGCGCTTTCCTATTTGGGAGGCAAGTTGGCGCCGATGGTGACGCTAGCCCCCGAGCCGCTTGCCTCGAGAGGCACTTGCTTTGTCGCGGCCTTCTCCTAAGAGAAAAGCTGCTTCTTCTTCGCGGGGGGCCTCGAGAGGGGTTCTTCGTCCTCGTCAGCGGGTGACGCCACCGCGGTAGCCTTGTAGGCCGCTTGCGCAGCGTACAGGGAGTCCGAGACCACGCCGCGGATGACAATGGTGCCACCCGAGCCAGGGAGCTTGACGAGGTTGTAGGCGTGGTGGGTCACCGCCATGAATTTGGCAAGGGCGGGGTAGCCGAGTATGGCGTTATAGGGCAGGCCGATGTGCGCGACGTCGAAGTCGATCAGCTCGGTGCGGTAGTTGGCCTGGGTGCCGAAAGTGACGGCGAGCCTCACCTGCCCCAAAGGGGTGGTAAGACCCTCTGTCACTCCCGAGAAGGGCCTGGTAGGCATGAGCCGCTCGTAGGGCACCTGCAGCTTCTCGAATGTCTCGACGGAGATGACGTTGAGGCCGGCACCCCCATCAATGAGCGTCTTAGAGACGGCGATGTTGTTGATGGTGGGGGTGCAGACCAGCGGGATGGTGCCAACGGTCGAAGTGGACTTGGGGTGGTCGCCGGAGTCGAAGGTGATGGGGCACTGGGACCACTTGAGGGGCCTGGAGGCCTTGACTCCAGGAAGGGCTGCTGCGACCTCGCGAGCGAGTTGCTTGAAGTGGCGGTTGGAGCGAGGGGCCTGAGCCCCGCCGAGGATGCAAGCGGCCCCACGAGGTACCTGGTAGCCCTCGTCAGCCTCGGCAGGCAGGTTGTCGTTCGCGGGCTGGGCGGCGTTGGCCTGGGGGTTCTGCTGGTAGTTGTCGTTGTAGTTGTTGTTCCAGCGTCGCCCCCCGCGGCCGCCGCGGCCTCCGCGGCCTCCGTTTGCCTTGCGAGCCTCGCGAGCCTCGCGAAGCCTCTTGAGGTCGTAGCAGTCCTCGGTGGCATGAGAATGCCTGTTGTGGTAGATGCAGACGATCATCCTTCTTCTCAGGTCCTGCGGCTGGAGTGGCAGCTTGGCGAGGCTGCTTGGCGTCGGGCTCTGCCGCGAGGACCGCAGTAGTCTTGCGCTTCTCGGAGGATTTCTTCTTCTTGGACCCCTCGGTGGGGTCCCCTGGCTCGTTCTTGACGAACAAGCGGCCCTCTTCAGCCTTGGCGCACTTGTCCGCCAAGTCGAAGAGCTTGACGACGGTGGTGATGTTGTCGTGGATGCCGAGCTTCTCGAGCATCCACACGTCTGTGACCCCAGCCTGGAAGGCCGAAATGACCTGTGCGTCGGTGGCGTTGGGGATCTTGTTGCGCACTTGGCTGAAGCGCTGGATGTACTTGCGGAGGGTCTCGCCGGGCTTCTGACGCACGGCGCGGAGGTCGTTGTAGGTGAGGCCGCGCTCGTACGTGCCCTTTAAGTTGGCGACGAAACACCAGCAGAGCTCCTTGGTGAGCCATGAGGACGCGGAGTCCTTGAGGGCCATGGGGAACCAGTTCGCCATGACCTTGTCGTCGCCCCCGGCGGCCTGGATGGCCAGAGAGTAGAGCTGCAGGAACTCCAGGGGGTTGTTCTTGCCGTCGTAGCGCGGAGGGAGGTCCGGCCTGAACTTGACCGGCTAGACGACGCGACGGAGGCTGCGAGTGAACGCGGCCGTCGTGCCGTAGGTGACCGTGCCGTTGGCGAGGGTGGCGCGGAGGTGGCGCCCGGCGGTGGCGACGTCCTGGACGGCGCGGTTGCGGCGTTCCTGCCCGCGCTCGATGCTCACGCGTGCATCCTTAGGGGCTCGCTGCATGATTTGGCAGTCGTGCGGCAACGACGCGTGCGATGCAGCGCGGCCATCGCGAGGAGGAGCCCCCGTCGGAGCAGGCTGCGGTGGAACCGGTGGAGCCGGAGCGGGCGCGGGCTGACGAGGAGGCGCGGGAGGTGCGCCGTGCGCCACATCCCCACGAGTGCAGAAGGAACCAGGGAACGAGACGGTGCAGGTGCGGCGGCCCGAGTGGCGCCGATGAGTTCGGAGACGCGGTTGAGCCAGGCCTCCTGAGCCGCCGGGGTGGGGCGGTACTGCAGCAGCTCCTGCGCCATGAGGAGCGCAGTCGCCGGGCTGGGCGCAGGGCGGCCCAGCGAGGAGGCAGCACGGTCCCGCGACGGGTGCAGGGAGGAGGCCTCCTCTTCGCCGAGGTCGTCCTCAGCATGGTCGATGTCGTCGTCATCCGGGTGCTCGACGCGGGGCTCGGGGTCGGCGCGGCACGCCGGAGCGGCGCTCCCACGCGGGCGGCCGCGCGGGTTGCCAGCGGGAGGAGCGGTGGCGGCGCTGGCTGCCCGGCGAGCGAGTCGTTCGGCACGAGAAGGGCCGGCCATGGCTGCGTCGAGGTTGAAAATGCGTCTCAGCCCCCTACCTGGCGCGCCAAATGTCGGAGAACTGTCCCAGGAACTGGGGGTGTCTCGAGAAGGATCGAGTAAGGGGCTGAACACGGAATCAAACAACCCTCAACATGCTTCGGCGACGGTGCTCGTCGGACTCGCTGCGGGACAGCACTGCAGAAAAAGGACACTCGGTCTTACCCAGGTTCAGGGCCCTCTTGAGGAGGTAAAACCCCTACGTCCTGCTTCGGTGTATTGCACTGCTTGGAGAGTTTATAGTACAAGGAGAGCTTGTCGAGCTCGAGGTGGCTAACAATGGCTACTTGCTAGTCTTCAGATCTAGGGTTTAGGCTCAGGAATCTTGGAACCCTTTGCTTGGGCGTGCTCCCCCTCCTTTTATAGGCATCCTGGACCTCTTCTGCCCAAACATTTGGGCGGGAAGGGTTACCACACGGCGACGATGGAGGAGGCGCGGTGCACGATAAAGGTGAAGTCCACCATAAAGGTAAAGCCCGTGGACGCGGTCCACGGCAGGGGAACGGCGTCACCAAAGCTGAAAAAGGTCACCGACCAGCCGGACGGTGGGCTAGCGCTTGCCGAGGTGGGAGGTGACCCACGGTGACGTCGTCCTTGGAGCATAGCTGCAGACGGTTCCCTTATCACCAAAGAGGCAATACTCGTTGTCCGCTTTGCTTGGCTCCGCTTTGTTGACTGCTTTATACATGGAAACGGCAACTGCGGCGTCGTCGTCATCGCGCGTAGGCACGCGCGTCACTCTGCACATGGCGCAGAGCCCATGTGCGCTCTGCCGCGGGGGCAGAGAGGGCTTCGCGAGGAAGGAGCTTCGCGAGGCGAACAGCCTCGCCGAGCCCTCCGGCTGGGTCCTTAGCGGAATTGCGGGTGGCGTCGGAGACACCTTGTCGAGGAGCGATCCCTCGCCAAGGGAAGAAACCTTCGGCGAGGAGGGGAAGATCCCTCGCGAGGAAAAACCCTCGCGAGGCTCGCCAGGCTGGAGAGCCTGGTCCTCAGCGAAAGTCATCCAAAGAATCTTGTGGCCCTGGCAGGCCGGCCCGTGGTACCCTGGTTTCCACTGTGCCGACAAAATTCTCATGTCTTAATATCTGTGCCAGAAAACTATACACCCTACATTCAGGAACGGAGGGAGTAATACACAGCTGGGTAAATAAATTACAGATGGGCAATTGACATAATTGGATTTAGTTAATTATGATAACAAGATAGTTCATGGCAATATTCATGTAAGCATTATGCCAAATTAAATAGACCGTACATCGGTACCGCATCTATTACTAATACTCCCCCTCAAGACCGCTTCTATGCTTATAGCTCTAAGTATTAAGCTGAGAACAATAGAGTATCGCCTTAAGCAAAATCTATAATGCAAACAGTAAAAGTATCATCCAAACGTGGTAAAGAAACTATTGTTTTATCTTTAGTAGCAGAAACACATCACCCCTCTTAGTCGTTTCTTTGAACTAGAGCCCAGAGAAAGTGAGGCTGAACCCACTATCGAACACCCTCCCTCTTGGAGATTTATACATAAACTTGGGCAGAGTAAACACATAAACTGAAGAGCATGTAAGAACATAAATAAAGCACTAACATGATAACAAATAGCATCACATAAATAACATGCACAACATAATATCACAATTCATCATATCCCATAATAGCAATTACATTATATGGATCTCGATCATGTTAAGATCGTTGTCATCTTCGTTTCGGACCTCCGGTTCGATCCAATTGTCTGGGTGAATTAACAAGGCTTCGGATGACAGGGACCATCGTAGAGTACCAAGAAAAGTTTTTAGCACTTTTGGGTCACATTGACTCCTTGTCCATGGCACAGCAGGTGTCCATCTTCACCTCTGACTTGATAGACCTGTTGAAGATCGACATGGAGCTGCATAACTCGCAAGACTTGGACATAGTAATGAGCCTTGCCCGTGCTCATGAACAGAGGGCTAAAGTCGCAGCGGCTACCATCACAGAAGCCATCCAGGACACTTTTGTATTGACGAACATGGAGGAGAGATAACCATCTAGCTACTACCATGGACCCATAGTCCAAGGACGAACTACTCACCATCATCATGGAGGCAACAGTGGTGGTGTATATGTCTCCGGTGATGATTCCCCTCTCCGGCAGAGTCTGGAACAGGACTCCAGATTGGTTTCCATGACGACGGTGGCTCTGTAAATAATCTCTGCCCCGTGTTTTTAGGTCGTAGGGATTTTATAGGCATCAGGGGTGTCGACAGGCAGCGGCCCCATGTCGTAGGGCCGAGGCCCAGACCTGACCCGCAGTCGCCTCTTTTGGCTCATAGGTCCTCCTCAGAAAGTTATGCGCCATCGTATTTTCACGGTTTTTTTGTGATATTTTCTAACGATAAACTGCAATACCACAACATGCAGAAAACAACAACTAGCGCTTGACACTGGGTTAATAGGTTAGTACAATAAAAATATTTTAAAATGATATAAATCATATTATAAATATGTAACAATGATATTAAAGTGGCATAGAACAATCAAAAATTATAAATACGTTTTGGACGTAGCAGTATGTTGTGGTGGCGTTGGTTGTGCAGTGCGGTGTCACACGCCGGAATGTCAAGGAGGAATGGTTGATATAGTTCCATCATTGTGTGGATGAAGCAATCATGCGACGTGCCGAAGACCTTTGTCCTGGAAGTCCCCGAGCCCGAGGCGCCCCTCTCATTCGACTACCACTCAGAGGAACCATCCACGCTGCCTGCAGCGAGCTCACCGACGTCGTAGAGGACATTGCAACACACTGTCCTAATCCATGTCTATGAGATCGTCGACTCTGGCCCGATCCTCTCTGGCATTCCTCTACTAGATGAGTACTACACGCGGAACATGACACGCAAATTAGTTCCCTGCTTTTGGTGGCCGTCACAAAAGTTGTGGATCGGAGTGGGAGGGGGGAGGGGGTCACAAAAACAAAAATTCTGGTCACAAATGACCCACACGATCTAGAAGGTAGTCACGTCGGCACAAATTTGACCCGTAGATACGAATCGAACCGCTATGCTCACCAAACAAATAAAGTGACCACCATGCTCATATCGAGAAGTTGCGTGACCAAAGTACTCATCCTATTAAATTTCATTTCATTAAGACATATTGAAAGTGCATGGTTGCCCCCATGTGTGGTTTTGGTAGTTTTGGTAATTAATGACAATCTCTATGGCCTAATGTTTGCATTGAGATATCTTTATAGATCTTGTCCATGGGAAAAGATTGGAGTTCATGTGTTGGACTCTAGAAGAGTATATGATGAACAAGCTATCATATACATCAAGAGAAGAAGACGAAGTTCAAGTGGATACTTGAAGACGGATCTTAGCAAGGCTCTCCCATAATGATGTATGGGGAAGAATTTGAAGAAGTCTTCATCAAGCATGTGCTAGCATGCACAATCAAGAAAGGTGGTCCAACTTGAGGGAGTCAAGATCGTCATCATCTAGCTCAAGTGGATTATGCGCAAGGAAAAGGTATGATCTTGATAGGTTTTCTATTTTACCGGTCTGATGATGTTAGTTGAGAGACTGGGTTATAGGATAGATAACCGTACTATCAAGAGGGGCTCTCAAGTGAGTAACTTGATCGCATCTTTGTGGAGAGCTCAAACCTTTGCATACTTGGCATATCATCTTTCTTGGTTGTTATTTGACTTTTATCCATGTGAGAATTTAGAGCTTGTGTTCATCTTCATACCAAGCTTTACTTCATCAAAAACGGATCTCATGAATATCTTCTTGCATTTTTTATATTGGAGGATTTACCGGTTTTCTCTTCTAAGAGAGGTCAAACTCTCTTCTTATGGTTTCCTCCTCACATGATGAACTATTATGTGTATATGCATGATATTATAGGGCTTGTGATTATCTTTGAAACAAGCCTAAGATCATAGAAAACGGAGTTTGGATAAAAAACTTGTTGGTTTCTTGATGGTGGAGGATTTACCGGTTGTCTTTTAATAGAAAGGTTTTACCTTTCATCAGTTTCTTTTATCCTCACTTGTTGAACAATGATGTTTCTCTGTATATTCTTGTAGAGCTTTTCGTTGCGATTCCAACGAGCCCAAGAACATCGAAAACGGAGTTCGGATGATAAAGATATATTCGTTTCCGTGTTGGTGTTTCTGCAGTTTTTCTGTAGGCCAGAATCTCTGGTCTGAACCTGAAGTTTCCGGACCAAAGTCTCCGGTCTGTATATTTTGGACACCATGTGGAGAGCCACTGGACTCAGACCGGAAACTTTGCAAAGACTGCGGTCCGACCAAAGTTTCCGGTCCGAAAAAAGTCTCCGGCCAAAGTCTCCGGTCTAAGTTTTTCTGAACCAGTTTTTCAACGGGAAGATTTCGTGGGGACCTATAAAAGGCCCCTTCTTCCCCAAAGTGACCAGAGCTTCCTAGCACATCTTTGCCCCTCATTGTTGACCTCTTGAAGCTTGGTTTTCCCTCTATTCCTCCATGATTCTTGCCT
Organism: Puccinellia tenuiflora; assembly: GCA_012064385.1. NCBI lineage: Eukaryota > Viridiplantae > Streptophyta > Magnoliopsida > Poales > Poaceae > Puccinellia > Puccinellia tenuiflora. Next base: position 197,279 of record QRDG01001868.1, read on the forward strand.
CAAATTAGAGGGAAAAGAGAGAGGAGATCTAGATCTACATTTCCACCAATCCATCTCTCCTCTAAGTGAGGGGAACCCTTTGGATCTAGATCTTGGAGATTCATTTGTTGAGTTCTTCCTTGTTCTTCCTCTCTTATTCCCCCATAAGCATTTGTTGCTTTGTTGGAATTTGAGAGTGAAGGATTTGAGCACTTGTGCTCTTGCCATTGCATTTGGTGCATCGATTTGTGCTCTCTTGGGGGTGAACCTAACCCTTGGGGTGAGGTTCATCGGAGAATAGGGTGAGGCCTTGTCGCAACAGTGGAACACAGGGTTCCCCTGATGCGGTAAAAGTGGGTCCACCGCCTGTGGGCCCACCAAGAAGGCGAACAAGGCCAAGGTTCAAGATTGGCAGATGGGTCCCCCATCTGCCCCACGGCGACCAGGCAAGTACTGCATCGACAACCACAGCTAAGGACCAGAGGACCTTCTGGGGCCCCCTTCAACCCGGCAGACGACGCGGAGGTCCCGGGGACCCCGATGCCCGGTAGGAGGCCAGGCTCATCCCCGGGAACCAACCTCCGCACACGCAAAGAGGATAGGCTTGCCAGCTCTGGCTAGAAGCTCCTAGAAGACTTGGGCGCCAAGAAGATGGAGGCTCCATGGGGGGACAGGATCGGAAAAGGTGTCAGCCTCTATCCGTCCGCCCTGCAAAAGGTGGGCGGCCTCACCTACCCCTGAGAAGAATACTTGGACGAGAAGAAGCCACGTCACCCCTGAAGAAGAACCCGGAGGGGTTTTCCCGCCAAAACCCCTCCGCTCCCAAAGGTGCACCGGTGGGATCCCCTTAGCCTATAAAAGGAGGACCAAGGCACTGGAGGGAGGGGACAGATTTCCAGAGAGTCGGAGGCTAGGCTAGGTAGCATAAGACGAAGAGTAGCATAGGCGAGAGGTGATCTCCTCCGGGTTAGGATCTGCTCGTCTTCAACCTCTAGCTGACACCTCCCGGGTTGGCACCCGCAACCACCCTTGTAAAGCTACACCATGATATACCACTCAATCCAGACATGCAGGAGTAGGGATATTAGCCTCCGTGCGGCCCGAACCTGGGTAAACTCCTTGTGTCTCTGTGTTGCTTGCTAGTATGTAGATCTAGGGCGTAGACGAAGTCCTCCCGGCGGAAGACATTTCTCAGCCTCCTTCGCGCCCCATACCGAACCTAAAAAGGGGGTATCCTTTACTCCCGGTGTCTGTGATCCAAGACACGACATCTGGCGCGCCAGGTAGGGGGCGCAAGCGCTGGATCCATCTTCATCGACTTCGAGATCTTCGTCGAGATCTGCCTCAAGTTCTTCACCGACCATGCCGCCGAAGAAGAAGCCCGACGGCGTGGCGTCCAAGACGGTCTCCCCCACGTGTTCTCAGGTTTCCAGTGAGCGCCGTGCTGCGGCGGCAAATCAGAATGCTCCTCCTCCGCCGCCTCCGGAGAGGGAGGTGCCGGATGGAGCGGGCGGCAACGTCCGGAGCGGCGAGGACGCTGGCGGGGAGAAGGTCATCGGCGGCAACACCGGCAAGGATCCCACTGTCGGCGAGAAGAGCAACGGTGTCCGCACCGGCAAGGGTTAGCAAGGCACCAAGATCAAGTCCTACACACTTCTCTCGGAGGACGCGCAGGATCGTCACGACGCCCTCGTCACCGCCAAGGCTCTGATTCAGTTTTTTGAGCACCGACAACCCCAAGGTCTACCAGTAATGGTGGACCCGCATGGAGGAGCTCCTCCACTTCGCTGATGGTGGTCCTAGGTGTGAGCCCGCTCACGCTCCCACTGTCGACAGTCCCGGAGCCAATGGGACGGAGGCGCGTGAACCCCAGGATCATCCCAGGGGTGATCGCCCAGGAGAGGCCGTACCTCCGCAAGAAAACCCTCCTGCGGCCGATCGGGCGAACCGTAACTGCGGTCCGGCCATCTTCGTCGGGTCATCCTACACACGCAACTATGATCTGCGCAACGACCTCAACAACCGTCTTCACGAGGACATGCGCCCCCGCATCGAACGCCGTCGAGAACGTCATCGACGGGAGGATTGTGTAACAGCCCCAGTTTGGTACCTGAAAATATGAATAAATTTTCCACTTTTGCATTTCATGTTTGCATCATGGCATAGGTTGAAACTGCTAAGTTTAACAAGCAACACTTGAAAACAATTAAAAAGGGGAAGCAAAACCCTCCCCCAAATCTTCCAACCCAAGGCATGGCTCAACTTGGCAAACAAATTAATTTGAACTTCAAAATTGTCCAGGAAGTTCCAAGTTTACATATTATAAACATTTGGCAAAAGCAAATTCTTAACAAGCAAAGAAATAAATTTGAGAATTCAAAATTGGTGCAAATCAATTCCTATTTTTGAAACCATGGTAAACCTTTCAAATTTTCAAAAGAAAAATATGGGGAGCTTCCTTATTTTATTGGGATCCTCCATAAATAGTTTCATAATTTTATGAATTGCTTAAGTGCCCCAAATAAATAGCTAAGGTAAAATAAGGATCGCTTCTGGAAATTATTAAAATTCGCCATATTCAAACCCTATGAACAATTGGTGCTCAAAACAATTTATTTTTGAAACACCAATTTTTCTGGAGCTTCTACATGTCATGGGGAGGTTACATGAATTTTGGAAGTTTTTATAAAAATGTTTAAAAGCCTCAATCAATCCACTAAAACCCTACTAGTTTAAAAATCAAAAAGGGGAAGAAAAGAGCAGGGCGTTTTCTGGAAAGTGGGCGTTCTTCTCCCTCCCTGTAGCAACCGAAGCGTGCTCGACCCCGAGCTCGACCGACCGATGCCGTCGACACCGCACCCTCACTGGCGCCATGCCGCGCCCTGTCGAGCTTCCCCTGGCGGATAAGAAGACCCCGAGGCCCTGCCCTAGCACCTGCCCCTTCGCCCTCTCTCCACGAACCCTAACCCTAGCCACGACATGGCCGTGGCCTAGCTCGAGCCCACCGTCGCATCGTCGCCACTAGGAGCCACCCCGGACGAATCGGAGCACGCCATCTCCTCCCCCGAGTCACCCTCTACCTTCACCGCTTCAAAGAGCTTGCTGGGAGGCTCGGATTCGAGCTAATCGAGCTCGCCCGCTAGAGGTCAGTCCACCACGTCGCCGTCCAGCCTCCCCGACCCTCTCCGTCCACGCCTCCGTGCTCCTGGTGAGCTTGCCGTGCTAGTGCACCTCTTCTCCCTCCCCTTCTCGCCATGCCGTCGTAGCGCCGTCGCGTCCGTGCACCGCCGCCGTCGTTAGGTGGTCGGCCTGGGGAACCGGTCCGGCCGGCCAGGAGGCGGGCTGGCTCAGGTATGTGCCCGGCCTGGGTGCCGGTCTGGGCCGGCCAGGAGGCCGGCTGGCTCAGGCATGTGCCCGGCGTGGGACCCGGCCTAGGCCGATCTGGAGGCCGGCCAGATTTTGGAAAATAATAATTAAATAAATGTTGTTCCAAAATTTAGAAACGAAGTATCAAAATGCTCAGCAATTCAAATACTATCAAACCATGCTAATATCACATCATGACAACAAATTTTCCTTTGATGTTGTTCTTTAAATAGTTAAAAGAATTAAATTCGAATAATCATTTAATTCACTATTTAATCATCATAATTTGTAAAATTACAAACAAGGTACCAAAATGATCAGGAGAACCATACCTATCTAATCATGTCATGTTCATGCATATTTAAACCACATTGTAGTAATATAATAATTCATAAGCAATGTGGTCATTAAAGTTAAATATGGGGTTGCTTCCAAATACTTGCACTAATTATTTGGCACTCCATTTAAATTGTTAGCTAAATTATATGATGGTATCATTGCATAAACTTGACATGTCATCATGATTGCGCATTGCACCTTGTCTTCGTGTTATTTAATTGTTCTTCTGTTATTGGTTGGGTATCGATAGATTCAGGAGTCGAGGTTTCCCCACCGTACCTTGACGAGCAGTGCTTCCAGCCCCGTCACCAAGGCAAGAGATAACCAAACCTTCTTGGCATATATCATCCTACTATTTTATACAACTATTTTATCCACCATATTAGTGCATTCGATTTCAATGTCAACTTTTGGTCAATGCTAGAGTACCCTATGAAATGCATGTTTCCCTAAACCAATACATGTTTCCCCCTCCTATGAACCATAGGTTTGATGTGATGGTCTGAGTAAAGATATAACTGTTGTATATATGCTTAGCTATGCTTAGCCATGCTTAGTCGAATGTTTAATTGTCCGGTGATTATTTCCATAATTGTGAAGTTGATGGAATGTTCGGACATGGTGGATACGTGGGGTAAATAATAAAACGCTAGGAGGCTTGGATGAGTTGCCATCGGGGGATGGTGTTTTACCTCATTCTTGTCGCCTAGGCTGAGAGTGCTTTTAGCTAGAACCAAGAACCGAGCGTGCTTCCAACGGTGGGGGTATGGGCCCCTTACTAACCGAATAATTTGTGCGGGCGTATCCAAGGGTCCTCTAGTTTACGCTTTCCATTTGCGTGTGCATTGCAGGTTGAATGGAGGTGCGATGAGGATGGTGGTGTTTAGGAGGTGGTGATGGGGGCAGGGGCTGAAATAGGCTGGATAAACTTGTCCTGTTGCCACGATGACCCTTGGATAGTCTCACACATTGTAAAGGTTTAACCGCGCTCGCCCTGCCGGCTTTCCCCGGAAGAGAGCTATTTGTACAGGCAAGGGGTCGGACGGTACCGGTGGTAAAAATGGTACACCCCTGCAGGGTTTAATCTTTTCAAAAATCCGTGTCCACGGTTATGGACAAATCTTGGGAAAGGCAAATTAGCTCATAGAAAACATGAATCTTAATTAAAATTTGGCAACTAGAGGTTGCAACTCAACGTGTGACTGAAAGGTTCATTTCCTCGAGGGTGATTCGAGGGAGTGCCTTGGTGGAGATGAATGGTGGATTCTGGCTACTATTGGTTCAATGTGAACCAAAGATAAAAGTTTATCATCTTATCCCTTTGTGAAAAACCTTCTGAGTAGTCGAATGACATGAGTCATTTATGTTTTTAAAAAAGGAAAACTAGCTTTATGCAAAATAACTACTATACAGCTTTAGAGCCATGTCATCATTGGGCCTATATCGCCCTACTAAACTTGTGAGTACGTCGTACTTAGTCTCTCTTTATTGATTATTAATTGTTTCAGAGGAGGACGTCACCGAGCAGGAAGGTGGGTTCTTCGTTGACATCGATGAGTAGTCTGGGGTTCCCAGGTGGCAGCTTGGGACGTCTTGGAACAGGCAGGCTGGGATTTTTGTTATTATAGGCCTCTTAGGCACTAATTTGGATCTTGTTGTATTAGACAACTAAATTGCTTCCGCTTGTTGTAATGATGGGTCTGTGACCTCTGTTGTGTACTTTTGCTATCTTTCTCGCTATATGAGTTGCTATATGATCTCTTTGTGTCGTAGAGACTGTAATGTGCCAGTTGTTCCACAAGTCTTGATCTCCTTATTATGCATTGATAGCTATGCCAGTGTTTATGGCATGATCGAGGTGTTGCGTGGGAGCGGTAACCCCATTGCCCTTCGATTGTGTAGCATAGCATGTGGGTTACATAGCCTTTTTGTATAATTCCGGGGTCGGGGCGCTACAAAGCTATTAGTATCGATTCCACGAGGAGTAGAAGGTATAAGTATTTATCCTATCAAATAAGAGTGTCACTTCTCTTATTATGTATGCACTAGACAAACTAAAATGATTAAATGATGCAAGTGTTTTTGGGTTTTTGGTGTAGAGTTTGCAATAAAGTAAAAGACTCAAAATAAAATATGACAAGTGAAAGCTCTCAAAGAGAGAAAGTCCAATCCTCTATGCAGCAAGAGGACAAGCTTGAGTGGTGTGTTTCTTATAGGTGGAAAACGTTCCCAAGGGCTACATGGATTTCATGGCATAAATATTTCTAGAACAACAAGGTAAACATTTTGTCAAGTTTTAATCTTCTTTGGACGGAGCCATAATTAGGTGTAGTTAATAAATAACTAAACCCCTTATGATGGATCATGTGGCCAAGTAAATGACTGCACAAAATTATTAAGACATAAAGTCCCACCATAGCATTACACTCTAAGGTACCTGATATAAATCCCCTCCTAATGTAACTTCATGTATTAGACCAAGGTTTACGTGTCCTCCTAGGTCCTAACCATTCCATCACACTAGTGTGATAGAACCTTCATGCATTACTCAATATATGGGGCACTTCATACATTGTACATCAAGACAATCATAAAAGATAAAAACTTGACCAAATACTCAACACAAGTTAAGTGAAAATTATTGCCAATCCATCCTATGCCCCCAGGAACATGAGAGAACTACTCACAACGCGAAGACATGATATGATTCAATGGTATAAGTGATACAACACAATCTGAAAATATAATCTCCCCACAAAACAATGACAAGTAGCAATTCACAAACATGTAGAATAGTACTTAGACAATAGCTAGGGTTCGAACTATCTCAAACTATGAGGGGGATGAAGTGGATCACGAAGATGGTGATGGAGATGGTGCTGGTATTGACGGTGGTGTTGATGGAGACTCCGGAGGGGGGATGGAGGAGCCTTCCGGAGGTGATTCCGGCGGCGTTTCCCCCCTCCGATCTTCTCCGGCGACAGCCTTCTGTCTCCTATTTCTTTGTTTTGTGTTTCTCCGCCCCCCCCCTCACGAAACTCCTCGGGGGGCTATTTTTATAGTTGGTTTTAGGTCAAGACGAAGGCACGGGGGCGAAGATCGACGGCATCGGAGGCTCGAGGCCCAAGATGGGGGTCCCACGCGGCCAAGGAATCTGGCCGCATGGGCCCACCTCTTTTGGCCCTCGTGTCTCCGTTTGTTCGCTTCCTTCGCTCCTACGCTTCGTTCCTTCCAAAAAATGATCCCCGCAAAATATTAGGTCATTTGGACGTCGTTTGGGTCCCTGAAACATCAAAATATAGAAAATAGGGTTTTCTACCAGTGCAGGGTTAATTCCAGAAAAATAGGAAAACTGTGAAATCTTCCCAAAATCCTTATAAAACAATGATATAACCCTTATATGATGCAAATATGATTGAAATATGAGTATTATAATGCAAAGTTCATGTATGCATTTTACATGCATCTGCATCCCCAAGCTTAACCTATACTCGTCCTCGAGTATAAAGGTGATAAAACCAACATGGACTTTGCATTTTAATACTATCAATGGATATCAAAGATGATTACTATTGCTACATAAAGTCAAATGATTCATTCTCAAAGGAGTAGCAATATACAAGATAGATTATGAAGTGATATCAAATATTTAATGAAAGGATGTTCAATGATAATTCACAAAGTGTAACATAGAAGAAAGTACTATGGACCAAATGTATGCATAATGAAAAGTAAAAACATCCTATGATGGTCATAGAGTACTCTTGTAAATCTGAATATAAAAGGTGGACACTTTGAAAAGATATATAAATGAGTAGAGGTAAAACATGAATAAGTTTCATCTAACTTCCAAATGCTTCTACTTAAGTTAGTGTTTCCAATGTGGTATTCATTGGTGTCAAGCTCTCATGACCCCCATCATAACATCTGCTTGAATGGTTAAAGTTTAAAGTGAAAGCAAATATGAGTAGTGTGCTTGACAAAGTATGGGTTGAAAGCTTCATGCCCCATGAATACGAGTACCTACACCATGGTGTTACTCATTTTGGGGTACCAAGCAGTTTCAAGTTAAAGTCATTGTAAAAATAGCGTCACCAAGAGGGTCAACTGGGGTACCTCTTGTCCCAGGACATGGAACAAGCCCATGTCAAAATGACAAGACAAACAAACATAATGAACAATCTCAACACCCTTTTTATTTACTATTGATATAGCTTTTTATTAAGAGGTGCATCACTGAAGGTTCACAATAGCATGTAAGTAAATTTCCACCATGAATGATGCATGGCTTAGATTAGCGGCCCAGGTGTCTCTCTAGCCATTTGTACAAACTACTTAAACTTACTTAGTTTCCACATTTATTTGGCACTATGATAGGCATCCATAAACAAAAGTACATGATATCAACTAAATATAATTAAGAACATGTTGAAAGCTTGCCATGTGACAGCACATATGGGCTAACCCCCAACCAAGACTCTTGTCAAGCTCACAGCTTCATAATTTTAATCACAATGGTTCATGTTTATTAAGTGCAATAAAAGTAAGGTGTGAGAGCTTTTTAACCAACTTTTCCCATAACAATCAATAACATAAGCATTTAAATTCAGAGGTATAGATAATACAAAGTAACATGATAAAAATACTTGGAATAGCATAAGGCTAATAGGTAGATATGGTGGACTCACTGGAAAAACTTTGGTTGAAGGTGTTGGACAACAAGTTTTTGCTTGTTGGAATTTTTGGGCTAGCAAGAGGGAGAAAGTTGACCGTCTAAATACATGCATAAGTGTCCATAGAACTAACCAATCCATATTAAACAAAGTAAAGTAACATTCAGCATCAAAACACGAATAAAAGATAGCTCTTGCTAAAACACTTGCAAATTAATACTCATTAAAAAGCACATGAATCATGCAACTATAGGTATCTTTTTAAATCAGCTCAAACATACCTTTCCCAATCTTTTTAATATCATCCAACTTAATTCAACCCAAATTTCCGGTAGCTCCGTCATAAAAAAAATGATAGTGGTGGTCTCAAAACAAAAATCGAACCAAAAGAAAAAGCAAATAAAAGACGCTCCAAGTTTATGCGATAAAGTGCATTGATTGAAAAACAGAAGTTAGACGTGTGCAAAACGAGAGTGTGTCGGTCCAGTGGGGTTGTCTTCACATCCCCAAGCTTACAGTATTCACCATCCTTGGATAGCTCTTGGTGCATCTCCTCTAATCCCTGTGAAAAAACTTCAAAATACTGTTTCTCATATTTCTTTTCTGTGGGGTGACATTAGTAGTGATAGACAAATGAATTGCTTGCTGCATAAAATCCTTAAACAAAAATTCATATGAATGTCCAGAAAGTGTATAATGTTGTATGCCTACTTATAAACTCAATTGGATAAAAAAGATTCAAGTTAAAAGTTCAAAGAATGCATCAAACAAAATGGGACAGAATCTGTCCAGAAAAATAGCAGCAGCAAAACGCATTTTTCTACCCTACTTAAATATGTCTAAAAATTCTGAAACAATTCATGCTTACAGAGGATGAAAAGTTGCAACTACAGTTAAAATATCAACTCATTCGGAGTTACATAATAGGAATGAAAAATCATACCGTGCACAGATTTGTGCTGAAATAAAATCTCCGAATACAATAAGCAACTTTTTCAATCCAAAATGGGTAAAACTTGGCACTTTATTAAAAATTACAGAAAAAAACTAAAAACTAAATCTCTTGTTATAGCAAGAGGAAACAAAGAAAATCAAAAATAAAAACAACCGGGTTGCCTCCCGTAAAGCGCTTTCTTTATAGCCATATAGCTAGGCATGATAGTTTTAATGATGCTCACATAGGAATAAGAATTGAAATGCAAAAGAGAGCATCAAGAGAAAAATATGAAACTCATTTAAGTCTAACCCACTTCCTATGCATTGGGATCTTGTAAGAAAATAAATCATTGAAACACAAAGCAAGTAGCATAGGAAGATAAAACAAGAGCAATTTCAAGACTTTGAACTTAAAGAGAGGAAACGTAATAATATTGAAATGTTTAGAACCATGTTTTCCCCTCTCATAATAGTTACAAGTAGTGGAACCAAATTTGACAAAAGAACTATTAGAATGGTGCAACTTTGCAAACTTAGGAACATATAGAGGATTATTAAAACTATCATGTGAGCTATTAGTGTGTTTTCCCCTCTCAAAATAATTGCAAGAAGCACATAAACATGATGGTTATGGGTGGAATGGTTATTAGTGCAACATAATTTCAGCCCACATATGTAATTTTTAACATATAAAAGCTTCTCCTCCATGGTGTGAATAGGAGAATTCAAAAATAAAGTAGGACTCTCATAAGTGAGAGTGTTGTCATAAGCAGCAAATATATCATTTTTATCCTCACATAATTTGGTAACAAGTTCTAAACATGGAGGATTATGAAGCAAAATAGGACCATCACCTAGAGTACTATCATAAAACATGTCTAAACCATACTCCTCATCATTTTAAAATTATTATCAATAATGTTCTCATTAGGCATAGGTTGATAGTCCTCCTCATCATCAGAATCATAAAAGCAAAGTTTATCATCAATAAGTCTTGAGTGTTACCCTCATCTATAGGTGGTGAACGTGGAAGTTTCCTCTCTTCATTCTCTAGTTGTTCATCATTTTCATCATCTTCTTGGGGTTGCACGGGCATCCCCAATCTTAGGTTTTTATCCTCTTCTTCCTGCAAAATATCAGAGCTTTCTTGGGCAGCTCTCTTCCTTGTGTCAACAACATAGATATTTTCATTAAATTCAACTATGCAGAGATCAAGGATAGTGGCAATCAAAACTTTAAATTGAGAAGCTATAGGGCAGGTTTCATGTTCATCAATGAAGGTGTATAATTCATAGGCTTCCATAAAAATAACAAATTGCTCTACTTCCCTAAGTGAGCATAATTCCATGTATGATAAGTTGCAATAACATGTTCTTTATTGGAAGGGCATTGGAATTCAAAGTGTCTAAAGTATTCAGAGCAACAAATTATATTCCTCATGATAATTAAGCAGCACACTAGCAATTTTATTTAGAAGCTCTATGTAGCCTCCTAATCTTTTCCCTTCATTTGATTTTCTAAATTCAGCAGCTATCATGGCGTTTTCATAATAGTTTTCCATTTTCTAATTTTTTTTGGGTTTTTGATATATGGATAAAGTGAATGCAAAGCCGAAAGTAAATCTAAGAAAAGCTCACAACCAAACAAGTTAAAGAGGAAAACATCCCCAAGATTATATGATTGCAAGATGTAAAACAAACAAAAAGAAATGCAGAACTGAAAATAAATATCTAGTGCAAACAACAATAAAAAAACTTAAGCGCTACACTCCCCGGCAACGGCGCCAGAAAACGTCTTGATACCCACAAGTATAGGGGATCGTTGAAATCTTTGATGTGTAAGTATTAGTATCGATCCCACGAGGAGTAGAAGGTATAAGTATTTATCCTCTCAAATAAGAGTGTCACTTCTCTTATTATCTATGCACTAGACAAACTAAAATGATTAAATGATGCAAGTGTTTTTGGGTTTTTGGTGTAGAGTTTGCAATAAAGTAAAAGGCTGAAAATAAAATATGACAAGTGAAAGCTCTCAAAGAGAGAAAGCCCAATCCTCTATGCAGCAAGAGGACAAGCTTGAGTGGTGTGTTTCTTATAGGTGGAAAACGTTCCCAAGGGCTACATGGATTTCATGGCATAAATATTTCTAGAACAACAAGGTAAACATTTTGTCAAGTTTTGATCTTCTTTGGACGGAGCCATAATTAGGTGTAGTTAAATAAATAAACTAGACCCCTTATGATGGATCATGTGGCCAAGTAAATGACTGCACAAAATTATTAAGACATAAAGTCCCACCATAGCATTACACTCTAATGTACCCGATATAAATCCCCTCCTATTGTAACTTCATGTATTAGACCAAGGTTTACGTGTCCTCCTAGGTCCTACCCATTCCATCACACTAGTGTGATAGCACCTTCATGCATTACTCAATATATGGTGCACTTCATACATTGTACATCAAGACAATCATAAAAGATAAAAACTTGACCAAATACTCAACACAAGTTAAGTGAAAATTATTGCCAATCCATCCTATGCCCCTAGGAACATGTGAGAACTACTCACAACGCGAAGACATGATATGATTCAATGGTATAAGTGATACAACACAATCTGAAAATATAATCTCCCCACAAAACAATGACAAGTAGCAATTCACAAACATGTAGAATAGTACTTAGACAATAGCTAGGGTTCGAATTATCTCAAACTATGAGGGGAATGAAGTGGATCACGAAGATGGTGATGGAGATGGTGATGGTCTTGACAGTGGTGTTGATGGAGACTCCGAAGGGGGGATGGAGGAGCCTTCCGGAGGTGATTCCAGCGGCGTTTCCCCCCTCCGATCTTCTTCGGCGGCAGCCTTCTGTCTCCTGTTTCTTGGTTTTGTGTTTCTCCGCTGCCCCCTCGCGAAACTCCTCGGGGGACTATTTTTATATTCGGTTTTAGGTCAAGACGAAGGCACGGGGGCGAAGATCGACGGCATCGGAGGCTCGAGGCCCAAGATGGGGGTCCCACGCGGCCAAGGAATCTGGCCGCATGGGCCCACCTCTTTTGGCCCTCGTGTCTCCGTTTGTTCGCTTCCTTCGCTCCTACGCTTCGTTCCTTCCAAAAAATGATCCCCGCAAAATATTAGGTCATTTGGACGTCGTTTGGGTCCCTGAAACATCAAAATATAGAAAATAGGGTTTTCTACCAGTGCAGGGTTAATTCCAAAAAAATAGGAAAACTATGAAATCTTCCCAAAATACTTATAAAACAATGATATAACCCTTATATGATGCAAATATGATTGAAATATGAGTATTATAATGCAAAGTTCATGTATGCATTTTACATGCATCAGAGAACAAAGGGAAAAAATGGATTGATCACCTGCCAAGCGTACTGTGGTCGCTCAGAACAACACCAAGCAGAGCCACTGGAGAGACACCCTTCTTCCTCGTCTATGGAGCTGAAGCTGTCCTGCCATCAGAACTCAAATACGAATCACCCCGGGTGCTCGCCTATGATGAGAACACGCAAGAAGAGCGAAGGATCGATGACATAAACCTGCTGGAAGAGAGTAGGTGCCGGGCTTCCTTACGGTCAGCTCGGTACCAGCAAGGACTCTGCCGATACCACAGTCGTCATGTTTGCTCGCGGGAGCTGCAACCCGGAGACCTGGTGCTCCGCAAGAGGCAAAAAATGGAAGGCCTGAACAAAATGTCATCCAAGTGGGAAGGACCCTACCGGGTCACTCATACCCTGAAACCCGGAGCGGTGTACCTGGAGGACGAGAAAGGCAGGCCGGAGGGTAACGCCTGGAACATCGAGAATCTTCGCAAATTCTACCCCTGATTACAAACATGAATCGCAAACGTCGGATCCGTTAAAGCACGCCATGGGGGCTAGTGTTCTGTAAAATGGTGTAAGAATCGTCGCCAAGGGAATAAAAGATAAGTGATTTCAATTCTGTGAGCCTCAATTCTTCCATGCAAGCATGTTATCTTTAGCAACCCGTAAGCAGGGGGCTCATATGTGCCGGTGGCTGACGGGTTGAAGCGCCGCGAGTGGCCTCACGGACAGGCACTGCTGCCCGATCGTGCCGTACTGCCGCGGAAAGGAGGAATCGGGCAGTGCTGTGGTGAGACGAAATTCACCACAGAAATGCACTATCAAATGTGCTTGCGGTTTGCTTTGGATAACGCGCTAGCATGGTAGGAGAGAGGGTCCATTCTTTTCCTACTGAAAGTTTGCTATGTGCAGCTCCTTCCCGGGACAGGATCAGGCGGCGAAACGCGACCAAGAAGCTGGGTACCCAGGAAGGACGGGATGGATCGAGGACGCGGCAGGAAAACAGCTAAGTCCTTGCATCTGCATTCTGCACTTAGGCATAACATCTCGCTCGGAGTCAATATACCATCGACCTGCGCATGCTTGACGGTTGATGAGAGCCTTTCCGGGGGCATGCTCCACCCCAGCGAATGGTCCATTTCCCTCTGGCCTAGTACCTGAGGACAGTGGAGAAGGACTCCCGTAAGGTATAGTACTACTTAGGGGTACATCTATCGCGCAGAGGTAGAGTGCTTGGCACCCAAGAGGCCTCCTCTGAAAACCCGACAGTGTGTTAGTGCAAAGGAAGATTTTGGAAATGACCCCGGGAGTTGAGTCGAGGGTTGCATTCATCCGAATTTACATTCTGAATTACACTTCTGAATTTACATTCGGTTCTGCAACTACTTAAGCCTATGCTGCTAAGGCCAGCTCGGAGCTAAATCTCCTAGCTGTGCGCCCCTGTTTTCTTCATGCTCAACGGGAGAACTCTCGATTCCCGAGGACGCCTAGGAAAGGGAGCGAACCCGGAATGTTTTTTCAGGCGTCTCATGGCCTCCCTGTGCGTCCGGGCACCAGGTAGCGAAGCAGGGAGAGCACCTCAGCCGCCACCTCACTCATGGCATTGTCGTCCGCCTATGACAAAGGGCAAAATCGGTCAGGATCTAGACCAGGCCCTAGAAGAGCGGGGGGGTCAGAGGATCCATGAAGCTTACCCGCTCAATGGCTTCGAGCTCGGCCCAGAACACGGATGCCCCCGGGATCCCTGCAGTTTTCTCCTTCAAGGCCGCCGAAAGCTGAGCCCTTCGAAGGGCGCGCACCCGGGCCTCTTCCTAGGCTGTGGGACCAAAAATGGTCGCCAAGCGCGAGACACCCATGTCAAGGGCCAGGCGCGACACCACCTCGTCTTCCTCTCCAGCGGCACTGGCCCCAGCACCCCTGGGTGCCTCCTCCGCGCCCAGATGCACGGATACCATCGTTGACGTCCCTGAAAAGGACATCTCTGCCTCCCCAGACATTGCTCTGCGATCTATGGAGGGGCAGGGAGAGCAAGGAGCAAGGAGCAAGAAAGAGAAATGAGCCAGAAGATGCTGAGGAGCTGGGGGTTGGAGAGCTTTTTATAGGCCCTTCACTCCCCACTTGCCCCTCGACGGTACAACTGGTGCAGTCATCGGGGCGCGTTTTGCAGAAAACCCGTTCTCATTCACACCAATTCAACACGAAGGCCAAGCGACAACAAGGGTACAAGCGTTTTGTCACCTCGAGAGCTACAAAAGGACCTACTTTTTACAAAGAAGGGTTGGTCCCCACGCGAACGGGGAGTACCGCCGCACAACAGAGGGTGTTACTTCCAGAAGTACGTTGACGAGGCCGCCAAGAAGGAGGTCACGGACATCTTCGGGGGCGCTGCTTCGATGTCGTCCCCCACGTCCTCAGGGGAGCGGGCTCCTCTCGACCTTGACGTGGACGGAGTTTTCTTCATCCTCATCCTCGTCCTCCTCGTCGTAGCAGCTGGTACGGCTGCTGCTGTCACTCTCCGCGCAGCAGTCCTCGCGCCCCCCATCGACGCGGAAGATCTTCACGGAGAGCATCTCGTCTCCGTCGTGCTCAAACGCCAAGTACTACCCCCGGGTGAGGTGACGGGAGAGCGCAAACGCTTTCCATCCCCTGCCCAGGAGCATGGAGTCATCGACGGTGTACTCCACTTCGACCCAGGAGGGGCCGTTATGGCAGCCATCCACCTGCAGCCAGTAACCGGTGGGCCGGCCGCCGTCCGTGTCCACCGCCGCCGCGGAGGAGTCCGGCAGATGGAGCCGGCTGCGCATCCTCCTATCCATATCTACGACGAACTCGAATGGAGGGAAGCCGATGTGGGTCGTACTCCGCGGGGGGTGTGTCTGGAGAGCCTCCCGCCCCACGACCTCCACGGCCACGGCTTCCACGACCTCGACCACGGCGGCGGCCGCCGCCGCGACCGCACCCCGCTCGACCTCGGGAGGCAGCCCTCCCACGGCCGCCGGTGGCCACCTCTATCACCGCTGAGGAAGAGCGGGGGCGGCCAACTCCTCTCCTAGCTCCCACCATCGACACGCTCAGTTCTGCAGAAGGTTGGGGCTGGAAGAGGAACGAAGACGATTGAAGAGTTTGAGGGGCACCCCTGCCTTTAAGAAGGCTCGGTTGCGCTTTCGACAGCCGACGCCTCACCTTCTCCGCTTCCGAGAATCGAGGAGGCAGGCGCAATTTTTCCCCAAGCGGGTAACTCCAAGCTTCTACTCCCTAACGAATGGGACAGGACGATCAAGACCTGACGCCGGGGACCCACTTTGACTTTTTTGGTCATGGCCCCGGCAGCAGAAGGACATGGCCGCCGGGACTATGCCCGGGGGCTACTGTCGCAACAGTGGAACACGGGGTTCCCCTGATGCTGTCAAAGTGGGTCCACCGCCTGTGGGCCCACCAAGAAGGCGAACAAGGCCAAGGTTCAAGACTGGCAGATGGGTCCCCCATCTGCCCCACGGCGACCAGGCAAGCACGGCATCGACAACCACAGCTAAGGACCAGAGGACCTTCCGGGGCCCCCTTCAACCCGGCAGACGACGCGGAGGTCCCGGGGACCCCGATGCCCGGTAGGAGGCCAGGCTCATCCCCGGTAACCAACCTCCGCACATACGAAGAGGATAGGCTTGCCAGCTCCGGCTGGAAGCTCCTAGAAGACTTGGGCGCCAAGAAGATGGAGGCGTCGTGGGGGGACATGATCGGAAAAGGTGTCAGCCTCTGTCCGTCCGCCCTGCAAAAGGTAGGCGGCCTCACCTACCCCCTCTGAGAAGAATACTTGAACGAGAAGAAGCCACGTCACCTCCGAAGAAGAACCCGGAGGGGTTTTCCCGCCAAAACCCCTCCGTCCCCAAAGGTGCACCTATGGGATCCCCTTAGCTTATAAAAGGAGGACCAAGGCACCGGAGGGAGGGGACGGATTTCCAGAGAGTCGGAGGCTAGGCTAGGTAGCACAAGACGAAGAGTAGCATAGGCGAGAGGTGATGTCCTCCGGGTCAGGATCTGCTCGTCTTCAACCTCTAGCCGACACCTCCCGGGTTGGCACCCGCAACCATCCCTGTAAAGCTACATCATGATATACCACTCAATCCAGACATGCAGGAGTAGGGATGTTAGTCTCCGGGCGGCCCGAACCTGGGTAAACTCCTTGTGTCTCTGTGTTGCTTGCTAGTACGTAGATCTAAGGCGTAGACGAAGTCCTCCGGCGGAAGACGTTTCTCACCCTTCTTCGCGTCCCATACCGAACCTAAAAAGGGGTATCATTTACTCCCGGTGTCCGTGGTCCAAGACACGACAAGCCTTTTGTGACGTCTTGAGTAGGCCTTTGTGGCGAGCTCACACCCCTCCAACGAGACGTACTCCCTTAACAAGGAGAAACTCGGGAATACATCCTCGTCTCCGCGTGCCTCAGTTATTTCTATTCCCGAGCTCTTTACTTATGCACTTTACATTGTGATAGCCCTCGTGATTGAAGTATTATATCTTGCTATCACCTTGTTGTTTGTCTTGCTTAGCATAAGTTGTTGATGCACATAGGTGAACCTATAGTTTATTTAGGTTGTTGGCTTGTTAATTTAAACACCTAGTTTTATTCAAGACGTCGTTTGTCCTTTCACATATTTTTCTTTCGACATCACAAATTAAGGCCCTCACATTTCAGGACTTTGAAAAGATTCTCTACCACCATCCACAAGAACGTCCAGCGTAACAAAAAGGAGAGGCAATTTGTTGTGCACATGGGTAGCTACACACCCTCCCAATGCTTGACACGTGTTCATCTGGTCAAAGTTGGTTTCCCCCCACCCGTGCCCCTCAACCCTGACTACATGCTTTGTTAGTCTCTAATCAAGGTAACGCCAGGCAGTTTGAATTCAAAAATGGCCCCCGCATTCAACGTTGTTGGGTACTTATACGGCCTGATTCAAAATTTTGAATCGCCCAGCGATTACTCGACATCAAACAGGGACTCCAAAAAACAGGCTCGGTAGTAAAGAGACGTAGCATTGAAGCTTGATTGGCTGAAAAAATGGCATATCAATCTTCTGTCCGTGTCGAGGCACAGTTCTAACGTGGAGCATGAGTTTGCTGATCGTCTTTGACTCCTCCATTGTTATGAATGTGGAAAAGACGCGTGGAAGCCGAAAATGGCAGTTCACGTACGTGACCTCCATTGCTTCATGGAGCACTGCCCCCCAGCCGGTGAGTGGCATGAGAAAAGTGTGTGTGTTTGTAAGATCGAATTTCGCATCATCATTCATGCATGCGTGGTTTGAACCGCACCTTACATCGGCTGCTTCAGTCAGCGAGTTTATCATGTGCTCGGTAGAGGTAGGAGGTGATGAATAGTGCCACATTCAAAACGGTTATCATGAAGAGTTGAAGACGTCAAGGTTATCACGCACGGAGGTTGAATAAGAAGGATGGTGTCATCTGACTAGCGCCATGGTAGGGGGTGATGGTAAAGAAGATAAACAGTGTATCCTCAGCAAGTCGCCATGTTTGCGGCAAGAGGGAGGTACCATCCGAACAGTATCCGCACTGGCGTTGTGCTCGCTACCGCGACGGAACAGTAAATTTCACGTGAACAAGGATCTACAGTACGAGGACCCGTGACCTATTTCAAAATGATCGCATACAGCCACACATTGCAGGCCCCACCTTACTGTAGCGGTCAGTTGATTTATAGGACCAAACAGTCCATTGTTTCGGCAATTCACAACCGGTAGAGATGTCTTCCTCTCCTTCCTCCAAATCGATCTCCACCTCTGTCCGTCCCACTAATTACTTGCAATTTTTTTAATATATTTTGTCAAAACGTAATCTGGATGTTAAGCTACAACATCACGTATGTACTACATGCAAACGAAGAACTAATTCATGTTTACAGGCAAAATCTAATTACTGCAGTAAAGCAAGCCATATGGGCATATATAGTTGCAATGTTCGTCCAAACAAGCAAAATATGAACTCGAAAACACATGGGGCAACGACAGAAACTGATTTATTAATCCAGCGACAACGTTAACAAGACAAGCACCAGTACTCTGGGGGTACAAGTTACATAGTATAGCAAAATAAACACATTGCAAGAGAGTACCCAACAACTTGAACTGACGATTTTTCTCCAAACACTTGGAACTGCTGCTGCAACTACGGACGCACCTTCTCTCAACCATGCGCCCCAAAAACAGAGAAACCGGGTGCATGAAGAGTGGCCTCTAAGGCTGACCTGGAAATATCCAAGTACACGGCAAAGAGGCGGGAGACCTCAGCTAGTCTCATCGCCGGCCTAAGCCGTCCAAAGACAGCAAAGACAGCGTGCCTGGAAAGACGGCGGTCCATTTCGGCCATCGTGCTTGTCCGCGGAGCAACCGCGAAAACAGCGTCCACGGCCTGGTGCTCCACCGAGTTCATCGGCCATGGTGTGTTGGAAATAAGCACGACCAATGCCGGCAGTTTGAATAGGAATAGGATTAGAAGTGTGAGTCCTAATAGAATTAGGAGTCCTACTCCAAGTCCTTAGTCCCTCCGTGGACGTGTATAAATAGCACCATAGGGCTGCTTGTAAACAATAACGAAAATTACAAAAAGAAATAGAGAGCAAGGCACGATACGTGCCTGTGGCAATCACAAAATCGTTGTCTCCTCATATGCGTGCGTGTGTTGTTTGCAAAGTAGTACTAGCTTTGATCGATTGCACTGATCACGCTAGCAGCAATACGTGCGTACGTGCGTCTTGCCGGAACGGCTCGGAGATAATCGAGCTAGCTTGCTACGCGTCGCGTCTTGTTGGAAAGTACTCAGCAGATTGCGTCGTTTAGATCGGGACCAAAGCCAACAAGTGGTATGAGAGCCTGGGCGAGCCAGAGCCTGGACAAGCTAGAGGCGCTAGTCGAAGAAGGAGAAGGCGGCAGCTGTGGCGAAGCAGGCGCTGGTGACGTCCGAAACTAGCGGCCAGCCTCTCATGATGATGCCAAGGATGAGTTCGGTGCCGATTCAGTATCCAATGCTAACCGACACAAACTATATGGTTTGGGCCACGAAGATGAAGTTTATCCTCTGCAATCTCCGAGTCTGGAAGGCTATCGAAGGCGATGGCACGGTGGACGATGAGGTTGACGAGGGTGCCATGGCTGCTCTCTCGCAGTCCGTACCAGATTCCATGGTGATGACTCTTGCCAATTACGATACGGCAAGGGAAGCGTGGGAAGCAATACGGGAGATGCGAGTAGGCGAAGATAAGGTGAAGCGTGCCCGAGCACAAGTACTTAAATGGCAGCTCAACAAGATGGAGATGTCTCGGTCAGAAACGATCGGCGAGTATTCCGAGAAGCTAACAAACTTGGCAAGTGAGATTAAATCTCTCGGAGGATCCGTCACAGATACAGATATCGTCGAGAAGCTGTTTTCATCGGTCACCGACGAATTCACGAATATTATCGGGACGATCGAGCAGTTTAGCGACATAACAAAGATGACCATAACCGAGGCGATCGGAAGATTGAGGACACATGAAGAGAATCAGAAGGGAAGGAAAGAGTCTAAGGACAATGGTGAGAAACTTTTGTATTCTCAAGCTGATCTTGAAGCTCGACTTGCTAAAGAGCGGAAGAAACATAAGGATAAGCAACGCCCAGCGAAAAAATACATCGCTGAGCAGGACGATGATGAGCAAGAAGACGACGATGAAGAGGAGGAGAAGGAAGATACTCCGCCGAGGAAGAAGTTTGACATAAAGAAAGTAAGGTGTCATAACTGCCGAGAACTCGGTCACTTCAAGTCTGATTGCTGGAAATCGTCGAAGCAAAGGGCTCTCATGGCCTAGGAAGTAGATGATAGTCCAATGATGTTGATGTGCGAACTTGTGAATGAGGATGATCCAGTCCCTCAAGCGATGGCTAAAGAAACTGACACGCTTATGGAAGAGAAAGTTTGTCTTCATGATCAAGTTTCAAACAATCATACCAGTGCTACTGGTATGAAGGCGTACATGGTGCCAGAAGTCCATGAACATACCGATGCTACTGGTATGAAGGCGTACATGGCGCCAGAAGTCCATGATGTGCGACGTAGTGTCGCGTCGCAGGGAAAAGAAGTGAAGACGTACGTGGCGCCAGAGGTCCACGGAGTGCAACACGGTGTTACGTCGCAGGGTAAAGTGAGGCGCATCGTTGCGTCATGGGGCAAACCAGCCGTTGCGGAAGAAAGAAGCAGCGTGCTAGGTGATGGTTCGGAAAGCAGTGCTACAGGTTCACGTGGCCAATCAAAGAAAGGTGTTGGTGCATCAGCTTGCTCTGGCGTACTAGCACGTGGTGAAAATCAGTCGAGTGTCCCTAGCAATCCAGAAAGCCAAAGCAGCGGCAGGCAATCTCGGGCAGAAGGATCTGCGCACGGGAGCTCAGAGGCTGATGATCATGGGCCGGAGGGAAAAGACACTGTAGAGGGAGCCAAAGGAAGCAGCTCAACGTCGCCTCCGATAGTACAGGAGGAAAGGACGGACACCGAGGAACCGGTGAAAATTTGAAGACACGGATACGATGGAGTATTGGCGTTAAGCACCGTCGTTGGCAGTAGAGCGACAGGATGAAGGTGCGGTGTATCTTGCGCGGCTATATTTGTTGAAGGTAATTATTCTAGAGATGAAGCCGATAAAGTACACAGAAGATTGCTTCAAAAGCATCGAAGAAAAGGTGATGTTTGAAGACGTAGACAAAAAGGATTATTGTCGTCAATGTGTAGATGAGTCGACAAAAGCAAAGTCAATGTCATGGATGCCATGAGAAACGACGAAAGCAATGTCGACGATAAAGGCTGAAGCGACAAGAGCAATGCCGAGGGTAACATCTACGCAAAGTAAGAGGCGTATTTGGGACCCTGGTTGAAGTGAAGCACACGTCGTGCTTAGGGGGGTGAATGTTGGAAATAAGCACGACCAATGCCGGCAGTTTGAATAGTAATAGGATTAGAAGTGTGAGTCCTAATAGAATTAGGAGTTCTGCTCCAAGTCCTTAGTCCCTCTGTGGACGTGTATAAATAGCACCATAGGGCTGTTTGTAAACAACAACGAAAATTACAAAAAGAAATAGAGAGCAAGGCACGATACGTGCCTGTGGCAATCACAAAATCGTCGTCTCCTCATATGCGTGCGTGTGTTACACATCCAAACCCTAGCCGCCTCCCTCCCGGGTCGCCTCCCTCCCGGGCGGCTCCGGAGGCGCCGCCTCCTGCAGCACCCTAGCCTCCTCTCGATCTCCTTCTCCTACCGCCGCTGCTGCCGACGCCGGCGGCAGTGGCGGCGCCCCTCCCGTCGAAGGTGGTGGGTGGGCAGGGGAGGTGTCCCTCGGCGGCGCATCACGGGAGGAGGTGGGGCGTGGTCTGAGGACATAGGGCGGCGCGGCCGTCTTGGCCGGGGCTTGAGGATCTCCGGCGGCGTATGGTGGCGAGGAGGAGGTGGTGCGCCGCCGGCGGTTGCCAGGGCGTGCGATCTGGTCGCCACTGCTCCGTTTTGGGCTGAGGCCCCGATCTGGGCTATTGGAGGCCGGCCAGGGTGGCTGCGGGTGGATCCGGATCCTACCGGTGACGACCTGCAGCTGTGTACTGGACTGCCCCTCTTCTGCTGCCGGTCCTGCTAGGAGATGACTCGCGGCGTGGGGGCTTGCGAGGCTTCAGAATAATGGCGGTGGTCCTAGGGTTCCAACTCGCCTCAAGACGATGATCCGCTGAAGCCGGTCCTCTTTGATCTGGCCGAAGTGTCGGGTTCCGGAAGGCTTCGACGGCGATCTCCCACGGGCGTTAAGACCTAGAGATTGCTTGATCGGGTGCGATTCGGTCGCGCCGGAGGAACCGGTGCGAAGCTCTGATTCTGTTTCCATCATGGGCAAATCCATGGTGAAGTCAGAGGGGAGAATGACATGAAAGCTGAGACTGGAGGTCTGGCAATGGTGTTCGGAGCCTTTGCGTCGATGAGGAACTGGCTTGGAGTTTCAGGAATTGTGGCAGCAGTATGTAAGCGGGGGCGATAGCACAGGTGAAGTTGAGATTCTTACCTTTCAGGGTGAAAATCCAAGGTCTGGCCTTAATTGGTTGTGCCTGGCAATGACCTTGTTGAAGGCATTGTTTTGAGAGCGGGGATTATCTCCAGGGTGAAGACCCGAGATCTTTGATCGGGCGACGACGGCGCTGGTGCACTGTTTCCTTCTTGGAGGCGTCGCTTTTGGAGTACTTGACTTCAGGTGTTGTTTTGGTGGTGGTTGTGCTGTTGCTGTAAGAACTGAAACTCCGTGGCGGGACTTTTCTTTTTTCTTTCTCTCTTTTTTATTTTTCTTTTTGGCTGTGTGCATCCGTCAGGCCTTTTTGGCTTGGCGTTGTTGCAGAGGCTGAATGTAATTGATATCTTCATGATGTTAATATATATTCTTTATCTAAAAAATGCGTGCGTGTGTTGTTTGCAAAGTAGTACTAGCTTTGATCGATTGCACTGATTACGCTAGCAGCAATACGTGCGTACGTGCGTCTTGCCGGAACGGCTCAGAGATAATCGAGCTAGCTTGCTACGCGTCGCGTCTTGTTGGAAAGTACTCAGCAGATTGCGTCGTTTAGATCGGGACCAAAGCCAACATGGTGCTGGAGTTAAACTGGCTACCTATTGCTCTGTTGGCAAGTTTGCATGCCATATATGATTTTATATACGAATGAGATGATACTGACTACGCGCGTGAAGGTTTCCCGCGCGATCAAAATATTGGCGTCAATTTTTTAGGCGGGACGGGATTCTTTGGCGCCATCTTCTCACGCGGTGGCACGAATTGGCTACAAGACATACGCACAGTCCCCATCACAGGCGGACGGGACAACTCGCGCCAGAAATTAGTGAGAATAGGACAAACGCTGTACAGAGATTGATTCGGTGAGCGGATAACACAGTCAAACTTGCTACACCACTAGCGCGAATCTAAACAGCGATCGGACGGCAGGCGCAAGGTGCGTAGCTACCCATGTGTACAGCGAGTCTTTTCCGAACAAAAAGTTACTAAAAACCATCCTCCTCATCCTTGAGTAAGACCCCCGAGACTGAACCAAACAAAGATCGCAAGTACAATCTGCGCTTGATCTCAAAACATGCTCATAAATTTCTCAAGACAACATTTTTCTTTCGACGTCACAAATTAAGGCCCTCATTTTTTCAGGACACTGACTGCAATCAGTTCTACCACCATCCACAAGACCGTCCAGAGCAACGAAAAGTTACTAAAATTCTGTACAAGTATCACCCCCCTTCATCATCCTCGTCCTCGAGTAAAAACCCCAAGATTGAACCAAACAAAGATCGTAACCACCATCCGTTCCCACGATCTCAAAACATGGTCAGACTCAGATCTTCATGTTGGCGTACATGATGAGCTGCAGCTCCTTGACGCAGTCCTGCATGGCCGGCCGGCCGTCACTCTCGAAGCAGACGCAGCGCGCGGCGAGGCCGGCGAACATGGACACCGACTCCAGCGTGTAGGAGCCCTTGCCCATGTCCTTGTCCACCACCTTCCGCAGCTTCTTCCGGTCGCCCACCATCTGGTGTATCTGAAGAAGCGCGCGCAAATAGCTTGATGATCAGTACAGTAGCACGATCGATCTCGCAGTGATGGACGGGTGGATGCAGGTGTGGGAAGGCAGCTTACCTTGACGATGAGGTTCTGGTCCTGAGGCCCCTGGCTGAGATCGATGGCGCGGCGGCCGGTGAGCAGCTCCAGGAGGACGACGCCGAACGCGTACACGTCGCTCTGCAGGGTCAGCTTCCCCGTCTGCAAGATGGAATCAGTGTACTTGGTCAGGAACCATGGCGATTTCTACAGAGATTTTTACACGGAACAGTTGAATTGCCGGGCCAGAGATCGTGGCCATTACATTACAGTACATTACATTACCAGAGCGTATTCAGGGTCGAAGTACCCAAAGGTGCCGAGCACCCTGGTGGTGGCGAACAGGTCCAGGTCCTGCGGCATCAGCTTGGCCAACCCGAAGTCGGAAATCTGGCAAAAAAAATTGACAGTGCCAGAAATGTCAGTTTCTGAAATCAGGCAGTGCAACTCATGTAAGACGCAGATGGTGTGAATATTTTGATCAGTTTCTGAAGCCAACCTTGGCCTCGAAGTGGTCGGTGAGGAGGATGTTGCTGGACTTGAAGTCCCGGTGGACGACGGGGACGCCGACGGCGGTGCTGGAGTGCAGGTACGCGAGCCCCCTCGCCGCGCCCAGCGCGATCCGCAGCCGCTTCCCCCAGTCCATCCTCACCTCGCCGATGCCTGAAGAAACGTTGCAAGATTGGCGACGATGAGATGCAATGTGATTCGGCGACATTAATTATCAAGAAGGATTTCTTGGTTGGTGGCGATATTTCCTACCGTTGAGGATGTCTTGGAGGTTGCCTCTGGGCATGAACTCGTAGACCACGAACCGGTGCTTCCCGTCGGCGCAGTAGCCGATCAGCGTGACCAAGTTAGGGTGGTCTAGCCTGCTCAGGATGTCGATCTCGACGCGGAACTCGCGCTCGCCGTCGGCCTGCTTCGACACCGGCAGGTCCATCTTCTTGACGGCAACAATCTTCATTGATTCACATTGAGAACAATGTAGTATTAGTCATTCATTCATTTTTTAAGGTCCACAGCAAAGCTCTAAAGAGACAATGTAACTGTTGTTGTACTGAAACCAGGCACTAAAGTAAAGGTCCAAAGCAAAGCTCTGAAGAATTTTCTTAACTGTTGTACTGAAACAGGTACTGAGGTAAAGGTGAGCACAAATTCGACAAGAAAATATCACATCGCATTCGGTGCGACTAATGATATTCAGAGCTTCGGTTTTAAGATATAAATCATTAGAATTAATTGACGATTAAATGCTTGATCATATTTGACTGGTGGTTGGCAGATGCTTTTCGTGACAAGGATGCCAAGAGCAAATGTCACACCACTCTGATCTTGGCTGTACTGTTGGACATGATTATCACATTCAGGTCAGCTGAGTGTGTCCTACAGCATTTAATCGCTAGGACAAATATGTAGAACCAAATAGGAAGTTCTCTTCCCAACTGAATTATTAGTGCTAACATTTAATCTGGAAATTACATTTGAAAAAAAAAGCTAAATGACAAAAACAGCACCATCTTCTGAAATTAAGGAACGTATTTTCTCTGAATATATTCAGTACTTTGGAAACTATTCCAAGAAAAGCCAAGTGACAAAAACAACACCATCTTCTGAATTAAGGGACGTGTTGCCTCTGAAAATTTGAAGGTACCTGCCCATCTTTCAGCACGCCCCTGTAGACCCGGCCGAAGCCGCCCTTGCCAATGAGGTTCTTGTCGCTGAACCTGCCGGTCGCCTCCTCCATCTCCTTGAGGGTGAACACCATGGAGCAGTTGCGCTTCCTCGGCGCGGGCAGGGGCAGCGGTGCCCCTTGCTCCTTCACCTGCCACAGCTCTGCTGTCTTGTACACCCCTGCAAAATCAAATATCAGATGATCAAATTACTTGAGAAGTTCCACTGAAGAAACAGATGATCATACAGTGACAAATGACTTCAAGGAAAGAAATGGTCGTTGTACTCACAAGGATTTAACTGGTCAAGTGATTTGCTTCTCCTCCTCTTGCTCCATGTCGAGACCATGCTAAACATCTTGCCTCTGGGATTACTGCCTCAGGCTTTTGGCCACCGCCTTCGTCGTCGTCGTCGAAACTTTTTCTCTTTGTAGCTAAAAGTATATGATCCCAATATACCTTTCCTTGATCAAGGGACTGGAAAATATTCCTTGCTCCAGTCAGCCCAAGGCACACAGCCTCCCTGCTGCACTCCCTTTATGAGAAAAGGGACATGTGCTGGAGGAATGGCTGCCACTGCAAGTATCAAGAATTCAGTCAGAACCAGGCAGACAAAACATTCAGTGCCTGCCTCCTCAAAGAAAAGCACATGATGAACATAACAAGCAAAACACACAGGACAAGGCCGAACCTGAACCGATCAAGAATGTGCGGCGCGACGAGGCTTCTTCAGACGCCACCGAAGAGAAGCTGGGCCGTGATCAGGACAGAAGGATGAGAAGACAGGAGTAAGGAGTGCGTGCAGTACAGGCGTGCAAGTAAGAAGGATTCAGAGATGAAAACCGAGATGGTTTGATCTCTTGGGAGCTACGGAGCTAGGATACGAGACGCGCCACCTAAATTAAAGCCTAGCGTTGGCAAAGAAGTAAAGGAATAGGCAGCGATAGCATGCTTCGGCTAGCAAAGCGTGTGGAGGAGGAGGTGTGCTTACGGATCAAGAAATGCCCAAATCCATGGGGATGATGGATGGATCACTGGTTGTTTGATCAGCACTACTGTGAGACTGCGATAACTTTGCCGCGAAAGGCGTAGCAAGAATTGGTTTCTCGGAGGGGAATGGATTGGGGGAAGGTTTATTGGCTAACGGTTGGTGCATTGGGGAAGAGAAAAATAGCTAGCTGAGCTGAAAACTGTGGAGGGATGGCGAGTGATTGGGACATCGGGAGGAAGAAACGGAAGGGTGTGATGGCGACTAAGGACTGAGCTAGGAGCGGTGGTAGAGGTGCCGGTGGTTGCGATGTAGCCGTTACTAAAGAAGCTTTCTTCTTCTAATTTCTAAACTACTAGAAATCTTCAGATGATGAATAATATATCAATTCAGTCATACATGTCTTCAACCTAGCCTCATCTTTTGAAGTTGAATCACAAATTTTGTATTCATCGTATCGGCCAATCGAAGCATTGCAGCCGAACTGGTCAAGATCAAGAATACGCTTTTCAGTTTTTTCGAAAAGTGATCGTCCAGGGAAACTATAGGATTGTATATGGTGGTTAACCTAGTCGGCGGGGATCTCTTGATTCAGACGCGGTGAGACGACGGTTGGAGAAGTAAGTGTGCGTCTTAAGCATTTTTTTTTTCATGCGCGATTTTGCTGATGGCAACGTGTTGTGGCCCTGTGCAGCGTTATAGGTGAGGTTGGTGGTTGCAGGCTTGAGCAACAAATGACCAAACTTGCCACCAGTTAAGCAAAGATGACTTAAAACTGTCTCTACAACAGAAATAAGAGTATTATTAGGCTAATGTGGGCCAGTGATTCTGAGTTCTGACGTACTACTACAGTACTACTGATCTAGCTTATTAACCTGGTGAGTAACGGTAGCTTATGCATGATTAGTTCGAGCAACCAGAACCAGACCAGACGTCTCGCCACTTAGCACAAATCCTGCCAAGCCTGAAGTGCAACGTTAGGTACGTGAAGGATTGAACGGTACCTAGAAGAAACTAGGTATCGCTTTATAGTGTAGAAACCGAACAGTAAAGTTTAGATGACTAACACATTACCGGTAACAGTACATTAGCATATACTCACTCCGTCCCATGTCAGTTGTCCCTCATATCTAAACATATTTTAGTGTGTAGATGAAAATTAATATAGGACGATGGGAAATGTTTTAAGAATCCAAGGTTTCTACATTTTATATAACCATATATCATTCATTATATTATTTAAAAGAGTCGGTCGAATTAAGTCAGCCAAAAATATAAACTTGAGGCCAACTGCCTAGCAACATGGGGGGGAGCTTAGTTAGGGCCACTATGGGCCATGTCCCCCCACCCACCACACTCACAAATTTTCTTTAAATCAGTACATAACTATATGTAATGCTATTTTTATCCAAAATGATGTAACCCCTTTGAGTATCCCTTTCTAACTATTTATTCCGCCCCTCTTAAATTTTGTTGAAGCTCCGCCGCAGAGGCAACGGATCAAAATAAACAAAAAGTACACAACTCCTAGGAAAGGGCTTCAATAAGGGTTGTCGCATGTGGCCGATGATCACGATTCTAACCTAGGTCAATCTTAGGATTTTAATTTCTAAAGTTAAGTTTCGAGCCATCAACTTCAGCAAGTGTGAAAGATCAAATGCGTCGACGGGAGCAGTCGTGAATAGGCGATGCTCACAAAGTCCAAAGTTACAAAAGTGATTGCTTTTAAGACGTTCTTTTCTATTGTTTCCTGAAATACCCTACACATGCAATTATACAAACATAAAAACTGCAAATAAAAAAGTAGATTGCAAAGAAGTGAAGGAGAAAGAGAAAGGGATCGTAAACACAATGACGTATCCCAAGGTTCGAATAGTTGGTGCTATACTACGTCCTTATTGGGGAAGGCGACCAACCAATTTCTCCTTGAGCTAGGAAACCAGTTCACGTCCAACCATTAAGCGGTAGACCTTCACATGAGTAGGCAATCTCCGGCCGCGAGAAAATGATTGGATCATTCACAACACATCGTGAAGGTTTCTAGTGACACTTAGCCGACTAGGAGGCACACACACTTCAAGAAGTAACAACAGTTGTCTAGCATTTGGATATTGAGTGGAGGTGTAGAGTTATGTGCGAGAGAAAGAGAGGTGAAGATGTGAACTCAGTCAATGATCTCTCGTCTCTTTCTCCTCGCTTTGTAATGTAATGGCTGTGGGTATATATATGCAAAGCTTAAAACTCGGTTGCTACATAAAAAATTAGAGTGCTCGAAACTACTGAATGGTAAAACCTCGAGGTATCGGACTAGTTCAAACTTAGAACAATTGGAGCAACAAAACCAAATTCTCGTCGGTACCTCACATATGCTCTATCATGTCGGCTGGATTGGGGAACCTAAAAATGGCTCACGTCAATATAACAGTTGGGGCGTGTTTGGTTGCCCGGACCGAAAATGGGCCTCACATCTCTTTGGCCCTGGCGGGCATGGCCCTAGAAAAACGCGGCTGGAGCCATGTTGTGCAGCCTGTTTGGTTGCCCACAATTTCCTAGCCTGACCCGTTTGGATGGAAGCAGAAAAGCAAAGTCCCCGCGTTTGGATGCCCAGATTTCGGGTTTAAGACATAAACCACCGCGTTTGGTTGCCCAGATCATGGTTGTTCTGCTAACCTTGCACGCCAAGTGGTGAGCTTACCTGCCTAAAAGGGTTTAGGGTCTTAAGAACATGCTGAAAGTGCATGGTTGCCCCCATGTGTGGTTTTGGTAATTAATGACAATCTCTATGGACTAATGTTTTTATTGAGCTATATTTGTAGGAGTGTCCTTTGCGTTGCTTGATCTCCATTTGTTGGAGTCAAGCCTAAGGGAAGAAATTTATGTGTTGATCAAGGCTATGTGCGTGTTGATCGACACTCAAGTCCAAGTGAAGATATGCCGGAGAGGTGCTTCTCCCGTCTTGGTGTATGGGGGAGCAACTTTTGAATCTTCACCAAGCGAAGCGCAATCGAGAAAGGTGGTGCGTCTTGAGGAGATGAAGATCGTCTTCATCGACCTCAAGTGGATTAATGCGCAAGGCAAAGGTATGATCTTGATAGGGTTTCTATTTTACCGGTCTCATGTTGTTAGTGGAGAGACCGGGTTATAGGATAGATAGCCGTACTATCAAGAGGGGCTCTCGACCGTATATCTTGATCGTATCGTCGTAGAGAGCACAAACCTTTGCATCCTTGCATTCATCTTTATTGGTTCTTATTTTTCTCTTATCGTGGTGTGGTCTTGGTGCTTGTCGTGCTTGTCATGACAAGGCTAAGTTCACCGAAAACGGTTTTCATATGCGTCTTCTATTGCGTTTTCGGTATTGGAGATTTTGCCGGTTCATCCGTGCGGAAGGTTTCTCTCTTCCAATTATTTGCAAAGTTTTTTTTATCTTTTCCAAGGGTAGCTTTTGTCGTCCTCTTTCCAACAAAATCGGTTTCACGTCATTTGGACTTCATTTGCAAAAGATATGTCTTTCCGGTTTGCGAAATAGAGGTTGATCCTTTCCCCTTTGGTTTTTACAATATATTGTTGGACTATGATGTTTCTCTGCATAATCTTGTTGTGCTCGTTGTGACGATTCCATCGAGTCCAAGATTATCGAAAACGGAGTTCGTTTGCAAAAGTTATGGGGTTCTGGTTTTTCTGTTTGGATCTGGCCCGGAGATGGTCCGGAGTCTCCGGTCACACCGGAGTCTCCGGCCCAAAGGACCCGGAATCTCCGGTCCCCTGTTTTTCGCTGCCAAATGTCCTTTGTGGTGCGCTACTGTATTGGGGTCCGGAGGTACCCCGGAGATGGTCCGGAGTCTCCGGTCCACCGGAGTCTCCGGCCCAAAGGACCCGGAATCTCCGGCCTCAAGCTTTTCTCTGCTTTCTGCATCTTTGTGGTGCGGCACTGGATAGGGGCCCGGAGTATCCCCGGAGAGTGTCCGGAGTCTCCGGCCTGGCCGGAGTCTCCGGCCCTCTGGACCGGAATCTCCGGTCTGCCCCGATGATCCAGTATGCCCGGAGCCTGGCCGGAATCTCCGACCCACTTACACCGGAATCGCTGGCCTGCGCAGGCTATAATGGCTAGTTTTTGTAGCGCCCCGACCCCAGAACTATACAGTGAAGCTTTGTGCAACCATTCATGCTACACAATCGAAGGTTACTGGGTTTACCAATCCCAGGCCAAAACCTTTGGCAGGTGTGCTCGGAATGCATCATCGGCACACAACACTTCGATCATGCCATAAGCTCAGACATAGCTATCATGTATAGTTAAGAGATCAAGA
The DNA here is from genome assembly GCA_012064385.1 of Puccinellia tenuiflora. NCBI lineage: Eukaryota > Viridiplantae > Streptophyta > Magnoliopsida > Poales > Poaceae > Puccinellia > Puccinellia tenuiflora. Next base: position 228,550 of record QRDG01001868.1, read on the forward strand.
CTTGTGGAACAACTGGCACATCACAGACTCTACGACACAAAGATTCATATAGCAACTCATATATGAGAAAGATACAAATTACACACAAAAGGGATCACAGATCCATCAGTGCATCAAGCGGAAGCGAAGTAGTGGTGTATAGTACAATAAGATGCAAATATGGCCTAAGTGGCCTACAGATAAACTTAAACCCAAGCCAGCTTGTTCCACGGTCCCAAGCTGCCACCTGGGAACCTTGGACTACTAGTCGACTGCGGTGACCCAGCACACCACTGCATGTTGTAGAGCGCAAGTCGTTTACATAACACTCACGGAAGGACTTATCCCTTAAAATTACATCCCTCAGAATAGTACAACAGAAACATAGCAGGTCCAAGGTAACACTATAGGATTACAACAATATTCAATACAAAATCTTGAGAACCTCCTTTATTTAAAAGTAAGCCTCATACAAATGAAATCCAGAAAAGATCCAATTCGTAGCACTAAGCTGGAGATTAATTCTAGCTCTATTCCTAATCCACTACTGATGTTGTCACGGCCCTAATCTAGTCCATCTAGAATATCTTTATCCAGGATTTCACTTCCTTCCAATAGATGTTGTCTCCTCCATTGGCAGTGTGGTCTTTGTGTATGCTATTGACACTGCTGTCATTGCCCCTCCATTGCCATGGTTGTCATCATTCTTCTGTTGGTGAAGTAGCGGTCAACTCCTTCAAGCTCCACCAGCTTGACTTGATTCCTTGTGGAATATCTCCTTCACGCCGTGATGGTTATCTGACATTTCTTCCGACGGCTCCAAAAGTCTAAGCAGGGGGGTCAAATAGGAAGGGGTGAGTAACAACGTTACTCAGCAAGTTCAGAATATATAGAGATAAGGTGTTTCATGTACTAGCTACTGCCAAAACCTCAGGTCTTTGGCATAGATGCAAGTTTTTGCAAACATTTCTTCAAAGGATAGATTTTATTCTAAAATCTATGTCCACAGCCTCCACCGGTCTTGTGAATCCAAATGGAACTCCATTCCGGCCTCAATCTCGTAGTTCCATTCCGGGAACACGGTTGTGATATCACAAATTTGTTTGTTTGACTCTGCAGAGTTGCATCGCTTTACCCAACAGTTGCCTGGCCCTTTATATGCTCTCTTTACACTCCATGAGTGTTATAGCTAAGGCTCAGGACATCCAGCCATGTGGAGCTTCTCCCAAATCAACACACATCCGCCCATTTATGATGCGGTAGGGGAATCATGTTCCACGCATACCCATCACCCCTCCCGAGCTTCCCCACCAATTACCCCGTCGGGCAGGAAGAGCACGCGCTTCCACGCTGTTGGCCGCCGCAATGACCCAACCCGGTGTAGGCCTGCCGAGGATATGCGGATGAGAAAAGAAGCCTCTGACTGACCCCGCCCATACAAAGTCCGTTGGTTGATGCTTTTACTACGGCGAAAGGATCACTGGAACAGGGGTTATTAATTTCCTAAGGATATATACCTTCCCATACGATGGAACACCGTACCTATTCATCTTACCATTGTTCCACCGCCATCCAATAGTATATACCACATCATTCGAAAATACTTTTTCTTTTTGATGCAAGTGAAAGGGATGTATAAGTAACTTTGCAAGTACTTTGATAAAAATACATCAAACGGTATGCAAGAATGAACTTGCCTATGATAAAGGTGGCAATTCATGTCCTTCGGGGTTCTAGGGTTTGCGGTAAAACCCCGAGATCTGAAAATAGCAATGTAGTCCCGGTAAGGACTACTGAAACACTGTCAAGATGCTATTATGCATAGATATGAGATGCATCGTAAAATCCCCAAAAATACCCAAGATCACAACTGTAGGCTTTGTTTTATGTGATACTTTGATATCTGAAGTGATTTTAGGGGTTAAGGATTAGTTAGTGTTTTTTATAATTTGTGGGTTGGTTAAATTACTTTGAATTGTTATGATATTTAGAATTAAGTGTTTATCACTTTTATTGAGGAAAAGAATTTATTTCATTCCAGTAAATATTTTTCTCTTTGCTAGAAAAACAAGATTTGCAATTTTAAGTTATCAATTTTAATGCCTTTAAGAAAACATTTCATTAACATCATGAAGTAGTTATTTATTCAAAATTTACTTGACTAACTTTCCAATATTATCAACACAAGCGTGAATGAATTTTAGATGAATTCTTCTTTGTGTGTTTTATCTAGGACGAGTTACAGGACAGTCATTTATAGAATGTAATAAAGTTCAAATTATATATTTCGAACTTTTACTAATTTTTCCAATTGTTCTTCTTTTAGAAAATAATTATTTTTGAAAATAGTTCAATTCATTTCCACTTAAGGATCCTTGAATTTTTGAGGATAATTCAATTCATGTCCACTTAAGGATCTTTGAATTATTCACATAAGAAAATATTTTCGAAACTTATTTTTGGAATTAATTCAAATCATATCCACTTAAGGATCTTTGAATTTTTCACTCAAGAAAACCTTTGAATAATTAGAATAAAAATTATATTTGAAATTCTTATAAAATTTCGAGTTGAAAACATATTTTAACTTATTTTTAGCTGATTTTTGTTCCTTTAGTTTGAGAATTAAAATTCATTTTAATCTGGATAATTTTATTTGGTGAATTACCAAAATGCCCATGGCCTAATGGGTTGTACCCAACCCATTATCCTTGGGTCAAGGTCTGACGTGGTCGTCAACGACCGACCCACTCCCTTCTCTCTCTCTCTCTCTCTCTCTCTCTCTCTCTCTCTCTCTCTCTCTCTCTCTCTCTCTCGCACGCACGCGCGCCTCCTCTCGGTCCCCCTCCTGGCGATGCCGCCGCCGTCACCCACGGCTCCGGCCACTGCCGGCCTGCTCCGGCGCTGCTGCTCCACCTAGTTCTCCTCCGCCGTTTCCCCCTCCACTGCGGTGTCGATTCGCCACCATGTGCTCCCAATCGAGCTCGCTTCGCGGAACCCTAGCCGCATGGCTCGAGCTCGCCGGCGCTGCTCCCGCGCCTCCGACTGCTCCCTCGCCACCTCTCGTGCTTCTGCTCACCACACTGCTTCGGCCTGCTCTCCTCTGCGAGCTCGGCTCCCTCTCGAGCCTCTGCTCGACCGCGCCTCCGAGTCGTCTTCCTCAACTTTGATTCGCCTCTGATGTGATATACCCGAGCAACCTTCACCGACGGGACGGCGGTGCTGCTGCGACTCCTTCATTTCTGATGCCGGCGGGATGGTGCAGTGGCCGCAACCCCGGCATCCTCCTTCGGCTACATCTGATGGATAGTGGTGGTGCGCTTCTCCCCTGGTCCTCCTCCATGACCACACGGGCACTGCCTCGTCGTCATGTCGTTACAACCTTGGGCGCACGGTATGTTTACCTCCCCCTCCTCTCTGCTCTCCTGCTCCCTTCTAAACCCCTCTCTGATCTAGCCTAATAGCTATGCTGCACATGATATCCTCACCGGCACTTAGCAAAATTTAGGCTTATGCACTGGACATGCTTTGTTGAAGATGATTTAGTTGTTTTAGATGCTTTAGTGCTTTGTTAAATAGTGTGTTGTGAAGAATATATTTAGGAGAATTTCTAAATAGCAGAGATATAGAATTTTGTATAAAAAGAAATGGATTTAGGACTTGATATCATGCTTAACTGTGTACTGCCTAAAGATTTTTAGGTGAATTAGTGTGTAGATGAGCTGGATAGATCACTTCCCTTCTAGAGAAGCTTTAGAGAATTATAGATAGAGCTAAATAATTTTAGGAATATCTGTGGTGATTTGTTTCTTGTATTCTTGCTGTTGCTTCCAGTAGAGCTGAGATGATTTTTAGAGCTTGAATAGCTGGCTTGGCTTGCTGTGATGCCTCCAAGGAATTACACAGTAGCTAGCTAGCTATTTAGGGCTTGGAAGTCTTTTTTTATGCTTTCCTGTGCTTCTTCTAGTGCACTGGTGTGCTATGCTCAGTTGCATCAATTTCTGTATGCTCTGGCATGTGTGTGATTTAAATAAGAACAGATTTAGTGCTTGATTTCTTGGCTTAGCCTGTGATGCAAAGGCTGAGGCACAATTTGATAAGAACAGATTCTTGCTAGTGTGTGCTTTAATTTCTCAGTGATGATCATAACATAGCATCACTATGCAGATCTGAGAGAAATCTCTCCTTCCCCCTCTTCCTCTCATCTAAATGCTCTAGATCCTAGTAACCTGCTGCTGAAGAGAAGCTTGGTCTTCTGGAAAATGATGATAACATGCGTCTTGTGGCTAGCCTGCTCCTCCTCGCTGATTGACCTATTTCCTAGTTGTTCTAAAGATTGGGCATGGTTTGGTGGTGTTCTTGGTGTTCTTGGTGTTCTTGAGATGCTATGGCTGATATGGAAGAGTATGTTTAGCTGCTGATAAGATTGTGTTGATGTGAGAAAAATATGGTGCTAGATAGATATTTAGCTGCTGAGTAGAATTTGTGGTGCGGCTGGTTGTTCTTGTGCTCTTCCTAAAGTGGACATATAAATGGTTTAGTCCAAATTCGTTGGTCCTCATTATGCCGTGGTTCTTAGTGGGCAAATGGCTGCCAAGGGTTTCTTTTATAGGGCCTTGCTATCCCTCACAAGTTGACACCTCAAGTGGTGACTCTTGCTTTACATGGGTGAGTAAGCTACTTGTTGTCATGCCCTCACGTATGAGCATTCCTTGGGGTTCAAGTTAACTTAGATATTTTCCTTGTGGATAGATATGTCTAGTCATTGTTCTTATCTCCTATGTGGCAAGCTTATCCACTCAAGCTTGGTATTATCCTCTTGTAGGATTGTTTTTGGGCATGCCAAGTGGATTTGTTACTACATGGGCTTGTGGGCTAAATCTCTTATATGGGCCTTGGCATAAGAATGGGTCAAGTGGGCTTTGTAATTTCANTCTTGTATGGATCCAAGTTGCCTCTTGTCCTTGTTGCCTTTAATGATCCAATTTGATCCATAAGACCAGATGTTGCCTAAGATAAATTGATCCCTCTAGTCATCAATTGGATATTAGGACAAGTTTCTAATATCTATTAGTTAAGTTCCAAAACCAATTGCCTCACCCTTGTGGTGAAGGCAACATTTTAATTATAAGAAACTTTTCTCTTGTCCTTATTTATTTATTTTTTTAGATGAATTTCAATTGGTTATATGACTTCCAATTGCTTTAGGCATACAAAAATAATTTGCTAACAAGGTTGATCAGGCCCTGTTACCAAACTACTTCTATAACACTCAAAGCATTTGAATATCACAAGATTTTATTTACTAGAGAAGTTGATAATAGCAAATTATTGCTTTCTTTCTTTCTGCTTTTCTGCCATGTTTTGTTTTGCAGGAAATGAAGAATAAGAAGATAGGAAGAATAAGATGATTGGAAGACCAAGATATAGATGAAGATTAAGATGATCTTAGTTTAAGAATTCTTTTGATTATTTGTAAACTTCTTTTACTTGTTTTAAGATATGTGCATGTTCTGGAAATATTTGTAATATTTATTATTCTTTCAATTTGGAACTTGTAAAATTTGTATATAACCCCAATTGAATTAGTTGTATCAGTTATATTTTGGACTTTGAATTTTTGGATTGTATAAGGGATTTGTAATTTGAGATGAGTGTAGGTGAGATGATAATATGATTTGTATGTTATGGGGAATGGATGGATTATATTCTCGTGTGACCAAAGAATGTGAACTTTGATGTATTAATCGTATTGTTGTGTTAAGGTTCCTATTTGAGGGATATAATGTTGTATATAGATTTGTGTTCAAAAGTGTTGGAAATTAGGATAGGTCATGTCAAATTGTATATGACAGTTGTGTAAGAATGATTTGTTGATCTCATGTATGTATGATTTGATGATATGGTGGTATAAATACTTGAGATCATGGATGAAGGTGGAATATGTGAATTATATCATAATATGATCATATAGATGTTGTATGTTGAAGTGGTCAATTGATTTGAATTATATCTCATCATATTATTGAATTGTTCTTAAGAGTGTCGAGAATTAGGATAGATCATGTTCAATAACCTCGCACCTCGACAATCGACTAATTTGACTAATTAGTCTATCGAGTGATAACTCCTTTCTTGTTTTTGTGATTTCAATTTAATTTGGTATAAAGCTTATCTCGAGTTTATTGCACTTGACATGATGATCTAAACCCTAATTCATCGAGTCGAGCGAAACATCACTTTATCTCCTTTATTTTAAAAGCGCGAAATTTACCCGCATTTTTAGATGCATGCCATGCGAATGCACAAATTCTATTTCTACCCTTTCCACTCTCTAAACTACGGGATATTACGAGCATGAAGTCAAAGATCTTTGAAAAAAAATTGAGTGCGTAGAGAAGCAAATAAAGATATGATGAGCACTCACGAGATTTTTTTTTTGAAGCCACCAAAGAATCAAAATAATAATCAAGGTGACTCGAAAAGAAAAGGATACCAATTGAAAAAGTTACCTCTCTCATATGTATAGGTTTCTAAGTTGATAAATCATTGATGATATACACCCACAAAGAAACATGTACATAAGAAATGGTTAGAGAAGAAGAGAACAAGGCATCCAAAGAGAAGTCATAAATACACAAATAAGATTATTGCTTAAAAGCATAGCACATAGCTCAAATTTATCTTATTGTATATAGATGAACTTCAAACACATCAAAGACATCACACATATCACTAAGGGAACAAGAGATAGTGAAGATGCTTTGAGAAAAGGCAACAAGTATCATAAGAAGGATATCAATTGAAGGAAAGGTTTTTGCACTTTCAACACAAATATCACAAAGATATACCAAGTGAAGGAAATAGGCCAAAACCACAACAATTGCATAAAAAGCATTTCATGCCAAGAAGCAACCTACACAAGGTTGAAACTAGAAAATTATGCATGGGATAGATACTTGTTACCGAGATGTCATTGGGATGAAGAAGATGAGAGTTCGTTAATCATCGTAGCTTGACTCCTATAATCACATGGTGAGAACACTTCCTTATGAATGAGGCAAGCATCCAATGCATCTCCATTGTACCTAAAACACATTCAAGTACAAAATGGTTCCCAAACTCATTGGGTCCCATAGTAGTTAGAACACTACAATATATAGGACACACTCCACATAAATATGTGCATATATATGAAATTGAATTTCATGCACATCTTAGCCGATTTAGGATTTGGTGGAGTATACCCTATATATTGGAACAAAAAGACAAGCATGCCATAAGAATATATATTAATAAATATGCATGCAAAGACTTTCTAGAACCAAAAGATACAATTTGGACACAACACCAAGTAAACCAAAAGTAGGCACACCAAGGTGTGACACGAAAAGGTTGTCCAAATTATATCAAAATCCAAATCAACACATAATCAAGGAAAAATCAAAACAACCAATGATTGATTCCAACACATCACCACATGAAGTGAGATATCAATAGGAATCAAATCAAACAACACATGAGAGATAAGACACCAATTGAAAATAAGATACCCGCAAGAGGCAAAGATACAAAAGAGAAGAGTACTACTTGAAAGACATCAAGTAACATAAAATCAAGAACCAAGGTATCAAAGCTCCCATAAGAGATACCAATTGAAACAAATATCTATGGATGAGATATAAAATTTCAATAGATACAATTGAAGGAACCTAAGCAAGATCAATGAGCATAGAAGATAGGGTAAGAATATAAATGCTCATTGGGTTTTCTCATTTAAGAAGATAAGACACAAAATAAGAAATGAGAAAGCAAACTCCCAAAAGATTGCAAGGTTCCAACAAATAAACCAAGCACTCTTTACACTTTTCATGATGGCACAAAGCACAAAAGGAAAAGGTTTGTCTTCCATAAATACCAAGGAAAGAAATTAAATGCCAATTGAAAGGATCAAATGTCAATTGATAAGATAGTGTTCTAAATAATAAAGAAAAGCTCCCCCAAGATTCGTGCGTTATCTTTAGGATTTGCATTTGAATACAAAACGCACACACACGGGTTCATTACTTCTCATATGCCATTTAAAGCACTAACAAGATCAATAAGACATAAAGATCCACAAGAGGCAAGGAAGACAAAGGGAGTCAAAGAAAAAACTTGGCAAGAGATGAGGCAATTGATAGCAAAGGCCAACGTAAGGATAATCACAAATACTCTACCACAAAGATGAGTACCAATTGTCCAAGGACAATGAGTAAAAGGAAATATTTTCCCGGTGATAGAGGTATTCAAGAATATCCTCACAAGATAAATCATATGGCAAAAGATAAGAATCAAAGCAATGCCATATTTGATAGAGTTTGTTAGTAGCTCCAACTATTCGAACTAACCGGCAAAGCCATGGTTAAAATAATATGGAGCGAATGATTTCTCAAATAGCATGTGGAAATACATATTGAGGACAACCACACCAAGCAAAACTCAAGCGAACAAGATTCAAAAGAAAACCAAATAGGAGCACTCAATAAAATTGGAACTTGTTCGAGCAAACATGCCACATAGGAATAGGATAATATACAATATCAAATCCAAGTGGCAAAACCTCAAATGTTCACGTTTTCTAGAATTGTAATAGGCACATAGCTTATTACTCCCCCATAACGTGATGATCCATTTCTTTCTAACAAGAGGCAAGTAAAAACCAACAAGAGAAATTAATGGACATTATAGAATTTGAATTTCTCATGAGTGATACATACCACATAGAGACTAGATAATCTTGCTATATCAATACTATGTGGTGTACATCATGAATACACATTTTTGGGATTGTGAAGTGCACAAAGCAAGTCACTCACCCAAAATTGGTATAGTCCATTAATCTCCCAAAAGAGCCAAATAAAATCCACACAAGATCCAATCAAAAGGCTCAACACAAAGTTTACACATACATGATACACAACTAACATACACATACTTGATTTCTCAAGATAAGTAAGAAAGAAGCACATCATATACAAACACATGCTAGGAACAAAACTAACACATGCAAGGGGCCAAGTAACTTTCAATGTAGATGAGTTAAGTACAAGTTACCGCAAGGAGGAACATTGGGTATAAGATAGATATGTGATAATCCAATTGACTCGACTTGAGGAAATATAACCATGAAGATCCCTTACTCCTTCAAAAGATAGCCAAGTCTCCAATGTCCTCCAACACAACCTAGTGATCAAGTTTGAGCTTGTTGGTCCCCAACCAAGTTGGGTCCTAAGAGGTTAGTCACAATAGGTTTGGGAACCCAAATGGTTCTTTTCTTGACACCACTTTGAGCACCCATAAATTTGGCAAACACATTGCCAACCCTATCCTTCCTAAGAGAATAAACATCATCAATTAGAATGGGGTTGGATAGGGTACCGTTAGTGCATGAAGAAGCCACCCTTCTCACGGCATAGGTAGCAACACCGACTCTTCCCTTTCTTCTTAATAGGCTCCTCAACTTGAGGAGAATTGACTTGAGTCTTCTTAGGAGGTGGTTGTTGTTCAACTCGTGGTTGAGCATGAGATTGAACAAGAGGCCACTTCCCTAGTTGCTTCTCACTAAGAGGCTTTTCTTCATAGGGCAATCTCTAACATGGTGCCCTTCAATCTTGCACTTGAAGCAATTAATCTTGGCCGGATTCTTGACTTGTTCTTGGCCCTTCTTCTTGTCGATCTTGGACTTGATCTTGTCATTGGAGTTGAATCCAAGTCCACTCTTGTCTTTGGGGGATTGTTGCACACTCAACAAGTTGTCAAGTGTGGTCTTCCCTTCATGACGCTTTACCAAGCCTTTCTTCAAAGAAGTGGCTTGGGCCTTGGGCTCATTTCTTTCCCCTACATGGTTAGTGACAACACAAGCACAAGAGGAAGTAGATGCATCATTGTTAGAGCAAAAAGGCATGGAAAGTAAATCATCACAAGATGTGCCAACATTGTGTGTGGATGAACTACTAGGACTAGCACATGGAAATATAGCAATTCTACTAGAAATTGTGCCATTGTCCACATGAGGCTCACTATATGCTACCTTGGTAGTGATGGCCTCGTGATCTAACTTTAGCCGATCATGGGATACAAGAAGATCATCATGAGAACTAGATAGCTTCTTATGACTTTCTTCCAATTTTCCATAATTTCTAGTTAGCAAATCAAGTTGAGTCCTTAGCTCAACATTCTCCTTTAAAATGAATGCTTCACAAGAAGTAGAGTTAGTAGCACAAGCATCATCATTATTAGCAATAGGAGAACAAGTAGGAAGCTCTTTTAGCATTTGAGCTTGGATTTGATCATGCGACTTAGTGAGATTAGCGAGAGAACCTTCCAAGGACTTGAATTCCTTTTCAAGCTTCTCATTAGCCTCAAGAAGTCTAACATTGTCAACCACAAGCTCATCATTTTTAGTTTTTATTATTTTAGCAAGAGCTTGAGCATGATCATGTTCTTTTCTTAGTTTGGACATCTCTAGATTGTTAGTCTCCTCAAGATTAACGAGAGTTTCCTCAAGAGTCGACCTACGACCTTGCTCTTCTTCAAGAGCAATAGATATGTCCACAATCTCATTGCCATAATCACGCTCACGAGCTTCCATTTTCTCAATGGTGTCTTCATACTCATCAATAATATTTTTACTTTCATCAAAAATAGACACGATGTTTAAGAAAGTAGTGGAAGCATTATTATTTTTACGAAGAGCATGAAGGACAACATTTTTCATCTTATCTAAGAGAGCATCATTATCAACATCATCATTATTATCATCATCATTATTGCTTGTAGATTTAGCCATAAGGCAAAAGATAGTTGATGAAGATGAACCATTAGTTGATGCATCACTTAAGTTAATATCTTGTTGTATAGAGAGTTGGTTTTCCTCTACAATGTTAGGAACACAAGGACTAGAGGAAACACAAGCATTTTTATCATGGCAACAAGATGTATCTAGCATATCATCATGAGATTTATCCATGCCATTTCTATATGATATGCAAGGACTATCAACACAAGCATGTAAAGCATTTATAGAGCTAGAGGTGTTTAAGTCCTTAGATGAAACATTGCAATGAGATAGAGACAAAGGATCATTAATAGTGAACTCACTATAAACATTGCAATGACCACCACTACTCACCATGTCATTAGTTTGTGGCTTACCACATGTAGGTGAAGTAGATGAAGTCGAGAACTCATCACGTCCGGAAGTGGAAGGAGAACAATCATCCTCATCAATCTTGGACTTGCCTTATTTATCTTGAAGCTTCGTCCATAGCTCATGAGCATTTCCATAAGGCATGATTGACCCGAGAACTATGTCACTCAAAACATGGACAATTGCATTAGATACTAGAGAATCAAGATAAGAGGTTTCCTCATACTCTATAGACAACTTTTGGGAGTCCTTTGGAGGAGGAAATCCCATATCTAAGATTCTCTCTATATTTGGACTTATGTCCTAAAAAGATTAAGCATGCGAATTTTCCAAGTAACATAATTTGTGCCATCGAATATAAAGTGGGGTCGTGCACTAATTCCCTAAACGACATCTTTGCTCTCTAGGCGGTGAAGCCTAACAAGGAGAGACCTTGCTCTGATACCAATTGAAAGAACGAGATGTCGCCTAGAGGGGGGGTGAATAGGCGATTTAAAACTTTTACGTTTAGGCTTTATAAATGCGGAATAAAACTAGCGTTTAATTTATCAAGCACAAAACCTAATACACTAGGTTCACCTATGTGCACCAACAACTTATGCTAGGCAAGTTAAACAACTAGGATAGCAAGATAGTACTTCAAGCTTGATGGCTATCACAAGGTAAATGCATAAGTAAAGGAGTTTGGTTATAGAGATAACCGACACAAGTGGAGGCGGAGGTTGTTTCCCGTAGTTCCTTCCCAATGAAGTACGTCTACGGTGGAGAGGGTGTGGAGGCTCCTTGGCCCTCCTACAAGCACATCCGTGCTAACCCTATTCTCCGTGAGCTCCTCCGTGGGAATACCCGATGGGGGATTTTCTCATCCAATATGAGGTCGTCTTTAGGGCATTGACCAAACCCGTACAATGAGGTCTTCTTGAGGGCGTAGACCAACCCGTACAAATTGCCCGAGCCTACCTCCACACAATAGGAGGCTCCCGTAGCACACACAACCATCTAGGGTGCACAATGCACCCAAGAGGCACAAGCTCTTGGGAGCCCTATGCACCCAAGAGTAACAAGCTTCGAACTTCAATCCCACGCATCACGTGGGGAACTCAAACCGATGCACCAAATGCAATGGCAAGAACACACTAAGTGTCAAGTCCTTCTCTCCGAAATCCAACCAAAGCAACTAATGCTAGGGAGGGATTTGAGAGGAAGAACAAGGATAAACACTAAGAACTCCAAAATCTAGATCTACTAGGTTCCCCTCACTTAGAGGAGGAATGGATTGGTGAAATGATAGATCTAGATCTCCTCTCTTGTTTCCCTAAAGATGGACAAGAATCATTGAGGGAAGTGGAGGAACAAGCTCTCAAGAAGGTAACAATGGAAGGGAGAGAGAGAGCCAAGGTTGTAAAGAGTGAGTAACCTTATTGGGGGAAGAACGCCCCTTAAATAGGTACCCTGAAAATCCAAACCGTTGGGGGCCAGAAATGCGCAGGGGCGGTACTACGCCAGCATTGGCGGTACTGCCTAGCCCATGCGTTTCAGCCGCCCAACGTCTAGCAAAACAAGCCCCATGGCTGTACTACAGCCAGAGGCGTGGTACTAACGCAGGCGCGCAACAGAGGGCAGCTTTGGCGGTACTAGCGGCGGTACCACTGGCGGTACTGCCGCCAGAGCGGTGGTACTTGCCACTGGTGCGCAACCGAAGGCAGCTTTTGGCGGCACTCTAGTGGCATACCACTGGACGTACCGTAAGCTCCAAGGAGAGCACGTGAAACCGAACAGCGGTACTACCGCTCAGAGCGGCGGTACTGCCGCTGGGTGCGCAACCGAAGGCAGCTTTGCGGCACTAGTGGCGGTACCACTACCGTAGTGCAACGCCGAGAGATCAAAGGAAAACACAGGAGATGGCGGTACTACCGCCGGTGACGGCGGTACTACCGCCCCCTGAAACAGAGAAAGCTGCAGAGCCTGAAACTGAATAACTTTTGCTAGGAAGCTCCGATCGAGGTGAATCCATTTTGTTGGAAAGAGGACGACAAGAGCTACCCAACAAAAGAAGAAATATTGAAACCAAGCAAGGGATATTTTGCTAAAAATGGAAGAGTGAACCTTCCGCCCGGATGGACCGGCAAAATCTCCAAAACTGAAAACGCTAGAAGAAGACGCAAATGAAATCCGTTTTCGGTGAACTTGGCCTTGTCATGACAAGCACGACAAGCACCAAGATCACACCATGAACAAGCCCTCTTGATAGTACGGCTATCTATCATATAACCCGGTCTCTCAACTAACCTCATGAGACCGGTAAAATAGAAACCCTATCAAGATCATACCTTTGCCTTGCGCATAATCCACTTGAGCTAGATGATGACGATCTTTGTCTTCTCAAGATGGACCACCTTTCTTGATTGCGCTTTGCTTGGTGAAGATTCGCAAAGTGCTCCCAGGCACTCTTCGACATATCTTCACTTGGCCTTTATCTTGATGACGATCACCACGTGACGCCATCCTCCATGGGCTACATAGGATCTCCCTTTCGTTGCATGCTCATGGAGAAATATCTAATCCCACATAGAGATGCAAGCACATAGATCATGGGTTAGTTTACAAGGCTATATTAACAATTGCTTACCATGCCATGGGATCATACGATCCCACATGGTACATCCTAGCCTTTGTGGTTGATCAACTTGCACTTAGCCTTGATAACATAAACTCTTCTTCTTTTAGCCTTGACTCCAACAAATGGAGTTCAAGCATTGCAATGGACCAAACCTACAAATATAACTCAAGGCACACATTAGTCCTTAAGGATTGTCATTAATTACCAAAACCACACATGGGGGCAACCATGCTCTTCACTTAGCTTCTTATGTTAAAGGTTACTATAATTGTTATGATGTGGAAAGAATTGAAGAATTTGCTGCTTTTAAGGGTGCCTATGAAATTGCTTCTTTCCTTCAAAATGTTGATGATGCCCCTTACGAATCTAAAAATATTGCTATATGTTGCGATTAAACGCGTCACACGAACACGTCCTCGTGTACCCGCGGTGCCGGGGGAGATACTCCGCAACTCGCCCCGCGGGAGACCGACCTGTAGCGCGATCACTTCTTTCTTTACCTCTCAAGCAATCAAGCATTGTTGGTGTCAGTCTTCCTCTTCCTTCTTTACCTCTCAAGCAATCACTTGGTGTCAACTTTGGTTCAAGTTTTACTTCATGTTATCTTTGTGTCTAACCATGAAAACTTGTATTGACTTTATCTTGAGATAAATACGTTGCAAGTTGAAGCTTTATGCTGAAAACTTAAATCTTCCTTTGTGTTGGCCAAACCCCTTTGTCGAAACAATATTGCTTTGTGAGATATCAATCATTGTCAGGTGCTATACTTTAAATCTCCAAAGTACGCTTTTCTAGTTAATTCTTGCTTAGATGTTACATCTGGTTAATCATTGTTTGTTTCATTCAATGAACCTTTGTTTTAGATGAATGCATTCAGTTCATATGCTTTACATGATTACATGATCAAGATTGTGTTGGTAGCATGTCACTTCAAAAATTTTCAGTTATCATTTACCTACTCGAGGACGAGCAGGAATTAAGCTTGGGGATGCTGATACGTCTTCGACGTATCTATAATTTTTTATGTTCCATGCTTGGTTTATATCAAATGCCACTTGTGTTTATTATGTTTTCATATCATTTTGGCATATTTTATTGGACTAACCTATTGTCTCCTTCGACTACGCCGCCTCCATAATGCTCCGTGAGTAGTTCCCCCATGGACTACGGGTTCTAGCAGTAGCTAGTTGTACTCTCCCTCTCCCATGTTGTTCAATACAATAGTCTCATAAGCTATCTTACATGACTGAGATTCATTTGATGTAATCGGTGTTGTGTTTGTTGGGATCCGATGAATTGTGGAATTATGATCAAGTTTGTTCATCACTTATATCTATGTTTTATTTAAGATCTTGCATGCTCTCTGATCCTTGTGGTTGCCTTGATCACGTAATTACTTGTGTATCTCCAAGAGGGAGTATTTATGCTAGATAGTAGGTTCATGCCTCTTTTGTCTGAGCTCGGGTTGACAGAAACGATCAAGACTAAAGATGTGTTGTTGCTACTATGGGTAAAACAGCGGTGTTTACTTCCTTGTGTTGTTTTATTGCTTACATTATGCACCATACTTATTACGATGATCTGTTGCTTGCAACTTAATACTTCCGGGTGACAGGCTGGATAGCGATCCCGAGGTGGATTATTAGTCATAGACGCAGTTGGATAACGGTCTATGTATTTTGACGTAATGTCAATTAATAGTTCAGTACCTTGTCATGATAGCATTGTTATGCGCCCACAATTTTGTCAATTGCCCGTCTGTAATTTGTTTACCCAACACGTGTTCTTTTATTGGAGAGTTACCACTAGCGAAGCTGGGAACCCCGGTCCATATTCATCCATCACCTACGCCGTCAACTATTTCTTCCACGCCATTGCCTGCGTTGTTACTATTGCTGCTGCTACTTTACTGTTACTATTTCTCTCATATTACTGTTGCTTTCACATCACTTCTGTTACTAGTGCTTTTCCAGGTGTGGCTGAATTGACAACTCAGCTGTTAAGACTTATAAGTATTCTTTGGCTCCCCTTGTGTCGAATCAATAAATTTGGGTTTTACTTCCCTCGAAGATACTCTGCGATCCCCTACACTTGTGGGTCATCTGTACTCTCTTGTGTTTTCACTTATAGTTGTTTCAAATAAGTTGATTGGTGTTTGGGTGAAAGGAAATTATCATGTAGGAAGTGGTGAAAATAAGTGCTTGCATAATCTTGTAGATCGTTATCTTGAATATTTGATACTTTTCAATTGTTTTGAGATATGAAATAGATTGATGCTTAAACTTGTTGATCATTTACTTCAGAATGAATTAGTGAAGAACTACTGTAAAGCTTAAAATTATGGCGTTTGTCCTGCTTGGTAGCCCTCAAAGTCTAGATGTTCTTTTGCAAAGGGATGGTTTGGCTAACAAGGGAGACGGTGTGAAGTCTAATGGTTATGCTTAATGTATATCTGTAGTCATTCATTGAACTAAGTTGGTGTTATGTGTTTGGTTGATATCTTGCTAAGTGTCGTTGTATTGTCGAATCTAGCCGCGATAGGGGTTCCATTGAGCTAGGTAGAGACGTGGGTATAGGAGATGCGGGAGGTTCCGGTGACGGGATGAGCAAGAGTTTACCCAGCTTCGGATCTCGCAATGGTGGCGAAACCCTACGTGCTGCTATAATTCACTATAAGGCAATATGCGCCAATTACAATGAAAGTTATGTGTCTTGGTGGTCTCTTGCCCTAAGGCGTCCGGACCTAGGGCTTACAGGAGGAAACCTAACCGACTAAGTCACAGAGTTCTACTCTAACCCAGCTTGGGCCTTGCCTTGAGTGCTAAGTGATCCTCAATGCGGGACGGCTTCTGGAACCTTCCCTTAGCCGGATGGGCCTCCTACGCTTCACCATACTGGGCCGCCCGGTAAGCCGGATTTCGGCTTACCACCACTATGGGCCACCTTGGTACGCTGGCTTTAGTCACCTTCATGAGGGTACCTGTTCGGCATAACCCCAACAGTAGCCCCCAGAAAGCTTCAAGTACTTCAACGGTTGTCCGGGAAATTCACCATCCGTTGTCAGGCTTGGAGCATTCCCAAAAACTTGCAGTCATGCCGAACAGCTTTGTCGACTTCGGTGTGCCGGTTCTTCATGCCGAAAAACACTTGAGTGCGTATTGACATGCGTCTGGCGATTTGACGGATATGTCAGACCCGACAGAGTGAGTGGAGTGGCATCTTTGAATGCGTTGCTAGTTTCGGTTTTTCCCGCGCTGGAACCGAGGCGTCGGAGGGAAGGAACTCCTCACAACGGTCTGATTCCGTGACGCGTGGCGAAAATCTCGGTCCGGAGCCGTTGCACAAATCTCGGCGCGCCCGTTATAAAAACCGGCTGCCTCGTCTTCATCGCGGCCACCGCCCCATTTGCAACCCTAGCACATCTCCAGATCTCATCTCCCCGAGCTCGAGTTCCTCCATTGCATTCCCGAGCTTCATGGCATCCAGCGTGCCAAGCTCTCCCATCCTCGACGCCACGCCCCTCGACTCAGTGCCGCCAATGGGTGGTTCAGTTTCTGCCGCCGCCGCCACCGGCTCTGTGCCATCCGCCGCTCCTACTGCTTCTCCTTCCTCCACTCCGGCTGCAACCACTGCTGACGTGACCGAGGAAGCTCGGGCCATGGAAGTGGATGAAGAAGAGGAAGCCGGGGACAATCAAGGTGTTGCCAACAACCGTACCCACAACTGGGCTTGCTCAGGGGTGGATGATGGCGAGGTAATGGGAATGGCGGCAGATGGGTCCATTCCTCCATCTTCGGAGTCGGCGCCGTCTTGGCGATCCGCCTTTGGAGACCCGTCCCCGACTCCCATCAAGGACAAACGGGTACTCCTCTCTTCTCATATTGTCAGGGGGTTCTCTTTGCCACCCTCGGCTTTCTTGATTGAGATATTGGACCATTATGGTCTTCAGCTTCATAACATCACCCCCAATAGCCTCCTCTACATATCCGGCTTCGCAGCACTGTTCGAAGGCTACTTAGGATTAGCTCCTAGGTTAGACTTCTTCCAGTACTGCTTCGGAGTCAAGAGGCAGACAGTTTAGAAGGAACTGCTGGTTGCCGACTCCGAAGATCATATCCGGCTTCATCGAAGTACTCCATCAGCTTTAATTGCCGCCGGGATATAGATTGGTACCCTCAGGTGCCAATCGTGGATTCGGCTAAGGGGTGGGCGTCCACTTTCTTCTACTGCAAGGACGTGGCGCCTCCAAACCGGCTGCAGGGGCTCGGCCCTTTTGAAGATAGGGCCGGAACTCCCCCGCCCTCGTGGAAGAAGAAGCCGGCAGCAAGAATGCCGGCGGAGCTTGCCGCCATCAAGGCAAGGATCTCTAAGCTGACCTCCGGCTCCCCTCCCCTAACTGGGGAGGACACAATAATCTGCTGGATGAAGAGACGGATCCAGCCCCTCCAACATCGTGCTTGCTTTTGTGTGAGTACACGGGCGACTCTGATCCCATGCGGATCAGTGAGAAGGACCTGGAGCAAGACCTCTTTGAGGCTCGCTTCAACAAGCTCATCAAATCCCGGCCTAACGAAGGCCGGCAATACGAAGAATCTCTGCCGATGTATACGGCAACCAACCCTCCCCCAAAGGTACTTTGTCGAACCAAAGTTCAATTCTTTAAGGAATTTCGGGTTTGCCTTTAATGGACTAACATGTAATATGTCAGATTCCCGGAGTTTCCACCGCTCGTCCCGCTGGCACGCCATCGTCCAGCAAGGCGACCAAGCGGCCCATCTCCTTTTCTTCGGCTACTGCAGAGAGCCGAAAGAGGAAAAGCCAGTCTACTACGATTGGCGTTAAGTCATCCGAGGATGACGACGCTCTCGCTGGGCTCAACATTCCCAGCAAGAAGTAAGTCGGCTAAAACATCTCTTCTTTGCTTTGCAATATTGCCGGATCTTTTATTCTTAATCCTGTCTTTGCAGGATAAAGAAAGGCGCACCTTTGAAATTAAAGGTGTGTGCCACGCGGAAGAAGGCTTCTCCCGCTATTCCTCCTCCAACTCCTTCGGCTTCGAAGCCGACACCAGTTGAGGAGAGCTCCACCCATACCATGGCGGCAGGTCCGACTCTCGGGAGAGCCGGGATTATACCTCCCACTCAATGGACGGAAATGACGGGGAAGACGGCAGAAACTTCTTCTCCACCAAGGGCTGAAGCTCCGGCTAATGATGCCCCGATCTTTCCTCCGATTAAGGCGGAGTCCTTCGATGACGAGGGGCGCATCAAGCCAGAGTTCATGAGCCGGTTCATGCGTGCTCCTCGGCTTCCCCGGAAGAAAGGAACGACCGTCCGGGATGACGAGCCGGACCATACCAAGGCTTATGACACCTTTGATGTCATTGAAATCCTCGAAGATCAGCAGAATTACTTGCTGAAAGCTTTGAGGCCGTCATGACCCTTCTCCGCGAGCATTACCAGGTAAATAACTTCCCCAGTAGCCCCCGAGCACTATGTCGGGTTAAGTTTTACAAACTAGCCGACATAGTGGTCCAAGTTAATGCGTATGCATAAGCTTAGCCCCCTAGCGATGAAATGTCGTCCTGTAGCCAATCTTGCTCATCAATATAGCTTTAGGCTTTTAGCACCTCCTTACGCAGATCCATCGCAATTTGGTGCTGAAACCATCAATTTTTTGGGTGTGCGAAATCAGGAGATGTGCCGGCTAAAAACGGAGCTGGCGAACAAGGACGCCATCATTGCCGGCTTTGAGGCAGATCGCGTCGCATACCAAGGTATGAATGCCGAAACCTTAACTTTGTATAACAGGCTTATTTTTATACTGTTGACATTTTGTCTTGCAGATGCCATCATCAAAGCCAAGGAGTTTGCCGAGAGCGCAGGCAGCCTCGAACGGCTCCGCGATGAAAACATTGAGCTGAAAAAGCTTAATCAATCAATGACGACGGAGCTGGAGACAGCCAAGAAGAGCCACGCCAAAGCCGAACAAACCCTGGAGACGAAGAAGCAGAAACACAAGGATGCTTCTCGTGAAGTCCAGGATCGGCTTGACAAACGCCTCGATGAGTCCGTGGCTATTGACGACCAACTTCTGAGTAAGTTTCATTTAAAAACCCATACTCATTGCTTTTTGTCTTAGCCATTTATAATTGAACTTCGCTTTTCTAGGTCCGGCGGGTTACGGCCATGAACTGTCAGCGGAGAACCGGCTTGACCGGATTTTGTAGGTAGGGGAACTCCTCCCGAAGATTCTTTCTTCGGGAAAGAAGCTTGTCGAGAAATTCTTTCCCGGCAACCCCGAGCCATTGACGGATCTTGCGAGCCTGCCGGCTGAACTGGATGAAGCAACTTCGTCATTTGATGAACGGCTTCGCTCCAGTGCACGAGGAGGCGCAAAGACAGCCCTGGGCCTGATGATGGCACACTATCCTGAAGCGGAGGCTTGGCGTGTCGCGTCCGGCTTTCCTCTCGAAAAAGAGGACGGCATCCCGCTGGACGAGAAAGACCGGAAGAAAATCCTGTTGGGAATATGCCCTAGAGGCAATAATAAAATGGTTTATTAAGCATATTCACGTTTATGATAATAGTTTATTATCCATGCTATAATTGTATTAAATGGAAACATAATACATGTGTGGAATATAAACACCCGGAGTCCCTAGTGAGCCTCTACAGGACTAGTTCGTTGATCAAGAGATAGTTAGAGTTTCCTAACTATGGACTTGTTATAGTCACTTGATAACGGAGTCATATCATTAGGAGTAATGGTGTGATGGACATGACCCAAATAAAGAGTTGCAATTAATCGTGTCACAAAAGTTTTGTTGTCAACACTTTTAATATGCCAAATATAGTTTCCTTAGACCATGAGATTATATCACTCCCGTTCACCAGAGGAATACTTTGTGGACATCAAACGTCACTTCGTAACTGGGTGATTATAAAGGTGGCTTTCAGGTATCTCCGATGGTGGGTTGTTGGGTGATATGAATCGAGAGTGGGATTTGTCCCTCCATGTGACGGAGAAGATATCTCCAGGCCTTCTCGGTAATATAGCATCAAAAGTCTGCAGACATGTGATTAGGTTGTAATCACCGGGATCCTATATTATGGACGAGTAAAGAGAACTTGCTGGTAACGAGATTAAACTAGACATGGGGATGTCAACGATTATATCTCGGGCAAGTAAAATATCGTGAGACAAAGGGAATCATATATGAGATTATTTGAATCTCCGGCATCGTGGTTCAATCGAGAAAAAGGTTTTCATTGAGTGTATAGGAATTAATATGGGCATCCCGGTCCCGCTATTAATTATTGATATGATCATGTCTATGCATTCCCGAACCCGTAGGGTCACACACTTAACGTTCCGATGAAATTGGGTTTTGCGATGAATTAAATGATGAAGTGAACGAATGGTGATTCGGAGTTCCGGATAAGATCATGGACATCACGAGAGGTTCCGGAGGAGTTCGGAGAATAAGATTCATATATGGAAAGTGGTTTCCGGAGGTTTCGGAAAAGTTCCGGGAAATTTTGAAGGGTACCGGAAAGGTTCCGGAAGTTTCTAGAAGTGTCTAGATAGGGCCCACATGGACCAAAGGGGTGTTGCCATCTAGGTGGGGCGCACCACCTAAGGCCCACATGGGCTGGTGCGGCATAGGAAGGGGGGGAACCCACTCCTAGTTGGACTAGGAGTTGGGCCCTCCACCCTTTAGGAAAGGGGCCCAAGGAGGAGTCCTAGATGGACTCCAACTTGGGGGGCAAGGAAAGGGGGCCGGCCGGCCCCTACCCAAACCCTAGCCGGCCACCTATAAATAGGGGGGGGGAGGGAGGGGTGCGGCACACCCTGGTGCTGCCTCCCCAAGTTGCCTAGCCGCACCCCCCCTCTCCCATCTAACCCTAGCCGCACCCCTCCTCTCCCGGAGAGCTGCTGCCGCCTCCTCTCCACCAAAGGCTGCCGCACCCCCCAGCCCTAGGGGCTGCGCCACCTCCTCCTCTCCCTCTCCTCTTGCTTGGTTTGGTGAAGCCTTGCACGTGGAGATCGTCATCGACACCGGCACAACCGTCATGCTGCTGAGATCATCAAGGCCACGTCTTCTCGCTTGCGGGATCAAGGAGTCGACGTCTTCATCGAGCCGTACGTGTGGACGCCGCGGAGGTGCTGCCCATTGTTGCACTTCACCGGATTGGATCTCGAGGATAATACATCTCCTCGCGACTAGACGAGTCTAGTTGCGGGGATCGACTAGCCAACCCCTGCACCGACAAAACGCGTTTGTTGATCTTCAAGGGTAAGAGATTGGATCTCACCTTCGCTATCTTCATCTCGTAGATCTAGATCCTTGGGGTTTATTCCGCTTGTCGCGTAGGAAAATTTTTTGTTTTCCATGCTGCGACCCCATCAGTGGTATCAGAGCCTAGATCTATTCGTAGATGTTGGTGCGATTAGAACACAAGGAGTTGTGGGCGTTGATATTTTATGTTGCTACCTTCTCGCATGCACTTTGCATCTTTGCGGTATTGTGAGATTGAAGCGGCCCAGACCAACCTTACTCGTCCACGCACGAGAGACCGGTTCCACGACTGACATGCAACTTGTTTTGCATAAGTGGCTGGCGGGTGTCTGTTTCTCTTGCTTTAGTGAGGATGCAATTTTCAATGGAAGGCCTTTCAAAAGGATGAGTAAATAAGCAACTATTATATCACTGTTGTGGTTTTGCGTAGATTAGAACGGTTCTATCTCGTTGACCCAAGCCACGTAAAATTTGCATAAACAAAGTAGAGGACGTCTAACTTGTTTTTGCAGAGGGGGTCAAGTGATGTGATATGGCCAATGTGATTTGTGATAATGTATGCAATGATCATGTTTGTAATATTTCGCGACTTGCATGTCGACGAGTACGGCAACCGGCAGGAGCCATATGGTTGTCTTTTATTTTATGTGACCTGCGTGTCAATGAATCACCATGTAATTGCTTTACTTTATTGCTAAGAGTAGCATTAGTGGTAGTTGCAATAGTTGGTGGACAACCATGGTGATGGCGCCACGATGATGGAGATCATGCCGGAGATGGAGATCTTGCCGGTGCTTTGAAGATGGAGATCTAAGAGCATAAGAAGAAAGGCCATATCATATCACAATTATGAATTGCATGTGATGTTTATCCCTTTTATGCACCTTATTGTTATGCTTAGATGTGATCGCGACGGTAGCATGATAAGGTGATCTCTCATGTCAATATCAAGATAATTAAGTGTTCTCCCCTAGTATGCGCCGTTGCGAAAGTTCGTCGTTTCGAAGCATCACGTGATGATCGGGTGTGATAGATTCAACGTTCACATACAACGGGTGCAAGCCAGTTTGCACATGCGGAAATACTACGGTTGTCTTGACGAGCCTAGCATGTACAGACATGGCCTCGGGAACACGGAACCGAAAGGTTAAACACGAGTCATATGAATGATATGATCAACACTGAGTTGTTCACCATTGAAGCTACATCATCGCACGTGATGATCGGTGGTGGTGTAGTGGATTTGGATCGTGTGTCACTAAACAACCGGAGAGATGTTGAGTTTAGTGGGAGTTCATATATTAATTTGATTAAGTTGAACTAAAATTGTCATAAACCAGTGTCCTAAAGATGTCTTTGCAAATATCCTCGTAGATCATGGCCGACTACAGTAGTATGTTTCTTGCTGAGGAGCTGCGTCTCGATGGGTCAAACTTCATCGAGTGGTACGAACGTCTTAGAGAAGTCCTATCAACCAATGATCAGCTCTACGTGTTACATGAACCCTTAGAAGAAAAACCCGATGCTTCTGCAAGTTACAACAAGCGTATGGATTGGCTCAATCGGAGTAAGACTCATATTCAAGTCAATTGGTTGATGAGTGTCTTCATGAATTCAGACCTGTCCAAACAATTCAAGAACTTGAGTGCCATTGAGACTGTCACTAAGCTAAAGAAAATGTTCATAGCACAAGTGAGAATTGCAAGGTTTGAAGGTCTAGGTGTGTTTCTTTCAACTAAGATGGAAGAAAATGATCGCTTAGAGGAACATCTGAAGAAAATGTATAGGATATATTACACTCTTATGGATGCTTGGGATGTGGAGATGAGTGACGAATTCGCGATAGATGGGTTGTTGCATTCGCTTCATCCCAAATTCAAGAATTGTGACAGAGACTATATTAAGGAAAGGGATTCGATCACTTATCCGGAACTGATGTCTCGACTTCGTCAGATCGAAAGGAATCCCGTAGCAGGAGGAGTAGCCAATGCAGAAGGTATATTTTGATATACTAGTTATAAATGTTTAAATGTCCCATTTACACTTGTGGTGAGCTAAGTATTTGATACTTGTGCTGTTTTATGAAAACAGGGCCAGCCGTTTGAGAAGTGCATGGAGGGACTGAGTGGATTTCGCGGGAAGATGGCAATCAAGGAGTTGATGCTGGCGTCATTTCACTTCTACATTTATCGTTTTAAATTAGAGGATTTGAATGAGTTTTGTAATCGAATTAAGTGTGATCTTAAATTAGTGTGTCTCGGTTTGTGAGATGGTCATTCATGTTAAAGACAAGTGGTTGTTCTGTTTTCATGAGTAATCCTTTTTGGAGATCACGTTTCGATTATGAGATTATTGTCCTTTGTTGGATTTAAACGATAATTAGTTAAACACTTATAAAATAAGGACATACTAAAAATATCCAATACTTAATGATGAGATTTGTTTTAATTGTACTATTAGTGATGAAGAGCATCTTGATGCGCATCACTAAATTGTGTGGTTAAAAAAATGCCATTTTCTGAAAATGCCATGAGTTGCTGAAAATAAACACAAGTGTTGGTTGTATTTTTCAGTAAATAAATGACATCATTATTTTATCATGAATGAGTAAATAGGAGTATTTATTCATGTCATGATGAGACTTTGGAAATAGAGGATATTAAGTTTACAAGATAATTGAGTCTTTTCGATTTGATCAAAAGAGACAAAATATTTGAGTTATTGTTTAGTATGAAGACTTGTGACAAGTGTTATCACAAATTACAATATTTAGAGATTATTCAAAAGGTGTTTTGATAAACCTAAAGTATTGTAGTCACATTATATTTGATATTATGTGGTCATAAAGAAGGGTTTTTGGTTTTAAGGTTTTATTTGTATCATTTAGATTTATTTTGATAACACTCTGTTTTAAATAAAGGATCTATTTAATGATTTGCATTTCACATATGAGTTATGTGAAATAGTGGTTTCAATAATTATGAGATAATTAAAAGACCAAAGCAAATGGAATTTTGTAGAATGTTCATATGAGATTATGAATAGAGATTCCACAATGTGAGACTAAAAGGAACAAACCAATGTGTTTGGTTATGTTGTGTATTTTAGTGGTTTTATCGTGAAATGGTTTCATGGATAAAAGAATTGTTGGAATGAATTTAGAAAGTTTAAACCTTTCATGTTTA
>QRDG01001868.1:254023-308529 GCA_012064385.1 Puccinellia tenuiflora
TTAAGATATGTGGTGACATATATTAAGTTAGAGCAGAAATTAATTTCCATAATCAAAATATGTGGTGACATATGTTTGAGTGGGAACTAGTTAATCATGGTCAAATATAAAGATAACATATTTCTGAGTGGGAGCCACAGTGTTTTCACAATTTAATATGTGTATGGTGTATATTTGAGTGGGAGTTTACAACATCGTGTTTGAATGAAATGGAGATTTCATAAATGTTGTAAATGTTGTCATGGACCAATGCATAACTTATGAAGTTAGTTTGAACGTCAAATGTTCATGTAGATGAATGTATCTATGAAGGATAGATAAGTTTGATAAACATTAAAGTCAGATGTTTAACCTAAATATTTTTGAAGGAGTTCAAAATTAAAACAAGAGAAGAATGGTTCATCTCATTGTTATATATAGGTGAAACATTGAGTTAGAGAACTCAGTACAAAATTGATGGTTGAAGGATATGTTGGAATTCAATATGAATTGTTCATAGGTCTCAACATATAAGAACCATGTGTTTGTATGTGATGATATGTGACTCAAGTTCTTAGTTGTAAGAACATGATGAATGAGGAGTCATTTTTCATGAAATTAAGATAAATTTAGAAAATGGTGGACTTGGTCGAAGTCATAAAGCCAGACTAAATTGGAGATCTTTTAGAGTCAAAGCAGCGCAGCGAAAGCATGATCGGAAATATCAAAGTGACAAGGTTCACTGTTGATTTGTTAAGTCTACAACATATAGGAGTATATGATTAATTCAAGGATTGAAATAAGATATAATATTTTGGTTTGAGAAAGTCGTTTCAAGATTGAGTGAGTTCCAGATGCATATGTTATGGGAAAGTCCATTTGACTGATCATACATATAGGCATAAAAGGATATGAATATCTCACTCTATAACCAAACATATTATATACATTATATGATAATGAGTTTTATCATGGGATGATGAGAAGTTTATCATGAGATGATAAAGTAATGTCAAATTAGGTGACAGTTACAAATTTTTGCAAAGGACATAAAGAGCTGTAAAGTACAGAGCACGGACAGAACCTCTTCCACAAGCAAACATGATCAGCACTGAGACTTCATGAGTGAGACTCCATGGGTGTTGGATCGCGGAAATGTAAACTAGATTATTGACTCTAGTGCAAGTGGGAGACTGTTGGGAATATGCCCTAGAGGCAATAATAAAATGGTTTATTAAGCATATTCACGTTTATGATAATAGTTTATTATCCATGCTATAATTGTATTAAATGGAAACATAATACATGTGTGGAATATAAACACCCGGAGTCCCTAGTAAGCCTCTACAGGACTAGTTCGTTGATCAAGAGATAGTTAGAGTTTCCTAACTATGGACTTGTTATAGTCACTTGATAACGGAGTCATATCATTAGGAGTAATGGTGTCATGGACATGACCCAAATAAAGAGTTGCAATTAATCGTGTCACAAAAGTTTTGTTGTCAACACTTTTAATATGCCAAATATAGTTTCCTTAGACCATGAGATTATATCACTCCCGTTCACCGGAGGAATACTTTGTGGACATCAAACGTCACTTCGTAACTGGGTGATTATAAAGGTGGCTTTCAGGTATCTCTGATGGTGGGTTGTTGGGTGATATGAATCGAGAGTGGAATTTGTCCCTCCATGTGACGGAGAAGATATCTCCAGGCCTTCTCGGTAATATAGCATCAAGAGTCTGCAGACATGTGATTAAGTTGTAATCACCGGGATCCTATATTATGGACGAGTAAAGAGAACTTGCCGGTAACGAGATTAAACTAGACATGGGGATGTCAACGATTATATCTCGGGCAAGTAAAATATCGTGAGACAAAGGGAATCATATATGAGATTAGTTGAATCTCCGGCATCGTGGTTCAATCGAGAAAAGGTTTTCGTTGAGTGTATAGGAATTAATATGGGCATCCCGGTCCCGCTATTAATTATTGATATGATCATGTCTATGCATTCTCGAACCCGTAGGGTCACACACTTAACGTTCCGATGAAATTAGGTTTTGCGATGAATTAAATGATGAAGTGAACGAATGGTGATTCGGAGTCTCGGATAGGATCCCGGACATCACGAGGAGTTCCGGAGGAGTCCGGAGAATAAGATTCATATATGGAAAGTGGTTTCCGGAGATTTCAGAAAAGTTCCGGAAATTATTTATAGGGTTTTGGAAAGGTTCCGGAATGTTCTAGAAGGGTCTAGAAGTGGGACCGCATATTTTGTATGGGGGCCCACATGGACCAAAGGGGTGCTGCCACCACCTAGGTGGGGCGCACCACCTAAGGCCCACATGGGCTGGTGCGGCATAGGGAGAAGGAAGGGAGTCCCACTCCTAGTTGGACTAGGAGTTGGGCCCTCCACCCCTTTAGGAAAGGGGGGCCCAAGGAGGAGTCCTAGATGGACTCCAACTTGGGGGGCAAGCAAAGGGGGGCCGGCCGGCCCCCTGCCCTAGCCCTAGCCGACCTCCTATATAAGGAGGGGAGGGGGGGCGCACCATAACCCTGGAGGCAGCCCCAAGCCGCACCCCCCTCTCCCACCTAAACCCTAGCCGCACCCCTTCTTCCCGGAGGGCTGCCGCCGCCTCACCTCCACCAAAGGCTGCCGCACCCCCTAGCCCTAGGGGCTGCGCCACCTCCTCCTCTCCCTCTCCTCTTGCTTGGCTTGGCGAAGCCCTGCTCGCGGAGATCGTCATCATCACCGGCACAACCGTTGTGCTGCTGAGATCATCAAGGCCACGTCCTCTCGCTTGCGGGATCAAGGAGTCGACGTCTTCATCGAGCCGTACGTGTGGACGCCGCGGAGGTGCTGCCCGTTGCTGCACTTCACCGGATTGGATCTCGAGGATAACACATCTCCTCGCGACTAGACGAGTCTAGTTGCGGGGATCGACTAGCCAACCCCTGCACCGACAAAACGCGTTTGTTGATCTTCAAGGGTAAGAGATTTGATCTCACCTTCGCTACCTTCATCTCGTAGATCCAGATCCTTGGGGTTTATTCCGCTTGCCGCGTAGAATTTTTTTTTGTTTTCCATGCTGCGACCCCAACACTGGGCTCACCGGAACCGACCGGGATCTGGATCGAGAGGAGTGGGGAGGGGAGAGGGAGGAGTGGGGATTGGGGGAGACGGGGGCGCGGGGGATTGGGGGAGACGGAGCGCGGGTCTGGGATTGGTCTCTAGGGTGGCGTGCGCACGCGGCGGAGGTCTGCGGGCACGGCGGCGACGAAACCGGCGCGACGCGGCCGCCCCAGCACGCAATGGCCGTCGAGGACGGAGAGGACGCGACGGCAGAGCGTGCTGCGTCGCCCGATTTGTGCGGAGAGGTGCGTAGCGGCGGCGATTTCCGGCCGCGCGGGGGAGAGAAGGAGAGGAGAGGGGAGGGGGGATTATGCGGGTTGTTTTATAAAAACGTCCGTGTATTTTTCGTTATTCACATTTAGGCCCTCGCAGCGCGTTTTCGTGTACTGCGGGTTATATTTCTTTGTTTTCGAGGGGCTTTTTTGCAAAAGCGTCATCGACGCGTGCTGGGAGCCGTCAGATCGCCGGCGGACGGCCGGGATCGCCCGACTGTAGCTACTGTAGCGCTACAGGAATCACTGTTCCTCGCAACAGTAGCAGGAGGCCTCTCCGCTCGCGAAAACGTTCGTCTTTTATAGTAGTTAGTAGATAGACCACGATATCATGTCATCCATCTTTTCGTGCTTTTCTCCAGCGCTTGCTGGGAAAGAATATGGATCCGAAGAGATGGGCTCGCGTAAGTGAGGATGCTCAAAAGAGCCCTGACCGCCTGAGCTACCCGATAGTTGCTTTGCTTATGTTCGGTCACGTAGACCAGTCTGATTAGATTGGCCTTTTCTTTTCTCCACCTTTGGTTGTTATTATGTATTGTATTTGGTTCAAGAATATTGGAAAATGGTTTAGGTTTGCAATTTTTAGTACTATACACATGACAACGCAATCTTCTAGTATTTCTTTTATGTGCACTGATACCGGTACGTTTGTTTGTGTATTCGTTCGTGTTGTCTAACAATGCTCGTAGTATGATTCCTACGTGATTCACAAAAAGAACGTGCTCTCGTAGTATGATGTCTAATTTGGAGGGTGTGGATAGGTTTCCACATATTTTCTTATTTTTTTCCGTTAGTTTAAGACTTTGCGGATAACAAGAACGGGCGACGTGCAACTATGTGAAAACAACATATATGGTGTAAACAATTTCAAGCACAGAGGCACCCACAAGACAAAAGCACAAGTAGAGAGTTTGGATAGAAATAACCAAAACACACGAAGATGAAAATTTATCCCGATATTCGCTTCCTTGGGGGAAGCTAATCACCTTTGAAGAGGTGTGTGTTATCACGAAGGAGTCCCTAGATATCATCTTGATGCAAAGGTCGTGCGATCAATAAAAATCTTCTTTTCAATGGAGGAAAGTATAGTAAACTCTCATATCCACTAACGTACACTAGACAATCTTATAAATAAGGAACTCTTATCTATTGACCTACCAGAGGATCAATGGCTTCGTGTCACCGTCTACCACCCAAGTGCTCTATAAAGAGCAAGGCTACCTTAAGCGAGAGATGAATACCTTGTTCCTGATTTCACTTCTTTGTTGTAGAATTGTCCGATGTCATTCGTGTACTATTCGTTATGTTACTGTGTACCTTTAAATTTGATCGATATAGGCATGGAAGGTAGCAGGAATCACCGATTGATAATAGGAATTACAAGATGCACTTGGGTAAGAGAATAGCCTTCCTGTCTCTCCCTCCTACCGTGTGGCCTCAGCTATTCAAGGTCCTACAGTTCTATACGTCACGATCTCATGGCATCCGTCTTTTTTTTTTCTTGCTTCGCTCCTTGATGGGATAGAATAGGGATCGGAAGAGCTGAGCTACACACTAGTTGTTTGCTTATTGTTCAGTCCCGCAGAGCAGTTCAGATTAGATTGGCTTATTTTCTTCTCCGCCCTTGGCTGTTGTTCTGAACTGTATTTGGTGTTCAAAAGAAATGGAAAATGGTCCAGGCAAGCAATTTTTTTTTTTTTGAAATAAGCAACTTGTATTCAACAAACAGTAGTAAGGATAAACGCAAAGAAATACAAGAGCAAATGGAACGGATACAGGAGAAGAAACTGCAGAGGAACATCTTCATCTTCAACCTCGCGTCGTCGACCCGGACCTCCCCCAGCGCGCACAGGCAAGCAATTTTCAGTGCTTTAATGTGCACCGATACAGGTCTGTTCGTTTGGGATGTCTAACAGTGCTCGCAGTATGATAGCTACGCGATCTATAAAAATACTTCCTCCGTCCTGAAAAGGATGTCACAGATTTTTCCATTCATGAATATATCTATATGTAAAACACGTCTAGATACACTCATGGATGGAAAAAGTTGTGACATCCTTTTTAGGACGGAGGGAGTATATATATAATAGCTACGTATTCCTTCATCAGTCACGTTACTGAAAAGTTCAAAAGACGCGTTCCAGGTTGAACCGTTGAAACACAACCATCAAATGAAAGCCTCAAAAAAAAACATCAAATGATATGATGACAGTGACCATGTATCCGCTGAAATTTGGTAAGCCGTGTTGCTGAACGTAAAGAATAAGCTGTAAAGATTAAGCCCTTTTTTCCTTTTAATATTTGTAGTAACTGCAAGTTTAGAAAAGTGACCAGACCTTGCGTGGATCAATCAACAATATAGAAAGAGGAAACGTACAGTAAGTGGACGTTGATATTGATCAGAAAGAAACAAAGAGAACACAAGAACAAGGAGCTTCAGAAGATGTTACTACCAAACATGATGCGTACCGATGAGACTTGGTACGAATTAGCACAAGCAAAAATAATAATGATAGGAGAAAATCGTCCTATCTTACCTAGGCTGCTTGCATCTCGCATTCTTCACCAAACATAGCCACATCACGAACTGAATTCACCCGATTTTCCAAACCAAGATCCGATCAAAAATTCAGAATCAGGGTACTTCAGAAGGAAAATTAACCCAAAGACATGTTCATATCGGCGCACACACACACACCAGGATTCAATCAAGCAGAAAGAAACAAGATGTGAAGAAGAATCCCTTCTCCATTTTATTCACAAATGATGATAAATTGAGATTCGAATCATGCATAATAATCCAAGAAGACAAATTAGATACAGGGACTGACATATACACAAGGGACACGAATTAACAGAGGAACAGTACATACACACCACCTGCAGATGGAATTATACAACACGGATCGGGATATGGCTGACCTCTCGTTCTTATTTGCAAATTAATCAAGAGGAGATCAGGTGGACGGGATCTCCTCCACCACGATCCAGTCCTCCTCCCCATCGGAGAACTCCAGGGCGATGGTGATGCCCACCATGCAGAACCCCATGTCGTCGTCCTCCTCCTCGGCGGCGTCCTCCTCCTGTTCCTCCTCAATCGCATCAATGTCTGCTCCTACAGCTATGTTATTGGCAGGCGCCAAGTCGGCTTCTTTGCCGCCGGGCGCGGGGGCGTCGGCGTGGAGGCCGACGATGAGGTCGTAGAGGTCGGAGAGCCCGGCCTTGGTGTCGAGATCGGCGCCGTCGTCGTCCTCCTCCTCGTGCCAGCTGTTTCCGCCGGCCAGGTAGGACAGCACGGCCGACGCCGACGCGCCCTTGTAGTCCGGGATGCCCGTGCACGCCCCGGCGCCGTCGACGACGCGCCAGGACACGAGGCGGTGGTTGAGCGCCACGTCGCAGGCGCGCAGCTTGTGCGCGCCCTTGGCCTTGTCCCGGGCCTTTGTGACCGGGTGCTCGTGGCACCCGCCGCACCGGGGGCGCCGGCACTTGCCCGTGCTCCTGGACGCGTTCGTCGGCTTGGACGGCGCCCTGGCGTACGCGCCGCCCGACGCCGCCCTCGCCGCCGTGTCGCCGTCGGCGATCCGCAGCATCTTGTTGCGGTTGACCCTGACGGCGCCGTGCTGGAATCCCTCCCTCTTCATCGTCTTCTTCTTCCTGATTTCTTTGAGGAAATGAATGGGGATCGGTGTGTGTTGCGGTTGCTGGGTGGTTTGCTTGTCGGTTTGGTTAATAAGAAGAGACTTTGTTTGGGGAGAAGTGGTGGTTGGCTGGTGTTTGGATACAGCAATTACAAGGCTAGAAGGACATGTGTGGTTGGGCAAATGTGTGGGAATCGCCAATGCCAATTGCCTCCTGGGTCAAGGGGGAGTGGAGGTGGTGGGCAAGAAAGCTCTACGTATCCATGCGAATGGATAAATTAGCAAGCATTGGATTGGACAAACCGAGATGGTTTTGACAAGAGAGACCAAATGGGGTCAAGAAAACTAACTTACTTGACCGTGCATAACACGGAGATGGTTTTGAGTTTTGGCAAGACCAAGCGAATGGGGTCAAGAAAACTATGTCTTGACCAGGCATAACACGGAGGTTGATTAAGATGTGTACAAATGAGACCATGACAGTCTTCTCTTAGCGAAGCCACGTACTAAAACGTAATTCGTTTGCTTTTGTTAGCTAGAGTTTGGCCAGAATTCTATTTCTTCACGTCCAAAGGACAGGGGCGGATCTAGGTTCATAATATTGGGGGTGCCAAGTTTACATGACCAACACAATTTCAATATGTGGGTTTAAATTTTTTGAATATTACACTATAAATAATATATTTTGGTCTAACTATCTTCAAAATTCCAACAAATAGTGTTCAAGTATGCTTTAAACTCCTTAAAAAAGTATGTTTTAAACAATTAGAGAACACGTGTATTCTAAATGGTGTAAATTATTTTGCATTTTTAGAGAGGGTGCCATGACACCCCCACTAGATACGCCCCTGCCAATGGAACATAATCTCTTGGTCATATGTTTACTTAAAATTTAGTTTGCCTAATAAAAACTTAAATTTTCGTTAAAATGTGCGCATACTAATTATCGAAACCATCAGTTACAAGAAATGACACTAAAGACATGAGTATGAAACTATTTGATGTCTTCTTTACATAAGTTCTTTGGCAGATGGCCATTTGCCCAAGAATAATCCTGACAAGTTATTATCCCATACATTAGTTTGAATGGACGTTCCTGGACCGAACATGGGCAACTGCCCGGTCATGTCGTGATGTTAGGTCTCTAGAGTTAGGGTTTGGTCAATCGGCAAAGTCGCTATGGTGGGGATGGTGGTGTTGCGTGAAACAAGAATTACGTATCTCCGACCCCCCATGCACCACGTCGGTGACAGTTTTGCTAGTGGCGTCGAGGAGGACGAAGAATCGTCTAGTCATTGCTCCCTTGGAGTGGTGCATATCTAATTTTATCTATGTGTGTTGCAGGGTTGTCTTAGTGGCGCTATCCGTGGAGGGGATGACGTGGTTGTATGTCTTGGTCCTCCAGCTCTAGTTTCGACCGAAGCCTCAGCCTTGTTAGGAGCGTGTCAGATTTGTGTTCCTCCGTTTTGTCTCGTCAAACCTAGGGCGTCGTTCAGTCCCTTTTCGGTGTTTTCTTCTCTTGAGTAACGATCTGCTTCACGAATGGTAGTCACTGGCGTCAACAATGTTATCCTTACTCCAACGGTGGTCCAGAGGTCCATATACGGCACCGAGCTCGACTCATGATGCGTCGTCGGTGCTTGCTAGAGTAAGAAGGCATCGAGAACCCCAAGACATTGTATGCTATTTTTTATTTCTCTAAGGGTGTTTTCGTAAGAGTTCATTCTACTTAGCATATGGCCTTTGGCCTTTTAGCAAAAATAACATAGGTTGCTAGCGTAGCTTGGTTTGTTAATTAACCAAGAAAAATACATATTATGTTGTAACAATATGCATAGTATTGGTGTTTACATGTTTGTTTCTCCTAACATAGTGTGTTTGGGTATCATTTGAATTCGTAGGACACTTAATTACGGCAAGATCTATCTAACTAATTATTTTCAATTAGTATCCACGTCCTGTGTCAAAGAGATACGAAACAACTGTATCCAGGGCTCAATCTAAGCATTTTGGTGATTTACTGTGGAGTAGTAGAGCTTGTCACCGAAGTTGCTTTCAGAAACCGCACCTTTTTTTTATGGTGTCGAGGATCGTCAGCTCCAAAGATTCTTGACGTTGCTTTCACGTAATACTAGCTAGACGAGTTCTAAAAAAAGAACGGAAACGTTCACTTGCAAATGATCAAGTCTTTCTTTCTGCAAGGAACGGTCCAACCAAAAAATATGATATGGCACGAGGTGATGCGATGGAATATGTGGATGCTGGTAGGCGGTAGTGGGTAATGAGGGATGCAGAATGGCATATTCCCTTTCTAGAGGACAACTTGTCCTGTGTTCTCTCACTACGAGGGCTTTTTCTTGATTTTTTTCCTTTTGGATATTTGGGTTGAATATGTGTACTCTAAACGATTTTGTGGAAGCTTTTTTAAGTTCATAGGTAAAAGGTAGGGTGGAAGACTTGTGGGGCCGGCTTCTCTTAACGATTTTGCTAATTCTCCCTCATCTGAGAATTTCTTAATTCTCATCTAGAACAAGAATCGTTTCATTGGATGTTGAAATCCCAGTCAGACTCCGTAATATCAACTCTGCGAAAAGATACTACTACCTTTTTGCACTGGATAAACAATTATTACTGCATAGTGAATATTTTCTACTATGTAGGAACAAATTTGTAATGTTCATTGAAAAAGATTTTCTGCCGAGTGCCGATAGTATGATGTGTTTTCGATGAACAAATTTGTAAATCGATAGAAACGAGCTTTTCTTATAGAAGATGCAGATATATGAGGCCCCTTCCAAAAGCCACGGCCACCAGGGAGATACGGTGTTCACAGCCATATGTTTTTACGGAACAGCTCTAGCCACATTTCACCTCACCCTTGTTTTTGACATCTTGAGAAATTGATCAAATGAGTCAATAGACCTGCCATTGATCATACACCGCATGTTACTGTGGAATTTTCTCAATCAAATTTCTCGCTAGCAATCTTGGTGTCCTCCCCCGCCCCCAAATCATAGGGCTTAATTGTGGCCATCCGTTGCGGATGATGATGCTCGCAGCGAGCGCACGGTCCTGTCGCCACCCACTCTCCCTCCAAGGTCTGCATAATTTAGCCTCCATGTTCCTCTTTTTCTTGGCCTGATTGAAGTTCTTGGATTGGGCACTGGGCATAGGTTGCCATGAAGCTTGCAGTTAAGCTATCCCCGCTGTAAATTCGACACCAATTTCTTCCCCCTTTATGTGTGTACTGTGTTGGGCTCGGGTGCTGTAGTATCTAGTATGCCAATCAGAGGGATTCGGATGAAATCCACAGCGGGCAGTTATTTTCTGATTATCCTGGAATCTGAATCTCCCATACGACTTCTTGGCATTTATCTTCCTTTTCTGTCTGTCATATAAATATGTCTTTTCCTTACATTGGCAGATCATGTTTGATCAGGTTGGAAATGCCAGATCTCAGCTGTTTCCTGCAAACATCTACATTCTGCCCCACGCAATGTAAGTACTTTTACACCCGAATGTAAAAGAAGCTCAGTTAATTCCTCATGTAGTACCTGTGATAACTGACAACCGGACCTTGTGTGATATTTATTGAAGGTGACCAGAATATCTGCAGCAAAGAATAATGAAAGAAAACGGAGACGCTCCCGTAATATGTCCAAAGGTCCATCGTTGATTGGTGAAGAAACTTCTTCAAGCAACGGTGGAAATCCCGCTAGCATCCTTGAGGTCAATGGAGATGTTACTAGTGATGAGAAAGCTGCAGGTGCCCCAAGGAGTGCTGTTCTTCAGTCTTGCACTCTCACATCTGGCTTGCTGGTTGCGGCTGGTCTCGTGCTTCGTGAGGTAAACATTGTTTTCACAGTGGCTGCAAATCTTGTTTTTCTTTTAACAAAATTTCAGCTATTGGGAATAGAGTATTCTTGGGAATAACATCTCAATGCATAAATGTAGTTATAACACAAGCCATTCTAAAGCTTGCATGTATAACTTGAACTATCTAGTACTCTGTATGTACTATGTAGGATGGCAGAACATCCTAGTATTCAGATTTCAGAGTGCCCTACTGTTTGTTTTCAGGCATCACACATTGCATCTTCAAATGGATGGCCATTCGCTGACCCTACGGTTGTATCATGTCAGTTTGCTCCTATTTCTCTTACAAGATGAATGAGATATCATGTTTTGGTGGCGAGTTAGCCATGAAATTTAATCTAGTGCTTTTCTGCAGTCAATTCTGAAAGTTGGCATCTCGAATTGGTCGCTGGACTAGTAATATTGATATCATCTACCAGATATATTCTACTACAGTCATGGCCAGATTTCAGAGATTCTAGTGAAGCTGCAAATACACAGGTATGTCCAACCTTTGAATAAAGTCTCTTTTTCTTACAGGTGCCTTGGTTAAGATGCAACATTTCAGTTTTTCCTCTGTTATGAAGGCATGTGCAATGAAAACCATTCTAACGAACATTGACACATATAGTTGCTCAATGAGCTTATCATTTGGCTTTTCGAGTGTATTGTACCAGATAATCCAATCGTTTATACGGGAAGCAAATTTGAATGATATACATTTTCACATGCATCAACCAATGCTCTTTTCTATGAACTAAGTGCAAACTGATAACTTTACACCCTCTGGCCGTTACTCACGCCGAGTTGCATATTTGCAATAATTACCGCAGAGCTGATCTCTTCATTGTTTTATCACAATTTATATAGCTTTATGTAAACAGCCAAAAATTATTAATCATAAAAACCGCTTTTTTCTGATGTCATTTTCAACTGAACTCGGTCATGGCAAACTTAATTAATAGTATTAGCCAGTGCAAGTCCCTTACAGCTGTGACTTTAGCTGTTTTTATTCTTGCCCACTAGATCCTTACTTCCCTGGAGCCTCTGGATTACATCGTGGTTGCTTGTCTCCCTGGGATAAGTGAGGTAATCATATTTGTTTCTTTTTAACTTTATTCTGTAAATTTACGGGGCGCAAATCTTCATGTTTACTTTCGATCTATCAGGAGTTCCTGTTTCGGGGGGCACTGATGCCAATCTTTGGACTGAACTGGATAAGTGCCCTAGTAGCCGGTGCCTTTTTTGGTGTTCTTCACTTGGGCAATGGCAGGCGATACTCATTCGCAATCTGGTAAACGCTCTGCCTGCAGTATTTTCGTACATGTCCAGAATTAAAAATATAATAGTATAAGGACCATAGGTTTTTTCACAGTTCTTAAAACATGCCAGTCACCACCCAAATTATTACTCTGTGTTCATACATCTGAATGTATTTTTCTGAGGGAGTTACCACTTACCACTCAAATTATTACAGCTGTTTCTTACATCTGATTTAACTTTTTTTTTGTATGTGTTTCCAGGGCAACATTTGTTGGCCTTTCCTATGGTTTAGCAACCATAGCTTCCTCAAGCATCATAGTTCCAATGGCTTCTCACTCCATAAACAATATTATTGGAGGCTTACTTTGGCGCTTCAGCAACAACTCAAAAAGCGAAATGTAGATTGGACCTTAGTACCTTTCTGCCAAGAGTTTTCATTTGCAAGTGTTACTTGTAGTTTCGCACTAGGATAGACCGTTTAGTTCTTACTGTACTTGCTGATTATTTTAGTACTGCATGTATTATCTGTGAATAATACTAGTATTCAGTTAATTTTGGGGTGAAGTAAATTATTGATCACTATTTACATTGTGTCACGCTATCTTCCATGAATTTTGAGCTGTTCCTGCTGATACTCTGGCTTAACCTGAAACCGTTCTTGCTTAACAAGAACCACCATGGGTTGGTCTGACATGGTCAGATTCAGAAATATTGCTTCAAAGTGACAAACATAATGTGTTATAAGAAAAGGAACATACATAATAAATCAAACTCAGACCAGACCGTTGTATTTATTACAAAATGATGCTGAGACAGCACACCAGAAATATCTCATGCTCTGTTCCCAAGATGAGAAGGAACATTTCTGATACCGTTCATGGGCTTCAGATTATTTGCAGCACTTTTCACAGACAGGTGGAAACCTGTGAATGTTGCAGTAGCAGCAGGCCACGCTGCAGTAATTGTTACAACCTGGAAACATTATCAGTCCACTGCTGTCATTAATTTCTGCAAATCTATTTCAAGGAAATTAGTAGTTTCAGTATGGCTCTACAACAGTTTGAAGGCTATGATTAAGCAATACAGGGCGCCAAAAGCATGTTGAAGCATACATAAGCTGCGAAAAGCATCATGATGAGAGAGTTTTAGCAGATTACCGCTTATAACAATGTAGCGAGACTTGCGTGCATTTCTCGAGGTAGCTGCAGGCAAAGGTGGTGAGAGAGAAAGAAACCCAAGAGATAGAAGGAGGCAAGCTATGAGAACTATCCTCATCAAAATGGTCTTGTCACCAGCGGTAGCAGACATCTTGAGCTCGGTTGGTTCAGCAACAGCAGGCTTAAGATGGCAGCTATATATGTGTATTTTTTTAATCCGTGGTTCTTCAGTGTCGTTTTGGCAGGTGAGGGTTAGGGAGGAGGGAAGATCAGTTGCTCCTTTCCATTGCATGGCCTAGATTATATTTCTGGGAAGAGGTTCTAGTATTCGTGCCATGTCGAGTTGTTAATTGTTGCAAGTAACGTGTGTTAGGGCTTTTTTTTGTTTTAGTTTACCACAGTAATGTTGCAGGTGGTGTGCATGCATCAACGGACTGATTAGTGGCGATCGAGATCAGAACGAGCAATTCAGTTTACAAAGTGCAAATGCCAAAACTCCAACGCGCGATGTAACAATTGCCAGTGTGACTTAGGCACGAAGATATTACTACTGAACTGCATGTCTGCATGTAAGGCCTCCCTTTGAAACTGGCATGGTCGTTTTGGCTTCCTTGGGTGAATTCAAGTTTATATGCGCTTGCCTTGCCGTCTGCGTGATCTTCCATGATCATATATATTGATCATAAACTTCCAACATAAATTTTATTTGGAGACGATGCGTTCACGATGACTTTATTTTGGCTCAGCAGCGGACGGCCATGCTTATGCGCAGGCACAAGGAGCCAAGGGTGATGTTCAAGTTGGACACAGCATGTGTCTTCGACTCCATCTCTTCGCGGCTCTGTCTTCGACTCCATCTCTTCGAGGCTCCTGTTCGAGGTCCTTCATAAAATAGGATTTGGTCCGAGGTTCTGCGAAATGGGTCGCCATCCTTCCACATCGGGCACTAGGGTGTTTGGCATCAACGACCCCTTGTCAACGCAGTTGTTTGTGTTGGTGATTAACACACTCAAGAGTTGTTGCCTAAGAACACTGAGTTGGGGATCTTTTCCGCGACTGCGAGTGGCGTGATAGGATCTAGTCATATTGGTTTCATTATATGCGGACGGCATGGTCATCTTTTGCCACCTGGTTGAGACAGAGTTATGCGCCGTTCGCAACAATCTGACACTCTTCAGGCATGCGTCGCAGCTGCATACCCCTTTGTGAAGTGCTCAGTCTCCCCATGTCACTTGTTTGGAGGCGGTTAGGGAGTGCCAGCTGACACCCTACCCCGTCAAGTAACTCAGTATCCCCCTCGAGATCAAGAGACTTCCGAGTCAGGCATTTTAGCCTCTGGTGGACCGAGTTGCGGACCACCTCCCCACATGTAAGGCTTCCACGATGGCTAAGGCGGTACACCTAGCTATCGCTTGTCAGATCGGTCCTCGCAGATATCCCACTTCACCAACTCATGGTGTTGAGCCTCAATAAGAAGTCTCTCAAACGTGTGGAGAATATCCTTTAAGAAATCCATTGGGTGGCCACCAAATGATGACCACTGCCATGTCAAGTAGTCCAAGATTTGTCGTGTTCGCCACAGTTCGACGGGTTGGGTATACCTGACCTTCCCGCACGTCGATCGGCTTTTGGTTCCGTTGTCTTAGGAGGATGCGTACCGACCCCTTACGACCTTGGCGCGGGCTTGACATACGGTTCTCCAGGGACGAGCAACAGGTGTTCGACACATCCACCAATATGTTGCTTGGCAATGGAACCTTGGCCCTCTTTTGGGAGGATTGGTGGCTTGACCGAAAGGCATTATGGGAGATAGCGTCGGACCTCTTCCCGCTAGTTTCAAGGCATCCCAGAAAGCACTGTACGGTCCGAGAGGCTCTAAATGAGTGTTGTTGGATCATTGACATTATATGAGCCTTGAGAATGCTCGCCTTTTGGTAATGTGTACAACCTAGTTTCGCGACGTGCATCTCAAGGTTGAGCGGTGGTAAACAACCGACTCACGGTACTCCTCTAGTCCTTGTTACGACATCCTTTTCCAAGGGGAGATTGTATCAAGATCATGGAAGGTTAACTAGAAGGCATGGGTGCCCCAGGGTGAATTTATTCATATGTCTTGCTTGTCAGGATAGATACATGGTGGACGGGTGTGTGGCTCGCACGATGTGTACTTCCATACCATGCGAGTTGCCTGTTGTGCAAGTAATGCATTGAGACCATGGCGCACATCCTTACTGGTTGCCATTTTTCGAGGATAATCTGGTATGAGGTGTTGTCTTGGATCCGATCCACTTCTAGACCTCCCGTTGATGAGGACGACTTCGCGGATTGGTGGCCACTGACATTATAATCCAACCCCTCCCCCCAGCACCACCTCCCACCCAATGCGTAATGGCACTTTGCTGGTGATCATGCTCACGGCCTGGTGGATCTAGAAACTTCGATAAAGCTTGCACTCCATGGCCTTCTTGTTTAACAATTAGGGTTGAGGAGGGCAAACACGGGGGTCATGTGGCCTTCGCCAACTGCTTGTTAGATTAACTTGTTTAGATTGAGTTATATGGTGTTGTGTTCACCCATTCTTGCATTTGTATATAAAATCTTCTTTTCTATCAAGGCATTGGAACACAATGTTTTTTGCGTTTTTGCGTGACCTTGCACTAAAACATGTCTAGATACAAATGGAAAGCAAAAGTCCAAAACATCTTATATTTTGATACGGAGGGAGTACAAATTTGTCATGTACTCCTCTATGGAGAATGCATGAATAATGTTTGCATGTCCCTGATCAGTCAGCTCACCTAACTAGGCAGATAATCTCAACAGTGTGTGCCCGATGGCCGCTAGGGCTTCGCTCCTGTCGAACTCCGTTCCGAGAGCTCCCTTGCCAGGTTTTGTAGGTCGCCATAGTCGGTGTTGCTGTTGCTGGAGCCCTCTCCCATCTGGTCATATGGTTGTTGGAGATGCAGCTGCTGGTGTTGGTGTTGGAGTTGCTGCTGCAAGACCCACTGGGACTGCATCGGCAGGTCGAAGAGCGATGATAGATCAT
The DNA here is from genome assembly GCA_012064385.1 of Puccinellia tenuiflora. NCBI lineage: Eukaryota > Viridiplantae > Streptophyta > Magnoliopsida > Poales > Poaceae > Puccinellia > Puccinellia tenuiflora. The sequence goes on from QRDG01001868.1 coordinate 270,369, forward strand.
CGCCACTGGCCGGGACGTTCGACGATGAAGGAAGGTCAGAGACGGAGAATGTGGTGGTCATTGGCACGTGTGGCTGTAGTGGGAAAGGCGGCGGCAGCAGCTCCAGCGTGGCGATGTGGGCTTGTAGGTAGGCGAGCCCGGCCTGGAGGTTTAGCACCTGGAGGAGAGGAGATCGATCAATCAATCATGACATGCACCAAGGAAGTTCACGAGTTAGATCATATCATTTGCAATGGATGCACACCTCACATCATATCTTTCTCAATACTACCATGATTAAATGAAGCGGAGGATACCTGAATGAAATGAAAATAAAAAAATGTCGGGACAAATTGATGTTTGATGTTTCCAATAAGGTAGCTTCGTGGATGGGTATCTATATATCTCTTGTGTCAAATCATTGGTACCTATCTATTTTTGTGGAAAATTGGTGGATTCTATTAAAAGGCCTTAGATGTGGGAGCAACGCCGCAACTATTTTATACTTCTTAATAGTGCGTTGGTTGGATCTTAAACTTGAGACCTCTTGAGACCTATTAGATTTGATACCATATTGAACTGATATAGTACTTACCTAAACCAAAAATCGAACTTTTGAAAAGGCGATATTCTATATATTTCAACAGGTTCTACACCAGTATAATCAAATCCGTTGGCTTGCTTGACTTTCTAGGTTTTACTCCTCCCAAAAGGAGGCCCATTCGCTTCCTTTGGAAAATGAGGAAGAAAAAAAAACGAAAAAACTGATCAAAGTGCACCTTCCAAAAGCAGTATCCATCGATCGATGATCATCTTCCAACGACGATTGCACGTTAGACAGAGGGAGGGAGAGAGAGAGTCCTAGCTGTAGTGGTGGTGATGTGCATACTACGCACCTGTTGCTGGAGGGCGAAGATGTGGGGGATGCAGCCATAGACGGGGTCGCGGAGGCGCTCCTGCGCCTCGTAGCAGACGGTGATCACGGCGTCGAGACGCTTGTGGGGAGGGATCTGGAGGAGGAGCTTGGACACGTTGCTAGCGCCGAACACCTTGTGCACCGCCGAGAACTGCGCCGCCCCTTGCTCCGAGTCGAAGTAGGGCGCGAAGATGCAACCGGCCACGCACTTGCGCCGCAAGAACTTGCACGCCCCGCAGGGCCCTCCACCTGCACCGCCCGACGACGACGAGCCGCTCATTCTCCAAGGCAACGGACTTCAGTCAAGGGGCATGGATGTTTGTCCCATCGGTGGAGGGTGGTGTCGATCTATATAATGGTAGAGTCATTAATAGTTTCCAACTTTGAGCTATGCTGGGGCTTTATATACGCGCTTATTTTGGCATCATTGTATTGATGGCGAGCTAGACTTTAGAGCCAAGGCAACTATGGACATTAATTGGAATTCCATCCATCCTTCTTGTCGATAGATCCTAATAAAAGAATATAAATACTTTTAGAGACATTAAGTCAAAGCAAAATTCATTTGTGATTAACGAAACTAAAGCAAACGTAGTAAAGCTGAAATCTTGGACCTGCAATAAGAACATAGCATTGACACAGACATAACTGATGACAGTAAAAGAAATTCAGTAGAAACTACCGAGAACATTTGACAATTTTGGTATCTATCGATGCCAAAGCTCGAGGTTGCGGGTCAGCGGAGTCGCGGCTGACACTGGCCGGTTGTGTAGGGTTGTTGAAAGAACATTTCCTAAACCCTATTTGTTTTGTGTGTTAGTTAACAACACTAATGATTATCTAATATGATGCTAAGTGATGCAAGTTAATTGATATATTTCTACCTTTAGCTTCACTCCCCAAAAAGCGAAGAAATGACAAAGTGTTCTTGCTGCAGGAATTTTCCTGGCCGGAGTTTCCGGCCTGTCAGGCCGGAGTCTCCGGCCCCTGGATTTTCCTGCCCTCTGGCCAGCGTGTGGTGCGGTACTGGATACCCCTCCGGAGTACCACCAGAGGGTGTCCGGAGTCTCCGGGAGACCGGAGTCTCCGGCCCTGGCTACCGGAGTCTCCGGCCAGTCCTGCGTCCTCGACTTTTCTCCGCCCGGGTGCGGAGTCTCCGTCCTGCACCGGAGTCTCCGGCCCTCCAGACCGGAGTTTCTGGCCCTCCCCGAAGCAAGTGAAGTGTGGTGCGCCACTGTATGGGTGTCCGGAGAACCCCCGGAAGGAGACCGGAGTCTCCGGCCAACACCGGAGTCTCCGACCCACTTAGGCCGGAGTCTTCGGCATAAGTGACCCCCAACGGCTATAATTCTCAGAGGGGTATAAATACCCCTCCACCTACCTCAGGACAGCTAGCTCATCCAGCATTTATGAACCCTAATATTTGAGAGCTCAAAATCACAAGATCTCCCAATTCCTCCGTCCAAACACGTTGATCTTCGGAGGATTGAAGGAGAAGACCCGGATCTACATCTTCACCAAGCCGTTCTTCATTTCCCCCTCGTTCACTCAAGGATTCTTGTTTCTAGGGTTAGCTTTGTGTTACCCTAGATTCTTGTGCTCATTTGTTGTTGTATTTGTGACAGTGTTGTTGATTTGGGAGCCCCCAATTCAGTTGTGGGTGTGTGCCCCAAGAACCGTGTAAGGGCTCCGGATTCCGCCTTGAAGGACTCCGAATAGTGGAAGGTGAACCAAGCCTTTGTGGCAAAGTTCATCGGAGAATAGGGTGAGGCCTTTGTGGCGTTGAGTAGGCCTTTGTGGCAAGCTCACACCCCTCCAACGAGACGTACTCCCTTAACAAGGAGGAACTCGGGAATACATCCTTGTCTCCGCGTGCTTCCCTTCGGTTACCTCTTTCCATCTATCTTGTTCTTACGTTGTGCTACTTGTTTAATCGTAATTGCCATCTTGTCATATAGGTAAATTCATCGTAGATGCATGTCTAGATAATTTACCGTTTTGCTAAAGCCTAAAATTGAAAAAGTTTTAAGATTTGGTGTAGCACCTATTCACCCCCCCCCCCCTCTAGGTGCCCTTACGATCCCTTTTAATTGGTATCAGAGCCTTGGCTCTTAAATTAGGTTTAACCGCCTAAGAGAGTATGGGTGACGGCGATGGTGTGTCGGATGGTAGCACCCCTCCGGTGACCATGGATGATCTCAAGAGTTTGGAAACAAGCTTGAAATCAACCATGAACACTCAAATGGAGGAGTTGCGTGCTATGATGAGGGAACTCATGAAGGCTAACATGCCACCCGCTACATCATCCCTAGAGGCTAATGCTTCCGCCGCACATGTTGGGGAGGGCGAACAACGCACTAATGAATCCCTTCCTAAAATTGATGGTGGGAGGCCGGGTTACAATGCGGTTCCATTCGCATACTCGGCCGACCTCCCTATGCCACATTATCATATAAACAATAGGGGTGATCCACCTAAGCTTAATCCATCTTGTTTTACTAATTGGCAATTTATGATGAAATCTCATGTCAAGGGCTCTTCTAGTGAACTATGGAGAATCATTGAAGTTGGGTTCAAGGGCGTCGATCCAAACAACATGACAAGAAGAGAAGCCGTGGATTCTCAACTCAATGACTTGGCTCTCAACATCATTCACACCGCCGTGGAAGAAAAGCACATGTCTCTCATCGAGCTTGCCACCACCGCCAAAGAAGCGTGGGATATTCTCACTAAAGAGTTTGTTGGTAATGAGAGCATGCAAAGGAATAGGTTTGAAGCTTTGACCAACCAAGCCGAGGGCTTTTTCATGATAGAAGGTGAAGACCATGAAGAAATGTATCGAAGGCTCAAGACCCTTGCCACTCAATTTCGAGCCCTTGGTGCAACCTATGTGGATGATGCTTGGATAAAGAGGAAGTATGTGAGTGCCCTTTGGCCGTTTGAATCTACCGACTTGAAGAGTCTCCAAGGAAGACACAACTATCACCTCATGTCATCTAATGAGTTTATCAAGCAGATGGCGGCATACAAGGTGGCCGCTAAGAACGCCGAAGATGCTCGAGCCCGAGCCATTGGAATGCATAGAGGATCTTCACTTGCTTTGAAGGCTAAGGTTGTGGTACAAGACAATGATGATGAGACTCAAGAAGATGTGTCACATTGGGATCCCAAAGAGCTTGAAGACACTCTCAAGGATTACTCGGCTCTCACCTCCAAAGTCTTTTGGAAGAGCCCGTCCAAGGCAAGGGATTTTGTCAACAAGACCGTTGGAAGGAAGGAGGGTGGACAAAGGGTTCGTTCTTGCTACAATTATCAAGACAAATATCACTTTGTGGCCGATTGTCCGTTTGAGAATAGAGAACACCATGGAGGGAAGCTTGTTCGAAAGGACAAGTCTAAGGACGCCCATAGGAAACCTTTCTTCAAGAAGAATGCTATCAACAAGAAGCCTCCAAGGATTGTGTTGCTTGCTCAAGAAGAGTACTCATCCGGAGAAGAAGAAGAACCCAAAGATGAAGTAGCCGCCATTGCTATTGCTTCTTCATCATCTCCTTCCCTATTTGAATCCCCCAATGAGAATGTCTCCAACTCCTCCGCAAGATGCTTCATGGCCAAGACTACCGAGGTATCACCTCCCTCATATCCTAAGGCTATAAGTTCTATGGATGATGCTACTAGTCTTAAAATCAAAGAGGAGATTGTTGCTTTCGATCATTTTATCACTAACATGCAAGGTGAAACAAAGAAGCATGTTGAGGCTCTTATGAGTCAATATGGTGAAGCTCAAGAAATGCTTGAGATCAAGGGTAAGATCGAAAGAGAGGATGCTATGGAAATTGCATCTTTAAAAGACAATCTAGAAGAAGAACATGAGCTTAGAGTTTCTTTAGAGCAACAACTTGAATCTATAGAAGAATCTAATGATGTTATTGTTGCTAAACTCATTAAAGAACGGGACCATGCAATTGCTAAATACAAAGCATGTAAGAAAGAAAAGGTCGAGCTTGGTGTTGGTCATTCTAGACTAACCGAGGAGCGAGAGAAGCTCTCCAAGGCCTACAAAGCTTTGGAGAGTGAGCACTCTACCCTCACCAAGTCGTATGAACAACTTCAAGCTCAACCGCCTAAAAATGATATGCCTAGTTCCTCCACTCCTATTACTTGTGATCATGCAAATATCATTGAGGAAAATGCTAGGTTGAAGATCAATCTTGCAAAGGCCATCTCCCTAGGTAAGAAACCGTTTGTCACCTCACAAAAAGGGAGAGTTGGTCTTGGCTACGTTGAGGAAGAAAAGGAGAAAGAGAGCTTCATGAAGGATGCTAGAGCTCCTCAAATTAAGAAGGCCAACGTTACTAGTACTCCTCAAGCAAAGAGGATCTCTCAAGCAAAGAAGAAGGTCAACATTGCTAGTGGTGGTGCCACAAGGGGCAAAACCATTAGTGATGACTTTGCGGGAAAGACTAACCCTCACTACATTATATTTGTTGATTATTATGGGGATGTCTATGCTAAGTTTGTTGGTCCTAGAAATGTACCCATTGCTCGTTCTATTTGGGTTCCTAAGACCCTTGTTGCTAACAAAAGAGGACCCATTGAAAAATGGGGACCTAAATCCAAGCAATGATTTCTTATAGGACTATGCTTCCGGTGGGTCAAAATGGGTGCTTGATAGTGGATGCACAAAACATATGACCGGAAGCAAGGAGTTGATGACAGAATTGAGATCAAATCTAAATCATGCAACCATCACTTATGGAGATCGATCTAAATCCGAGGTATTGGGCTTTGGCAAGGTGGTAGTCGCTAAGGATATCACCTTAGCGAATGTCATGCTTGTCAAAGACCTTGGTTTTAATTTACTTTCCGTTCATGCACTTAATAAGATGGGTTATGCCATCTTCTTTGATATTGATGTTGTGGTAATCTTGTGGAGCAAGACTCTAAAGGTCGCTTTCGTTGGGTACGTCGAGGATGATTTGTTTGTGGTTGACTTTTCGAGGGAAACCACTTCAAATTCGATGTGCTTATTCAGAAAGGCCGACAAGGGTTGGTTGTGGCATCGCCGCCTAGCCCATGTCAATATGAGAACTTTGCAAAGTCTTCACAAGGGAGGCCACATTCTCGGACTAAAAGAAGATGTCTCTTTTGCCAAAGATCGTGTTTGTAGGGCTTGTGTTGAAGGAAAGATGCATGATTCTCCCCATCCGTCCAAGACTATTATTTCTTCCAAGAGGATCTTGGAGCTCCTCCATGTGGATCTTTTTGGTGCCGTTCCCGAAGCTAGTCTTGGTGGGAAGAAGTATTGCTTGGTGATAGTTGATGATTATTCAAGATTCACTTGGGTTTATTTCTTCAAGTCGAAGAGTGAAACCCAACAAACCTTCATCGACTTCTCCGTTGAAATGCAACGTCAACACAATGTCCCCATATTGGCAATTAGAAGTGATAATGGCTCCGAGTTCAAAAACTATACCCTCAATGAGTTTCTTAGTGAAGAGGGCATTCGTCATCAATATTCCGCAACCTATACCCCTCAACAAAATGGTGTAGCCGAGAGGAAGAACCGGACTCTTATGGATATAGCAAGGTCCATGTTAGCGGAGTTTAAGACTCCGTTGACCTTTTGGGCGGAGGCTATTTCCACGGCTTGTCACTCCTCCAACCGGCTCTACTTCCGCAAAGGGTTGAACAAGACTCCTTATGAGATCCTCACCGGCAACAAACCTAACATCTCCTACTTCCGTGTCTTCGGTTGTAAGTGTTTCTATTTGATCAAAGGTTGTCGCTTAACTAAATTCGAATCTAAATCTCTAGAGGGTATATTTGTTGGTTACGGTGCCGAATCCCACACTTATAGAATCTATGATAAAGCCACACGGCGTATCATAGAATCTTGTAGTGTGGTGTTCGAGGAAAATAACGGCTCCCAAGTGGCGCAATTTCATGTTTGAAAGTGCATGGTTGATCCCATGCATGGTTTTGGTAATTAATGACAATCTCTATGGACTAATATTTGCATTGAGCTATATTTGTAGGTGTCCATTTGCTTGCTTGTCTCCATTTGTTGGAGTCAAGGTCTCGCTTGTTCTCCATGTGTTGGAGTCAAGGTTTAGGGAAGAAGATCATTTGTTGATCAAGGCCAAGGTGTTCGTCATCGAGAGAAAGGCCAAGTGAAGATATACCGAAGGAGTGCTTTCCCCATCTTGGTGTATGGGGGAGCGTCATGTGAATCTTCACCAAGCAAGGCGTAATCAAGAAAGGTGGTTTGCCTTGAGGAGATGAAGATCGTCTTCATCGACCTCAAGTGGTTTAAGCGCAAGGCAAAGGTATGATCTTGATAGGGTTTTTATTTTACCGGTCTCATGATGTTTAGTGAGAGACCGGATTATAGGATAGATAGCCATACTATCAAGAGGGGCTCTCGACCGAGTATCGTGATCGTATCGTTCGTGGAGAGCTCAAACCTTTGCATCCATGCAATCATCTTTGTTGGTTCTTATTTGGCTTTTATCCTTGTGAGAATTTAGAGTTTGTGTTCATCTCCATACCAAGCTCTAGTTCATCAAAAACGGATCTCATGAATATCTTCTTGCGTTTTTTATATCGGAGGTTTTACCGGTTTATCTCTTCTACGAGAGGTCAAACTCTCTCCTTATGTTTTCCTCCTCACATGATAGACTATGATGTGTATATGCATGATCTTGTAGGGCTTGTGATTATCTTCGAAACAAGCCCAAGATCATAGAAAACGGAGTCTTGATGAACATCTTATTGCATTTGTGATGTTGGAGGATTTACCGGTTGTTCTTTTATAGAGAGGTTTTACCTTTCCCCATTTGGTTTTATCCTCCCTTGATGGACTATGATGTTTCTCTGCATGATCTTGTAGAACTTTTCGTTGCGATTCCAACGAGCCCAAGATCATCGAAAACGGAGTCCGGATGATTAAGTTATGATTTTTCTCGTACCGGTTGTTCTGCAGTTTTTTTGTCCGGCGGTAGTACCGCTGCGGCAGCGGTAGTACCGCTACACCTGGAGCGGAACTGCTGCTGCACAGCGCCCGGTACCGTTGGTGGTACCGCTGGTGGTACCGGTGCGCCCTTTTTGCGTACTGGTATCCCCCCGGTACCCCGGCGGTAGCAGCCACGTTCTACCGCTGGAATCATCATTTTCAGTCAAAAAGGGTCCCAGAGGTAGTACCGCTGGCGTAGAGGTAGTACCGCCCAGAGGTAGTACCGCCAGGCTAGAGGTAGTACCGCTGGGTACGATTTTGCACATAACGGTCAGATTTCGGGGGACCTATTTAAGGGGCCTTCTTCCCCAATGGTTCCCCACAAAAGGCAGCACGTTTTCCCCTCTCTCTCCCACCATTGTTGACCTTGAAAAGCTTCCCCCCCTCTCAATCCCTCCAATGAATCTTGCATATTTTTGAGGGAAAAGTGAGAGGAGATCTAGATCTACATTTCCACCAATCAATCTCTCCTCTAAGTGAGGGGAACCTAGTGGATCTAGTTCTTGGAGTTCTTTTGTGGTTCTCCTCTTTGTTCTTCCTCTCTTATTCCCCCCAAAGCATTTGTTGCTTGGTTGGAATTTGGGAGTGAAGGACTTGACCACTTTGTGTGTTCTTGCCTCGTGCATTTGTTGCATTGGGTTGCTCTCTCCACGGTGATACGTGAAGTTGAAGGTTGAAGAGCTTGTTACTCTTGGGTGCATTGTGTTCCCAAGAGCTTGTTGCCTCTTGGGTGCATTGTGTACCCTAGACGGTTTGGAGGTGCCGCGAAGACTTCGAGTTGTGAAGCTTCGGCACGAGTTTGGGAGCCCCCAATTGAGTTGTGGGTGTGTGCCCCAAGAGAAGTTGTAAAGGGCTCCGGAATCCGCCCCGAAGGATTCCGATAGTGGAAGGTGAACCAAACCTTTGGGTGCGGTTCATCGGAGAATAGGGTGAGGCCTTTGTGGCATCTTGAGTAGGCCTCTTGTGGCGAGCTCACACCCCTCCAACGAGACGTACTCCCTTAACAAGGAGGAACTCGGGAATACATCCTCGTCTCCGTGTGCCTCGGTTATTTCTATACCCGAGCTTTACTTATGCAATTTACATTGTGATAGCCTTCGTGCTTGAAGTTCATATCTTGCTATCATCTTGTTGCTTGAATTGCTTAGCATAAGTTGTTGGTGCACATAGGTAACCCTAGCATATTAGGTTGTTGGCTTGTTAATTTAAACACATAGTTTTATTCCGCAATTTTCAAGCCCCTAATTAGAAAAAGTTTTAATCGCCTATTCACCCCCCCCCCCCTCTAGGCGACATCTCGGGCATAGTTGTTCTTTCAATTGGTATCAGAGCCTCGTCTCTCTTGTTTGGCTTTACCGCCTAGAGAGTAAAGATGTCGTCTAGGGATTTAGTGCACAATTCCTTGTTTAGATTTAATGGCACAAATTTTAATGTTTGGAAAACTCATATGCTTAATCACTTACGGGTCTTGGACCCCAATATTGAGCGTATCTTAGATATAGGTTTTTCTCCTCCAAAGGATTGCGAAAGTAAGACCTTTGAGGATGAGAAAAACTTATATCTAGATGCTCTAGCATCTAACGAGTTTTGCAAGTTTGTAAGTGTAGATGTGTTTGAGTCAATCATGCCTCTTCGGGATGCTCATGAGCTTTGGACCAAGCTTCAAGATAAATATGGAGTGTCCAACATTATTGAGGATGATTGTTCTCCCTCCACCTCCGGCCGTGACGAGCTCTCGTCTTCGACTACTTCACCAAAATGTGGTAAGCCACAATCCAATGTAATGGTGAGTAGTGTTAGGCTTTGCAACCTTGATAGTGAGCTCATTATTGATGATCATTTATCTCTATCTTGTTGCAACGCCTTATCTATGGACCTAAACACACATAGAACTATAAATGATCTTCATGCTAGTGTTGATAGTCCTTGCATATCATCAAAAATTTGCTTAGATAAATCTAATGATGATATGCTTGCTTTATCTTGTTCCAATGATAAAAATGTTTGTGTTCCCTCTAACTCTTGCATGAATGTTAATGTAGAGGAAACTCAATTAATTATGGAACAAGATTTGAACTTGAGTAGTTCAAAAATTAATTGCTCTTCTTCATCCATTACTTATTGCCTTATGGTTAAATCTTCTTCTAGCAATGATAATAATGATGATGATAATGGTGATGAAGAAGATGATATTGAAAAAATTAATGCTAGACTTCAAAATAAAGGTCTAATGATTCTCAATGCCATTCCTAGTAATAAAAGTGCCCAAGCTAAACTCTTTGAAATCATGAGCACTCTTATTGAGCGTGGGGAAACCATTGAGGCTTTGGAAGCAAGCCTTGAAGAAAAAGGTAAGATAGAAAGAGATGATGCTATGGAGAAAGCATCGTTAGAAGATGCTCTTGAGGAAGAGAAAGAGACTCGTGTCTCTCTTGAGGAGAAATTAGAAAATATAGAGGAATCTCATAATGATATAATTGCTAAAATCATTAAAGAACGTGACCATGCTCATGCTAAATATAAAGTGTTTAAAATGGAAAATGCTAGATTAAATAATGAGCTTGTCATGTTATCTTCCTCTACTCCTAATGTCAATGATGCTTGTGCTACTAACTCCACTTCTTGTGAAGCATCTATTATGAAGGAGAATGTTGAGCTAAGGACTCAACTTGAGTTGCTAACGAGCAAGTATGAGAAGTTGGAAGCAAGTCATGAAAAGCTATCTAGCTCTAATGATAATCTTCTAGCATCCTATGGGAAGTTGGAAGAAAATCATGAAAAGCTATCTAGCTCTAATGATGAACTTCTAGCATCCTATGCTTGTCTCAAGTTGGCTCATGAGGCTATCACTACAAAGGTAACATCAAGTGAGCCTCATGTGGATATTAGCACAACTTTAATTAATAATGCTATATTGCCATGTGCTAGTCCTAGTAGTTCATCCACTAAAAATGTTGGTACATCTTGTGATGAACTACTTGCTTTGCCTTGTTGCTCTAACAACGATGCATCTACCTCCTCTAGTACTTGTGTTGTCACTAACCATGTAGAGAAAAGAGGAGAGCTCAAGGCCCAAGCCACTTCTTTGAAGAAAGGCTTGGAAAAGCGTCATGAAGGGAAGCGTGCACTTGACAACATGTTGAGTGTGCAACAATCCCCAATGACAAGAGTGGACTTGGATTCAACTCCAACAACAAGATCAAGTCCAAGGTTGAGAAGAAGAAGAAGGGCCAAGTTCAAGTCAAGAATCCGGCCAAGATCACTTGCTTCAAGTGCAAGGTTGAAGGGCACCACGTTCGGGATTGCCCTATGAAGAAGAAGACGCTTAGTGAGAAGCAACTAGGGAAGCGGCCTCTTGTTCAATCTCGTGCCCAACCACGGGTTGAACAAAGACCACCTCCTAAGAAGACTCAAGTCAACGCTCCTCAAGTTGAGGAGCCTATTAAGAAGAAGAAGAGTCGGTGTTGCTACCTTTGCCGTGGCAAAGGTCATTTTGCTTCTTCATGCACTAACGGTACCCCATCCAACCCTATCATAATTGATGATGTTTATTCTGTTGGGAAGGATAGAGTTGGCAATGTGTTTGCCAAGTATGTGGGAGCTCAAAGTGGTGTCAAGAAATGCACCATTTGGGTTCCCAAACCTATTGTGACTAACCTCTTAGGACCCAACTCGGTTGGGGACCAACAAGCTTCAACTTGATCAATAGGTTGATGTGGAGGACATTGGAGACTTGGCTATTTTTGAAGAATTAAGGGATCTTCATGGTTTTATTTCTCAAGCCAAGTCAATTGGATTATCACATATCTATCTCATTTCCAATGCTTCCTCTTTGCGGTAACATGTATTTAATTCATATATTCATTGAAAGTTGCTTGCTCCCTTGCATGTGTTAGTCTAGTTCCTAGCATGTGCTTGTATATGATATGCTTCTATCTTTCTTGTCTTGTTATTCAAGGTTATGTTAGATAGTTGTATATCATGTATTTGTAATGTTGTGTTGAGCTTTATTGAATCTTGTGTGGATTTTATTTGGCTTTTTGAGATATTAATGGACTATCCCATTTTGGGGGAGTGATGTGCTTAGTGCACCTCACAAACCTAAAAATGTATGTACATGAAGCACACTACCTAGTTTTGATATTTCATCTTATCTAGTCACTATGTGGTGTGCCATATTCATGAGAAATTCAAATTCTACAATGTCCATTAATTTCTCTTGTTGGTACTATTTGCCTCTTGTTTAAAAATAAAATGAATCATCACATTATGGGGGAGTAATAAGCTATGTGCATATTACAATCCCATAAAAATGTGAACATTTTGAGGTTTGCCACTTAGATTTGATATTGCACATTATCTATTTCCTATGTGGCATGTTTGCTCAAACAAGTTCCAATTTCCTTTTGGTTATCCCTTGGCTCTTGTTTGCTTGGGTTTGCTTGGTGTGGTTTTTTCTCTAAATATGCATTTCCATATATTATGTGAGAAACCACTTGTTTCCTTTTATTCTAATCATGGCTTTGCCGGTTGATTTGAATAATTGAAACTACCAACAACCCTCTTTAAAAATGGTGTTTTAATTCCTATCTTTTGCCATTTGCTAGTTTGTGGTGAAGTTGGTCTTGTACATCATTCCTTTATACCACCGAGAAATATCTCTATATACTCCTTGTCCATGACAAGTGATACTAGTAATTGTGGTGGATTTTGTAGACCATGTTCACATTGGCTCTTGCGTTGATTTGCTTTATCTATTGCCTTCCTTGCCTTTTGAATGGATCCTATCTTTCAATCGGTAGTGTTTAGTGTTTTAGATAAAATATGGAGAGTAATGATCCCTTGTGCATGCATTTTGTATTCAAATGCAAATATCTAAGATAATGCATTAATCTTGGGGGAGCATTCCTTTTTATTTAGAACACTATTCTTTCTATCAATTTTTGATCCTCTCAATTGGCATTTGATTATTTATCTTGTGTTGGTACCTTCAATTGGTATTAATTGGAATTTAATATCTCCTCCATAGATATTTGTTCCAATTGATATTTATTGTGGGAGTCTTGATATCTTTTTGCTTTATCCTACTTTACTTGATTTCGGTCAAGTATCACCCTCTTCTTGGTATCTTTGCTCCTAGTTGATATTTGTTTTGTTTTAATTGGTATCTTAGTTTCAATTGGTGTCTTATCGATCATTTGTTGTGTTGATTTGATTCCTTTTTATATCACACTTCATGTGTTGATGTGTTTTGGAATCAATCATTTGTTGATTTGATTTTTCCTCAATCATGTGTTGATTTGGATTTTGATATAATTTGGACAACCTTTTTGTGTCACACCTTGGTGTGCTCTCTTCTTGGTTTACTTGGTGTTTTTGTCCAAATTATATCTCTTTTGGTTCTAGAAAGCCTTTGCATGCTCGGTTACTATATTATATTATTTTAGCATGCTTATCTTTCTTGATCCAATATATAGGGGATACTCCACCGAATCCTAAATCGGCTAAGATGTGCATGAAATTCAATTTCATATCTATATGCACATGTTTATGTGGAGTGCTTCCTATATATTGTAGTTGATCTAACTACTATGGGACCCAATGAGTTTGGGAACCATTTTGTACTCTAATTGTGTTTTAGGTACAATGGAGATGCATTGGATGCTTGCCTCATTCATAAGGAAGGTGTTCTCACCGTGTGATTGTCGGAGTCAAGCTTTGATGACAAACCAACTCTCATCATCTTCATCTTCAATGCATCTCGGTAACAAGTATCTATCCCATGCATACCTTTCTAGTATCCAACCTTGTGTAGGTTGCCTCTTGGCATGAAAGCTCTTATATGCAATTGTTGTGGTTTTGGCTTTTTCCTTCACTTAACATGTCTTTGTGATACGTGTGTGGAATTTGCAAAAACCTTTTCTTCAATTGATATTATTTCTTTGTGATAATTGTTGCCTATTTCAAAGCATCTCCACTATCTCTTGTTCCCTTAGTGATATGTGTGATGCATTTGATATATTTGAAGTTCATTTATATACAATGAGATAATTTTGAGCTATGTGCTATGCTTTCAAGCAACAATCTCGTTTGTATATTTATGACTTCCTTTTGGATACCTTGTTCTCTTTTTCCCGGACCATTTCGTATGTATATGTTTCTTTGCGGATGTATATCTTTGTGGTTTGTCCAATTAGAAACCTATACATATGAGAGAGGTCACCTTTTAGTCGGTATCCTATTCCTTTTGAGCCACCTTGTGTTTCATCTATAATTCTTTGGCGGTTCCAAATTTGTCTCATGAGTGCTTGTCTTATTGTTTATTGGTATCTTTGCACACTCATGTATTTCTTGAAGATCTTTGACTTCATGCCTACCATGGTAAGCATGTTGAATTTTCATTTGACTAAATGCTCTCACTAGCTTTTGGCATTTTCAATTGGTTTTAGTTTCCAATTGGTATCCCTAAGCTTGTGAAAATGTTTCTTTAAAAGATCGTCTTTTTATCTCGGTTGGGCCTATCTTATGTTGAATTTTTGAAAATTGGTATCTCCTTATGGCTCAACCACATCTTTGGTGCAAGTGCTATGATTTGCTTTTGCATTATGCACTCTTGCACTTGTTGAGTGTTCTAGATGATTTTGGGGGAGTGAGGATTCCATATTTGTGCACTCCTCATTTGTGCATGAACATTGGGGAGCTTCTCCGGTTTTATTTAGAACTCTCGCCTTGGATCGTTTTGATTGCTTTCCTCCTTTGTGGAGATGTTTAAAATGATTTCATCTTTTTGCAATCTTTGGATCCTCAATATAGTTTGATTTGCTCTAATTATTCATCAAATAAATAAGTGCATTTGATTTCACTCATAACTTGAGAAATGCACATCTTTATGGAGGAACTCTTCTTATATTGGCTCTCTAAATTTTTCTTCCCATTTCGGCAATCGATGCCAATGGGGGAGAAGTTTAGAGGGTTTAAGGGAATTTGGGTTTTATGCTTTTGTTGCATTTGCCTTTAATGTGCTTTGCATCCTTGCTTGTTTGTCATGCGAGGTTGCTTTATTCTTTATATAAACCCTCTTAAAAGGGATTGTCATCAATTACCAAAATGGGGGAGATTGAAAGTGCATGGTTGATCCCATGCATGGTTTTGGTAATTAATGACAATCTCTATGGACTAATATTTGCATTGAGCTATATTTGTAGGTGTCCATTTGCTTGCTTGTCTCCATTTGTTGGAGTCAAGGTCTCGCTTGTTCTCCATGTGTTGGAGTCAAGGTTTAGGGAAGAAGATCATTTGTTGATCAAGGCCAAGGTGTTCGTCATCGAGAGAAAGGCCAAGTGAAGATATACCGAAGGAGTGCTTTCCCCATCTTGGTGTATGGGGGAGCGTCATGTGAATCTTCACCAAGCAAGGCGCAATCAAGAAAGGTGGTTTGCCTTGAGGAGATGAAGATCGTCTTCATCGACCTCAAGTGGTTTAAGCGCAAGGCAAAGGTATGATCTTGATAGGGTTTTTATTTTACCGGTCTCATGATGTTTAGTGAGAGACCGGATTATAGGATAGATAGCCGTACTATCAAGAGGGGCTCTCGACCGAGTATCGTGATCGTATCGTTCGTGGAGAGCTCAAACCTTTGCATCCATGCAATCATCTTTGTTGGTTCTTATTTGGCTTTTATCCTTGTGAGAATTTAGAGTTTGTGTTCATCTCCATACCAAGCTCTAGTTCATCAAAAACGGATCTCATGAATATCTTCTTGCGTTTTTATATCGGAGGTTTTACCGGTTTATCTCTTCTACGAGAGGTCAAACTCTCTCCTTATGTTTTCCTCCTCACATGATAGACTATGATGTGTATATGCATGATCTTGTAGGGCTTGTGATTATCTTCGAAACAAGCCCAAGATCATAGAAAACGGAGTCTTGATGAACATCTTATTGCATTTGTGATGTTGGAGGATTTACCGGTTGTTCTTTTATAGAGAGGTTTTACCTTTCCCCATTTGGTTTTATCCTCCCTTGATGGACTATGATGTTTCTCTGCATGATCTTGTAGAACTTTTCGTTGCGATTCCAACGAGCCCAAGATCATCGAAAACGGAGTCCGGATGATTAAGTTATGATTTTTCTCGTACCGGTTGTTCTGCAGTTTTTTTGTCCGGCGGTAGTACCGCTGCGGCAGCGGTAGTACCGCTACACCTGGAGCGGAACTGCTGCTGCACAGCGCCCGGTACCGTTGGTGGTACCGCTGGTGGTACCGGTGCGCCCTTTTTGCGTACTGGTATCCCCCCCGGTACCCCGGCGGTAGCAGCCACGTTCTACCGCTGGAATCATCATTTTCAGTCAAAAAGGGTCCCAGAGGTAGTACCGCTGGCGTAGAGGTAGTACCGCCCAGAGGTAGTACTGCCAGGCTAGAGGTAGTACCGCTGGGTACGATTTTGCACATAACGGTCAGATTTCGGGGGACCTATTTAAGGGGCCTTCTTCCCCAATGGTTCCCCACAAAAGGCAGCACGTTTTCCCCTCTCTCTCCCACCATTGTTGACCTTGAAAAGCTTCCCCCCCTCTCCAATCCCTCCAATGAATCTTGCATATTTTTGAGGGAAAAGTGAGAGGAGATCTAGATCTACATTTCCACCAATCAATCTCTCCTCTAAGTGAGGGGAACCTAGTGGATCTAGTTCTTGGAGTTCTTTTGTGGTTCTCCTCTTTGTTCTTCCTCTCTTATTCCCCCCAAAGCATTTGTTGCTTGGTTGGAATTTGGGAGTGAAGGACTTGACCACTTTGTATGTTCTTGCCTCGTGCATTTGTTGCATTGGGTTGCTCTCTCCACGGTGATACGTGAAGTTGAAGGTTGAAGAGCTTGTTACTCTTGGGTGCATTGTGTTCCCAAGAGCTTGTTGCCTCTTGGGTGCATTGTGTACCCTAGACGGTTTGGAGGTGCCGCGAAGACTTCGAGTTGTGAAGCTTCGGCACGAGTTTGGGAGCCCCCAATTGAGTTGTGGGTGTGTGCCCCAAGAGAAGTTGTAAAGGGCTCCGGAATCCACCTCGAAGGATTCCGATAGTGGAAGGTGAACCAAACCTTGGGTGCGGTTCATCGGAGAATAGGGTGAGGCCTTTGTGGCATCTTGAGTAGGCCTCTTGTGGCGAGCTCACACCCCTCCAACGAGACGTACTCCCTTAACAAGGAGGAACTCGGGAATACATCCTCGTCTCCGTGTGCCTCGGTTATTTCTATACCCGAGCTTTACTTATGCAATTTACATTGTGATAGCCTTCGTGCTTGAAGTTCATATCTTGCTATCATCTTGTTGCTTGAATTGCTTAGCATAAGTTGTTGGTGCACATAGGTAACCCTAGCATATTAGGTTGTTGGCTTGTTAATTTAAACACATAGTTTTATTCCGCAATTTTCAAGCCCCTAATTAGAAAAAGTTTTAATCGCCTATTCACCCCCCCCCCTCTAGGCGACATCTCGGGCATAGTTGTTCTTTCAATGTTTCCGATGTAGATGATGTAATTCCTCAAGAAGCCATAAGAAGAATGGGTGTGGGATTCTTCCGCCCCATTGAGGAACCCCTTGTGGTGGATCGAGAAGGACAATGCTCTACTCAAGTGGAGCCTTCATCTACTCAAGAAAATCTTGCCAATGGAGAACCTATTGCACCAACCCAAGAACAAGTTGAAGACCCTCAACCTCATGATCAAGTTGCTATGCAAGAGCCCAACTCTCCTATCCATGATGCTAGCCATGATCAAGACCTTGCTCAATCATCCTCTTCATCAAATGTTGAAGCCGCTCCTAGTGATGATCGAGGTCAACCTTCCGGTCAAGGCGGGGACTCGATGATCAAGATGATCAAGTGATACCTCCAAGATGCAATGAGGATATCGAAGCCCGTCGTCGAGCTAGAGTTGAAAGAACCATGGCACGTCGTGAACATTTCCTTGAGAAGGTGATTGGTGATGTGAGAGGCAAAGTGTCCACCCGGAGGCAATTGGCGAACTTTAGTGATCATCAAGCTCACATTGCTATGTTTGAACCAAAGAAAGTGGCCGAAGCTCTTGAAGATCCGGATTGGTTGCTAGCTATGCATGAAGAACTCAACAATTTCGAGCGCAACAAGGTTTGGAAGCTAGTTGAGAAGCCTAAAGAGTGCCGCAATGTCATTGGAACTAAGTGGATTTTCAAGAACAAGCAAGATGAGCATGGCATGGTTGTGAGGAACAAGGCTAGATTGGTGGCTTAAGGGTACTCTCAAGTTGAAGGCATTGATTTTGGAGAGACCTATGCTCCCGTGGCTCGCCTTGAGTCCATCCGTATCCTTCTTGCTTATGCATCTCGTTATAACTTTAAATTGCAACAAATGGATGTCAAAAGTGCATTTCTCAATGGTCCTTTGTAAGAGTTGGCGTTTGTCAAGCAACCCCGGGGTTCGAGGACACCAACTTCCCTAACCATGTCTACAAGCTTGATAAGGCGCTCTATGGACTTAAACAAGCACCACGTGCGTGGTATGAGCACCTTAGAGAGTTATTGTTAGACCGTGGGTTTGAAGTTGGGCAAATTGATCCCACTCTTTTTACTAAGAGGGTTAAAGGGGAGCTTTTCGTATGACAACTATATGTTGATGATATTATATTTGGCTCGTCTAACAAAGCTTTTAATGATGAATTTTCAAAGCTTATGACCGATAGGTTTGAGATGTCCATGATGGGCGAGTTGAAGTTCTTCCTTGGTTTGAGATCAAGCAATTGAGAGGAGGGACCTTCATTAGCCAAGCAAAATATATTCAAGACATGCTCAAGCGGTTTAATATGGCCGATGCTAAGGAGAAGAAGACACCTATGGATACCAAATGCCATCTACAACTTAACCCAAAGGGTATAGATGTGGATCAAAAGCTCTACCGCTCCATGATAGGTTCGTTGATTTACCTTTGTGCATCTAGACCCGATATTGTGTTGAGTGTAGGTGTGTGTGCAAGGTATCAAGCGGCTCCTAAAGAAAGCCACATGTTGGCGGTCAAGAGAATCCTACGATATTTAGTTCATACCCCAAGGTTTGGTTTGTGGTACCCAAGGGATTATTCTTTCACTCTTCGTGGGTTCACGGATTCGGATTGGGCCGGTGATCAAGATGATAGGAAATCAACTTCCGGGGCTTGCCAATTCCTTGGTAGGTCCTTGCTGAGTTGGTCTTCTAAGAAGCAAAATTGTATTTCTCTCTCCACCGTCGAAGCCGAGTATGTGGCTGCCGCTAGTGCATGCACTCAATTGTTATGGATGAGGCAAACTTTAAAGGAATACGGTGTCAATTGTGACAAAGTGCCTCTTTTGTGTGACAATGAGAGTGCTATCAAGATTGCCTACAACCCGGTTCAACACTCAAGGACCAAGCATATTGAGATTCGTCATCATTTCATTCGAGATCATGTTGCCCGCGGAGACGTTGAGCTAGCTTATGTGCCAACCAAGGACCAACTTGCGGATATTTTCACGAAGCCACTTGATGAAGCAAGATTCACTTATTTGAGGAATGAGCTAAATATCGTGGATTCGAGGAGCTTGGCTTGACCATCTTGCATACACACCTATAGTTTCAACTTCTATCTTGGTTTAGGTGTAGGCATGAATTTAGGGGGAGTGTTGTCCTAATAAATTGGGCTCTCCCTCCCCCCAATATGCCTATAGTAAAAAAATTATTTATCTCTATTTTCATTTCATGAATTGTGAGCTTAAATGACGAGTATTGGTTATGGACCCAAGATATATCTTCGCGGTGCCATGCCATAAACTCATACATGGTGGCCTAGGCCACCGACCTCTTCCTAGTGAAGAGTTGGTTCTTTTGAGATTTTATTGGATTTTATTTGCAAATCTTTTGTTCTTATGGGAAACTCACTCAATCTTGGCTTTTATTGTTTTTGGCTTTTGCAAGTTGAGTGTGAAGTACCATCCCAGTTTGTGTTATCTATCCCAAGCCTCTCCTTGCCCCAAAACTTTCTCCTCTTGCCACATATAGGGCTGGACTAACGAGCTACTCGGCTCGTTAAGGCTCGGCTCGTTAAGACTCGTGATCGTTAAGGCTCGAATCGTTAAGCTCATTAAGGATAACGAGCTAAATACAAAGCTTGGCTCTGTTCGTTAAATGTTCGCAAGCGCTCACGAGCAGCTCATTAAGAAAATACATCGAGAATCAGGATACATCAGACCGTTATGCATGCAAAAATGCATAGGTTCAGCCGTTCACAAGTAGGAATACATATACGCATCAAGCTAATTGAGCAAGCTAGCTAGTAATCATCAGAAACAAAGTAAGTGCTAGCGAGAAAATAGAATAGGGACTACGGACGCAGCGATGTGACATGCTGCTATCGAGCTTAACGAGTAGCTCACGAAACTCGCAAACTCAATTGTTTAGCTCATTAGTGCTAACGAATAAAAATTGCTGCTCAGCTCGGTTCGTTAAGATAACAAGCCGAGCTCAAACGAGTCGAGCAGCTGAGCTTTCGTTAAGCTTGCCGAGCTTCAAGCTTTATGTCCAGCCCTAGCCACATACATGTCCAACACTCAAATCTGGCTTTCCTGAGGTGTGGGGGCCGGAGACTCCGGTGTCTAACCCCGAAGACTCCGGTCTGGGCAGAGTCTCCGCCCTAAGCCACGGAGAATCCGGCACCCCGGAGACTTCGGTGTGCTTAGGCCGGAGACTCCGGTCTCGGCGTTTTCCAGAGGGGTCCTAAAGGGAGTCGGGGTGGGAGTTGAAATCACAACTCTCTCACCACCCCCGACCCCTACCTCTCCCCCTGCCGCCGCCCTCACCTGGTGAAGCTCCTCCGGCCGCTCCCCGCCGCCGGAATCCGCCGTCCAGCCGGCCTCCCCTTCTCTCCAACATCGGGGAACCTCCTCCCCACCATTGGTGACCTCCACCATGTCGAGCAGCGGTACCTCCCTCTCTCCCTCTCTAGGTTTCCTCCTAGATCTTGGATAGAGTGTGTAGTGTTGCTTCCTATGGTGTAGAATCTCTTGCTGGCTTGTTTTCATCTCAATGTATCAATTCTAGCATCTTTAGCATCGAATTTTGACCTAACCCTAGATTCTCAGCCTCATGGCCGGAGACTCCGGTGTGCCGGAATCTCCGGCCCCTGAGACCGGAATCTCCGGTGCAGATCAAGTTTGTGTGCTTTTGATTCTCCAATTGATGCATCTTTTGTTTCCTTGGACATGTATGCTTATCCCCCTGCTACCTCCTATCTGTTTACTCACAGGATCCTCACATCGTCTCAAGAAAATCACTCACAACCCCAATAAGGTGACTAGAAAAGAAAAGAGGGGAAATCGTGCTTATTTGGATCAGACCGAGGATGGCCGCTTGGTTCAACGTGACAGAGGTGCTGCTGCTAGAGAGGCTGCGCAGAGAAGAGCCGAAGAAGAGTTCCTTGCTCAAGAGAGGGCCAAGAAAGCAAAGTTTGACAATTTGACCACCCTTAGTGGGTTGAACAAATCTGAGTTCCGTGCTATGAGGTCACAGCCATTCTTTGATATGCCGCGAAACTCCTCCAACCCTCACTTATGGAGAACGGAGCAAGAGATTGTGATGAATGAAGTGTATGCCAAGCTATCGGGTCCTAACAAGGTTTGTGTGCAAAAGGTGCTTAATCTTTCCGCTCTTAGCACCAACCTTATTTCCAAGAGGCCGTGTGGATTGTCCGCAAGCTTGGGTTAGAGCACCTCATGACGCTTCAACAAAACTATGACATCAACTTGGTGCACCAATTCTTTGCTACCGTTCAGTTTGGAGAAGATGAAGATGTCAAGTTGACTTGGATGACCGTGCCGATGAAGTGTGAGTCCTCTATGACTCGGTTCGGTGAATTACTTGGCTATGTGTTCCGCAAGGGTGAAGCCTCCCAAGGAAGAATCATGCATACAGAAAGAGTTCATTATGACAAAAACAAGATGACACCGCTTTATCTCAACACGTCCGCTGTTGGCTCCAACAAGGACCTTCTTCCAACTTTCAATATCCTCCTTCGCATGTTTAGGTGCAACATTGCATCCCAAGCCGGAAATGTGGATGCAATTCGTGGAGGGCTTGTCAACCTCCTTACTCACTCCCATACGGTGCTTCAAGCCGGAGTTAATTGTCAAGGGGTTGAGATTGATGTGATGAACTTCATAAAATGCGAGTTGCATTGGGCGGTGCATGAGATGAAAAATCCTATCTATGGACCTTATGTGATGATGCTCATCCTTGATCAAGTGCCACAACTCAACCGCGAGCTTTTCACCGTTCACAAGGCGGGCGCATTTCAAATCCTCAAGCATGACAAGCCTTCTTCTTCTTCTTCAAGTGGTCCCTCTCGTGTTCCGTTTGCCTCAAGTGAAGAAGAGGATGAAGAAGATGTGGCACCCGTTCGTAGGAGGAGTAAGAATGCCAACCCTCCCTCATGGGTTAGCAAGGGCAAAGATGATGTGCAAAGGAAGATAAAGAAGCTTAGTTGGTTTGAAAAGATGATGATCCGCATGAATGTGTGCCTTCACCGGGAAATTACGAAGGATATAGGGAGAGGAAGTTGATCATCTCCAATCAAAATAAGTTGTTCAAGGAGTTGGAGAAAAAGAGGGACAAGACTCCTACACCTCCTCCTTCTCCTCGCATTGACAGAGCAACGCAAGAAGAGCTCGCCGAAGAAGATGAATCCTCCGGTAGTGAGCCGGCAGTTTCCTATGATGCTTGGCACGCAAAGCAATTCCCTTGGTCAGATTTTAATTTTGAGGACGTGTCCTCCCATATGCCTTCTTCCTCACGCAACACCGGAAAGGCTCCAATGCCTCAAAGGGAGATTGAAGAAGTTGAGGATGCTAGTGGATCGCAATATGATGAGGATGATGATGATGACGCCACCGACGAGGACTCCGAGTGATCTCTTTGGGGATCGTTAGCATCGCCTTTCTTCCTTTTTGGTGTCTCGATGCCAAAGGGGGAGAAATGGTTCTAGTAGGCTATCCGTGGGATTTGCTTGGGTCGGGGCACAAGCATTTGCTTTTATCATTCCTTAAGAGCTTGTGTTTCTTTTATTTCGTGTGTTAAACTTTGTGTTGAACTCTATTCCATTTGCTTCTTTTATGTGTGAGATGTGTGGATCTTGTGGTTGTTAAGGAGACATGATATCAGTTTTTATCTATGGTTGAATTGGAATTATCTTTATTCTCACTCACAAGGTATGGTTGCTAACATTATCATCAACCCCTCTATATCATGTTCCTTATGTTTGCAAATGATTGTGTCCTTGAGTATATCATGTCTTATTTTATTTGTGGCATTCTCCCCTATATGTGTATGCACGCATTTAGGGGGAGATGCTATTTGTCACATGATATGATCCGATTATTTTGCAAATCCTAGTGTTGTCATCTAACACAAAAAAGGGGGAGATTGAAAGAACATTTCCTAAACCCTATTTGTTTTGTGTGTTAGTTAACAACACTAATGATTATCTAATATGATGCTAAGTGATGTAGGTTAATTGATATATTTCTACCTTTAGCTTCACTCACCAAAAAGCGAAGAAATGACAATGTGTTCTTGCTGCAGGAATTTTCCTAGCCGGAGTTTCCGTCCTGTCAGGCCGGAGTCTCCGGCCCCTGGATTTTCCTGCCCTCTGGCCAGCGTGTGGTGCGGTACTGGATACCCCTCCGGAGTACCACCGGAGGGTGTCCGGAGTCTCCGGGAGACCGGAGTCTCCGGCCCTGGCTACCGGAGTCTCCGGCCAGTCCTGCGTCCTCGACTTTTCTTCGCCCGGGTGCGGAGTCTCCGTCCTGCACCGGAGTCTCCGGCCCTCCAGACCGGAGTTTCCGGTCCTCCCCGAAGCAAGTGAAGTGTGGTGCGCCACTGTATGGGTGTCCGGAGGACCCCCGGAAGGAGACCGGAGTCTCCGGCCCACTTAGGCCGGAGTCTCCGGCATAAGTGACCCCCAACGGCTATAATTCTCAGAGGGGTATAATACCCCTCCACCTACCTCAGGACAGCTAGCTCGTCCAGCATTTATGAACCCTAATATTTGAGAGCTCAAAATCACAAGATCTCCCAATTCCTCCGTCCAAACGCGTTGATCTTCGGAGGATTGAAGGAGAAGACCCGGATCTACATCTTCACCAAGCCGTTCTTCATTTCCCCCTCGTTCACTCGAGGATTCTTGTTTCTAGGGTTAGCTTTGTGTTACCCTAGATTCTTGTGATCATTTGTTGTTGTATTTGTGACAGTGTTGTTGATTTGGGAGCCCCCAATTTAGTTGTGGGTGTGTGCCCCAAGAACCGTGTAAGGGCTCCGGATTCCGCCTTGAAGGACTCCGAATAGTGGAAGGTGAACCAAACCTTTGTGGTAAAGTTCATCGGAGAATAGGGTGAGGCCTTTGTGGCGTTGAGTAGGCCTTTGTGGCGAGCTCACACCCCTCCAACGAGACGTACTCCCTTAACAAGGAGGAACTCGGGAATACATCCTTGTCTCCGCGTGCTTCCCTTCGGTTACCTCTTTCCATCTATCTTGTTCTTACGTTGTGCTACTTGTTTAATCGTAATTGCCATCTTGTCATATAGGTAAATTCATCGTAGATGCATGTCTAGATAATTTACCGTTTTGCTAAAGCCTAAAATTGAAAAAGATTTAAAATTTGGTGTAGCACCTATTCACCCCCCCCCCCTCTAGGTGCCCTTACGATCCCTTTTAGTTGTGGCCGTAAAGCTTAGGGAGAAAGTCTTCATAGAACTGAAGAAGATTTGGCAAACGTCACGGCTTTTGCCTACTGACGGTAGCAGCGCCCGTGGGTGATGTGTGCAAGTGCATAGTCTTGTTTATTTGTTTTCAAATTAAGAGAGCCGAACCATGAGGATGTGAGAAAATGGTCTTTTGTTCGTGTTGATGCTTAATGAAGAGTGACTACAAGTTATCTAAATTCCAAGTAAGAGAGTCGTCAAAGTGATTTGTTTGAAATGGTTTAAAGTACCATTAAAATTATTAATAGTAACATAGAGCATTGTGATGGAAATGATGGAATTGGCATTAGGGCTAAAAGCGTTCTCAGAGACTCCGCATTCACCACTAGCATAATGGGTCAATTGTGATGGATCCATTTTATCTATGTATCATGGTATGTATGGATGGAGCCCGGCATAAAGATACAAATATGTCCCAATGACTTGTGATACACCTCGCACAACCACTATTACCCCGCCAAAGGCCGATGCTAGAGTGAGTACAGTAATAATTAAGGTTGACCCCATGGATGTGAAGTAAAGGACTTGGAATACGTACCGCAGATGGTCAGCAAAGGAGAGAGACTCCTTCTATCACCGCAATACCCACAAACCCCTCCTGGCAAAGGCAAATATTACGTAGTCGTTGTTTGCACAATATCATTAAGAACATTACAAACTATGCCATACATATCAAATACATCCTTCATACAATTTCATGTGGCTATTAGGATTTGTCCATACCCCTAAGAACTAATGGAACTAGTCAGACCAAGTTGTGCAGCCCGTTTGGTTGCCAACAATGTTCTGGCCAGGCCCGTTTCGCTGCATGCAAGTTTTCAAGCCCACGACGTTTGGTTGTATGCATGTTTCAGGTACTCTTACCTCCTGTGTACGTGGTAGTCTTACCTCACACATCACAACACCATGAAGGGCGAGCAGGACAACAGCGCGGCGTGAGGGCATGGCGACGGTGCCGGGGCGGCGGCGTGGCGGCGGTGCCGGTGTTTACGCATGTACACCACGCTCGCTCTAATTACCGATGCGACTACCACAGGTCCCATAGCTATGAGCGGCGACATCTGGACAAGGACAATGTCGAGTAAATGTCGTTGTGTCGGCATAACCTACTAGCTGCTGCTATGTAGGCGGCGACCGGCGGTGACGGAGAGGTTGAAGAATATATATATATTCCAGCTATTCTGTACTCCCGTACAGAATAACTATTCTGCACAACTTTCTAAACTTTCTAAACAATAATCGGTGAACCTCTCGGTGGAACGCCCAGTTTTTTGTTTTTCCGGAGAGTATTTCGACCACCATTTTCAAATCGTTTATCGGAATGACGCATTCGATACACCGTTGGATAGCTACGGAAATCGCGCAACTTTTACTCTTCGGGACGGTTTTCAAATTCGGTACGGTTTTAAAATAATTTTAAATATACTAAACACGGTTTTTACGATTTTGCCCAAGTTCGTAGAGTATTTGGGTCGCCATTTTCAAACCGCTCGTCGGATTGATACAAATAATATGCCGTTGCATAGGTATGGAAATTGCGCAACTTTTATTCTTCGGGACGGTTTCCAAATTCTGTACGGTTTTTGAACAATTTTAAATATACTATACAATGTTTTCGCGGATTTGTCCGTTTTCGTACTGTATTTTGGACGCCATTCGCAAACCGTTTGTCGGATTGATGCAAATGATACGCCGTTGGAAAGCTATGGAAAATGCGCAACTTCTCTATCTCTATATAATTTTCGAAATTCTTTACGGTTTAAGAGCAGTTTCAAACTTAAACAGTTCTGTTTTTCTAAAAAAATTAGGTCCAGCGGACTATTTTGGACCCCATTTTCAAATTGCTCGTCGGATTGATGCAAATAATATACCGTTGGGAAGGTATGAAAAATGTGCAAATTTTCTATTGCTAGCAAATTTTCGAAATTCCTTACGGTTTAAGAGCAGTTTCAAAATTAAACATTTATGTTTTTTGAAATTTTTAGATCCAGCGGACTATTTTGGACCCTATTTTCAAATCGCTCGTCGGATAGATGCAAATAATATACCATTGGAAAGGTATGAAAAATGCGCAACTTTTCTATTCCTAGCCAATTTTTGAAATTCCTTACAGTTTAAGAGCAGTTTTCAAAATAAATAATTCTATTTTCTGAACTTCACCGGAAACGTAAGTGAACTTTCTATTTTCATTTAAACTGAATCTCTTTGAACCATCTTTTTTCTGAACTTCTTATAAACACCGGTGAACTTCCTTTTCGCGAACCACTTCTGAGAGTTGATGAACTTTTTCCGAATACATAACTGAACTTCCTTTTTTTTTGTAACAGAATTTTTCGACCTACCATATTTTTTTCTGAACTTCTTATAAACACCGGTGAACTTCCTTTTCGCGAACCATTTCTAACGTTAGAGAATTGATGAACTTTTTCCGAATACATAACTGAACTTACTTTTTTTTTGCAACAGAATTTCTCGACCTACCATATTTTTTTTCTGAACCTCTCGTGATACATAGGTGAACTTCCTATATTTTCGGAAGTGAACTTTATCCGACGAACTATTTTTTTTAAACTTCTCACGATGTGTCGTGGGGCTACCTTTCAGGTGCCTCACGGTGGTGATACCTGGGTCACGCCAAGTGAAGCCCATTGAAGCCCATGAAGCATACCGGGTGGCCCAAGTAGTCGGTTAGGCCGATGAGAGTTCCCCTTATCTTGTAACGTGCGATCTGCACCGTCCACCCGAGACCTGGCCTGTGATATAAAGGCCAGGAGGGTGCGTCGTCTAGGTCAAGCAACCAGCAAGCAAACCCTAGCGAGATTGCATCTCGCCATTGTAGCCACCTCAATAATTCCAGACAAGCAGGAGTAGGTCTTTACCTCACCTCGAGGGGCCGAACCTGGGTAAAACTCGCCC
This sequence comes from Puccinellia tenuiflora, assembly GCA_012064385.1. Taxonomy (NCBI): domain Eukaryota; kingdom Viridiplantae; phylum Streptophyta; class Magnoliopsida; order Poales; family Poaceae; genus Puccinellia; species Puccinellia tenuiflora. The sequence goes on from QRDG01001868.1 coordinate 297,973, forward strand.
CCTGTTAGCCGTCACAACCACCAACGTTCTCTCTCTCCCCCTCAATCAACCCGGGGTGTACAACCTTGGGATTTGCCGAGCCCTAACCTCGACACGATGCATAAGTGAACTTACTTTTTTTTTTACAGTTGAGCTATGTAGACCATCCTTTTGCGAACTTCTCACCGTACATAAATGAACTTCTTTTTTTTTGAACAACTTGTGAACTTTTACTCAGAAAGTTGACGAACTCCCCAGAATTCGTCAACTTGTGAACTTTTTTTTTAAATTTAAGAAATATATGAATTCTCCGAATTATTGGAAAAATAAACTTCGTGTCGTGCATAATGTGAACTTCACATAAGTGATGAAGTGAACTTTTCTACATATATTAGGTAAATTTTGTTTTATTCACAACACACTAAGTTTGTTTGAGTTCAGTAGTGAAAAATGAACTTGTATCATTTTCCTATTAGCCGCACATTAACAACAAATACATATATTTTCTTAGTATGGTAGTATTCCAAAAGCCATCGTCAGAAAAGAAAAACTAGAACCCAAACATGAACACCGCCTCTAGCACATGATGCAACGATGGCGCCTAAGCAAACATCGGTAAATCAAAAACACCTACGAACTGAACTGCATAAGGACTAAATGTGAACAACACTAAAGTCCCAATGCGAGCTTCAATATGCGGAAGAAATGAACTGCACGAAGATTCACGCTGGTAGGGGCAGCGTGGATTCGATCTAGATGGTCGTCGACCGCGCACGATGGAGCTCGGTGGGCTTGGTCGGGACGGCGCTGGGTGGAGGCTGGCCGGGCCGGCGCTCGTTGTTGCTGGATGGGGCGGCATGCGGGGCTGGGAGGTGGAGGCGGCCGCCGGCGCGCGGGACTGGAAGGTGGAGGGCGTCCGCCGACACGTAGGTGGAGGCAACCGGCTGCGAGGTCGAGCGCGAGGGGAGGACGTCGGTCAGCGTCAGCATCGCGCGCACGGGGAAGGCGGCCGGCGACGGGGTCACGTGCGCTGGTGGAGGAGGGCGCCTAGGAGGCAGACGGCGGCGGGAGGCGGGGCGCCTAGGAGTCCGCTGGCGGTGGGAGGCAACCGGCGGCGGGGCGCCTGGGAGGCAACCGGCGGTGGGAGGCAGCCGGCGGCGGGGCGCCCTGGGAGGCAGCCGGCGGCGGGGCGCCCTGGGAGGCAGCCGAAGCGGGGCTTGGGTACGCGTGCAGGAGGAGTGCGGTCGGCCGGCGGTGGGGTCGCGCGCCTGGGAGGACGTCGGCGGTGCAAAGTTGGATCGGGCGGCCGGCCGGGGTGGGAAAGTGGACCGGGATCGGGCAGGGTGGAAAGCTTTTTTTTTAGGGAGCGTGCTGGGAAGTTGGATCGGGGCTGGGTGGGTGTTTTTTTTTCTCCCGTGCGGGTCGGTGTTGGGCGGCCGGAGCAGGATCGGGACGGGGTGGGAGGTTGTGCAGAATAGCTATTCTAAAAACACTTAAGGGGTATATATATATATCAAAAATAGTGGCATGCCCATGGTGGTACCTGCCCACCCTAATCTAGCCATTGGATCACCCTGTAGGTCTTTTTCCACCGGAGATCGACTTTAACAGCGTTAGCACTTGCATTGCATCCCACCTTTTTCGCTATTCCCACAGCCACGGGACCCACCCAACCCCACCTCACAAACACACACCCGCACTGACCGCACACACCGTCTCCCCTGCTTTCTTTCCCCACCACCGTTCCCACTCCACCCCAACCATGGCGACCTCCCCGCCCGCTTCTCGAGTTTCCGAACCCGCGCCCGCCGGTAACCATGAAGCGCAGCTCGTGCCCAGTGCGGCCGTCGGCTTGTTTGCCATCGTGGCTCAGCCCGCCACCATACAGCTCGTCGGCACGGCTTGCCCCACCTTATCCTGATTGCCGTCCATGGTGGCCAGCGCGCGCGGTGCAGATCGCGGCGCATATTATTCTCCGGCGAAGGGATGGGGGCGACACGGCCAGCGAGGTCGCGATGTTCTTCTCCGGCGAAGGGATGGTGGGGGAAACGGCCGGCGAGGTCGCGAGCGGAGGCCTTTTGCAGGATCCAGATCGGCGCGGATGTGCTCGTCCCGCGTGCGTGGCTGCTTTCCGAGCTCTGCCACCACGAACTCTGCATACCAGAGAGTGGCCATCTCCATCTGGGCGCGAGGATAGAGCCGAACGGGTCTGGGATGCATGCTGGGTCTCCTGATTCTCATGGATCAACATCGACCTGCGTTTGCCACATCCTGCTTTTTTTCCCTAGATTTTATCCAATGTTCAAGTTGTATTTGAGATCCCGAATCTTGTTGGTGCTCTAGATCCACACGTTGTCTTTTTGTTTCTTTGTGACATTTGATGGAAATTAATTTTTTTCAGACCGTACTAGATGCTCAAGATCCAAAGGAATTGATTTGATTTTTCTCACCTTTCCGTCTCAACAATTTGGCTGTGCGTTGCTTTGATTCTACCATTGCTGGTGATGGTCGCAGACAACGGGCTTTGATTCTACCAAATTGCAAGGTTCGTTGCTTCGATAACAAGAATGGGGCACGATTTGTTTCTTCGTTAATCAGATGGGGCACGGTTTATTTCTTCGTAAATCAGAACAGCCACATTTCGTTTATTCGATAATAACCAGACCGGGCACTGTTTGTTTTTTCTTTTCTTTTGACATGGGGCACGTTTTGTTTCTTCGCTAACCATGAATGGACACGGGTGAAAGCCGGCACATGGGTGTTTTCTTCTCGCTAACGAATAAATGGTTTCTTCGATAACCAAAATGGGCACGGTTCGTTTCTTTGATAGAACGTGGCATGGCTCCTACCTCTTAACAGACGTTAACGACAACACGAATCACGAGACTAATATATATATATATATATATATATATATATATATATATATATATATATAGGAAAAATCCTTTCTACACCTGGGTGTAGCTACCCCTGCCCTCGGTAGTGGTGGATGCGTTAGCTTAACGGGTAATGGGTACGATAGCCGAGCGGATCTTCCTATTTTCTTGGCACTCTCCTATTTATACCTGGATAGTTACCGATCCAAACAACCTCCTCTCTCTAATATACTTTTATCTCTCTCGTTCCACCGGCCGAAATCAATGGCTTCAAGAAACTACTAGATCGGAAGCAGCAAACCAAGATCAGGTATGCGGTGTGCATGATCTGATTCATCATGGAAATAGATTCTCTTCTTCCTAATTAACATGTTCTTTATTCTGTGTACCCAGTGCCGTCCATGGATTCCACAGACCTGCTCGCATAGATATACTGATCCAAATTCCAAAGTGAGAAACGTGCTGCGGAAACAGATGCACAATGGCTTAATACGGATAGATAGCCGGCCGGTGGCTGCTCTGTGATGACGACGCCAGCGCGGACATGGTGAATATCTTGCTGCTCCGGTGCGGCGGTGAGGACCACGATTGGCCAACTGCTCTGGCGCTCCCCGCTCCGACGACGTACGGCGACGATGACGACATAAGTTTTAGGATGTATGCACGGATAAAAAGTCTAGCGTTGTTTTAATCTCAGAGCTAAGAATCAATGAAGCCATGGATGATCTAGCCAGTGGATCTAGTTGTACAGTTGTATCCATACATCAATCGTGATATACACTTGTACTATATTAAAAAAAATACATATACAGAGTACTCCATAGTCCATACCGTGTTTGTGTAACCTGTTTTTTTATAGATAATCCATACTGCTTTCGGTAGATATACATCATATACTCCATACTACTTTCTCTATAGATACTGCATACTACTTTTATACGATACTTCAAACTTGTGAGACTAGCTAGAGCGAGCTAGGAGTACGTACACAACCTTGCTAGATCGATGTTTTTTACCTGTACGTAACAGAACGTATGCATCATGCATGTGCAAAATCAATCTACTCCATACTCATTACAGAACTATACTCCATACAACATGCATGCATGCCTCCATATAACTCCAAACTGGGAGAGTCATATACTCCGTACTTCCATACTTCCATCATGTAATACTATGATTTTATTTGGAAGTATGTAGAAGATGTAGCTAGCTAGGACCTTCTGTTAGACCGCGGATGTTTACCAGCAAGCTAGGACTTATCGATTCAACTAGATGCGGTGCATGCGGCCAACTAATCAGCAGGTTGTTAGACTATTACTTAAATACTTTAATTAGAATATCCCAAACGGGTCTCTCCAAACCAACTAGCCCGATTAGCAACGGTATGAAGTGGACAGGTGGCAAACAAATAGGTAGGGGGTAGCTACACCCGGGTGTAGTGTGAATATGTATATATATAGGGCAGGACTAAACAGGAACCTGCCTTAAGAGTTCCTATTTAGCTTAAGTAGGAACTATTCCTAACTAGGGACACAACCCGACCCGTACCTAAACCTAACCTCCCTGCTAAACCGAACCTCCATCTGGGTCACGACCCCACTCACCCCACCTTGCTCGCTGCCCCCATTCCCTCGAGCCACCTCCATGGTGTGCCGCCGCCGCGCCGCCGCCGTCCTGGCCGAGGGCCCGCGCCGCCACCGCCTCCTGCCGCCCTCCGTCCCGGCCGCCGCATCCCGCCGCGCTCCGCCCTGACTGCATCCCGCCGCCTCCCGCCACGCTTCGCCCCGACCGCCTCGCGCCGCCCAGGGAGGTCGAGCCCCCCACACCTCCGCCGCCCCCGAGAGGTCGAGCCCCCCGTCGCCGCCCTCGACCCCGTCGCCCCCCGTCGCCCCGACCTCCCAGCCGCTCGCCCGGTTCCACCACATCAGCCTGGGCCTGCTCGCACTTCCCACCTCCCCCGGCACATGGCGGCGCCGCCCTCGTCTCTAGCCGCGACCGGCACGAGCTCCTTCCGCCCCCTCTGCTGGCCGCCGCCGGCCACCCAAACCTCCTACCCCGACCTCCTGGGTCACCGGCGCCGCCCCCATCGAGGAACTCCGCCATGGTCCTGCTCCGAGGAGGTCCGCGATGGTCCTGCTGCTACTTGATTTCGCGCCCCTCTGCTGCCGCGCCTCCGCCGGGAGGTCGAGCACCTCTTCGCTCCCCAAGCCGCCACCTCGCCGCTGGCAGGAGGCTGCAGCTCTCCAGCTCCCGACAGGCTCTCTTGCAGGGGCGCTGCCGTCGGTGCGTGCGGCCACTGCACCTTCCCCTGCCCGGCGCGGACCTCGACCACCTCCTGCCCGGCGCGGTGCATCCCCGGCCACCTCCTGCCCGGCGAGGCCCCTCCACCTCCTGGCCGCCGGCAAGGTCCGCGCCAGGACTTCCCCGTCACGTCATATTCGTCCCCATGGCGCTCTCTTGGCACTGGATTTGGGCGCAGACCTCTCTTCTCCTTCAGTGTACTGAACTACTTTTTTTTTGAAAGTTCATTGTGTCAACTATTAAAGTTCATTGCATTCTGAAAAAATGTTCATAAAAAAGTTCATTTCATTCAAAAAAAAAAGTTCACTTCGGTCATAAAAAAAGGTTCAATTAGTTCAGAAAAAAAGTTCATGTGCCGTTGCCAAAAAAAGTTCACCTCGTTCCGAAAATTGTTCGGGAAAAAAGTTCACTTCAATTTCCGTCTGAAGGTTCACATGTCATGCGCGAGAAGGTTCACTTGGTACAGAAAAAAAGTTCATTTGCAATATGCAATTTCGTGGGTTCCGTTAGAAGGTTCACATGATGTAGCGTTAAGGTTCACTTAGCATATCCGAGAAGGTTCAGAAAGTTCCTGTTTAGCTTAAACAGGAATAGGTTCCTTTTTAGCTGAGTTATATATATATATATATATATATATAGAGCAGGACTATTCTACAACCCCCTTTAAGAGATTGTAGAATACCTATTCTACAACCCCCACCCCATAAGAAACCAACTAAAACCGAACCGGTCAACCCCACCCCCGACCTACCCGCACGCTGCCCTCGTCCCCAACCTCCACCTACCCGCACGCTGCCCTCGTCCCCAACCACCACTATCTGCGCGTCGCCCCTGGAGCTCCGCGCGCCGCCCACCGGAGCTCCCACGGCGCGCCACCTCCCGGAGCTCCCACCGCGCGCCGCCCCCGGCCGACATGACCCCTTTCCGTCGGCGCGCCCGCCTCCGACATGCTTCCTCCGTCGGCGCGCCTCGACCCCGGCCTGCTACCCTCCGTCGACGCAGGCTGACCCCGGCCATCCACCTCCACCAAATTGGCGTCGCGTTCCCCTCCGGCGGGATGGCCCCGACCTCCGTCGTGCGCCGACCTGGGAGAGCCCCGACCTCCGCCGCGCGCTGCCCTGGGAGGGCCCCGAGCTTCGTCCGCCCGCTGCACGAGAGAGCCCCCACCTGCGCCGCCTCGCCTGCGCCCCGTGAGGCACCCGACCACGCCGCCCTAGGCACCATCGACAGTGAACTCCACGTCTTCCTCCGAGCGTCGTCGTGGGGCACGGCGATTTGGTCGACGACGAGATGTCGCGGTCCACTGGTAGCCATCTGCGTCCACTTGACTATGAAAGTCCCAACAGTGTAGCTCTGAACCTCATAGTCCAGCGACGTGGACCACAATTTTTACAGCTCTGAACCTCACAGGGGCTCCGCTTGAGCAAGCTATTGGTGCAAACTGCTGTGGAAGATCAACATCGACAAGTGCGAGTAGCGCCTCTTTGAAAAAAGATTATTGCAACAAGTTTAGAACACAAAAATAAAAATAGGTGTGACTTTGAAGTTCACTTTGAACAAATCTGAAGTTCAGTTTTGACCGCAAAATAGTTCATTTTGACTCGTCAAAAAAGTTAAGTTTTAAAATTACGGAAGCTCAAAATTAGAAGTTCAGACCGTCCATCACCAAGGTTCATTGTTTTATTCATAAAAAACCAAATTTATTCACAAGTAAAAAGCGGTTCACTTTACTGTAAAAATGAAGTTCATTTGAAGAATATTTTGAAGTTCACTGTATACAAAAGAATATTTTGAAGTTCATTAGGAAAAAAGTCGAAGTTCACTTGCACGACGGACGAAGTTCAGAAAAAATTGTGTCACACGAGAAGTTTATTCGTGATTTTCTATGAAGTTTACTTCTGTGAAAAGTTCACTCTATATCACGCAGAAGTTCAACCTGAACATAACTAGCGGCATTGAAAATTTAAGTTCACTTTCCGCATGCTAGAAGTTCACTTCAAAAAAATATGAAGTTCACCGTATAGAAAGAACTCACTTAAAAAAAGTTGGAAAGTTCACTCAAAAAAATTTTAGAAGTCCACTATTGTTGTTTTTCAGAAATTCACTTCGAATTTCTAAAAAACAAGGGTTCATTTCATACGCTCAAAAGAAGTTAACATTTCCATGCTCCGTGAAGAAGTTCACTTATGTGTTCGGAAGAAGTTCAGTCTTGTGAAGTGGGAAGTTCAGAAAATACGAGAATTCTAAAACAACAGAATTATGTATATTTAAAACTTCTGTTAAACCATAAGGAATTTCGAAAAAATGCGTGAGATAACAAAGTTGCGGATTTTTCATAGCTTTCCAACGACATATCATTTGCGTCAATCCGATTAACGGTTTGCAAATGGCGACCAAAATACTGTACGGTCGCGAAAAAAGTGTTCGTATATATGAAATTCTTTAAAAACCGTAACTAATTTCGAAAACCTGTGAACATGAAAAAGTTTCGTAATTTCGATAACTATCCAACGGTATATCATATGCATCATTCCGATAAGCGGATCAAAAATCGCACTAGAAAATTTTCCGGCGAATGTAGAGAATCACTGTGTTTCGTCAGGAAGTTCACATTTACAGCATGTGGAGTTCACAGTTGTGACGCGTGAAGTTCGAAAGTGTTGTAGAATAGTTATTCTACAACTGGTTGTAGAATAGCTGAGGTATATATATATATATATATATATATATATATATATATATAGGGACGCGCTATTTGACACCCAGGGAGTAGAATAGTTATTCTACACCCACACCATATCTTTCCAACCGTAGATAATTTTTACGTCACGTAAATTTTTTATTACTATGTAAGTCAAGAAGAACGTAAGAAAATATTGATATGATGTAAAACTTTTTTTTACATGACGTACAAAAAATACGTATTTTTTATGATTTTTACACTATTATGACTCATAAAATGTAAATTTTTTATGTCAATTTTTTGTTGTGGGACTATATGAATGTAATTATTTGTATATCAAACATAAATTCTAAATAAAAGAATGTAAAAAAACAACGGGTGCAAAATAAGATATTATGCACCCTGGGTGCTAAATAGTGTTTATATATATATATATATATATATATATATATATATATATATAGAAACCCTATTCGACACCCAGTGTGCAGAATAACTTATTTTGCACCCATCATTTTTTTACATTGTTACATTAATAAATTATGTTACATATGTAAATATTTACATCATGTTGACCTGTAATAAAAACGACATAAAAAATGAGTTAAAATGACGTAAAATTCATAAAATCAACATAAATACGTGTAACGTCACATAAATAAAAAGATTTCATCATTTATATTTTTTCTTATGTTCTCCTTAACATAATACATAAAACAAAATTTACGTGACGTAAAAATCATATACGGTTTTGAAGATAGAGGGTGGGTGTAGAATAACTATTCTACCCTCTGGAAGTCAAATAGCGCATCCCTATATATAGATATATATATATATATACGTATAAAATCTGAGTATATAATCTGCTCGTATCTGAGTATACGTATATATATAAAAAAACAACGGGTGCAAAATATATATATTCATAACTGAGTATAAAATCTGCTCGTATACGACAACCGAAACAGAAAACTTACAACACGAAAGTTGTGCGTAACGTTGAGATGAAGCTACACGTCAAAGGATATCTCAAACAATCGATCGAGTACAACGAATTTGACAAAATTCGTCCAAAAAAGAGGCAAACATCAGTGCAAAATTGAGAAGTTACAGTCGACGAAACTTGAAAGCGAGCATCAGAATGAAACCTACTCGTCGACGCGCATATTTCTCATGTACACTTTATTTTGAATCGAGCAATATTTAGGGAGATTAATAGGGCAATTAGTGGAGAGGTTAAGTAAGGTGAGTAGAACAAATCAAAGTGCCCAGCCTGAGCTACTCTGGGGCAACCATGTAGCATACAGTTACAAAATTGCTATGGGGCAACCATGCAGCATACAGTTACAAAATTGCACTGCGCGAGGTTGGCTAAGTGGAACAACCGACTCTCGGATCTGGCCCAGAGTGCTCCAAACAGGTCAAAAATCGTCTCGAACAGTGCATTCTTGTAACGCGTGGGCTACCAAACATGCGGTTGGCCTTTTCCCCAGCTTCTCTTTAGTTTTTTTTAAATGACTTCAGCTTTTTTGTGCAGATGCGATTTTGCACAATTTGTGGGAGCGTAGTTGGGCCGGAATCCGGAAGGGCTGCACTGTTGGGCCGCATCGGTAGCCGCTGCGCTGCTAAGGGCAAGCCTGCCACGCTGCTCGACCTCCTCCCCCACGCAGCCCCGCCTTTCTCTCCTTCCAGCCGCCCCTGTCTCCGCCGTCCAGCCCCTCTCGTCCCCGGCGCCCACCCCTCTCAACGCCACGCCACGCCGCGGCCCGCCTCCCACGCTTCCTACCTCCGCGCCGCCGCCGGGAACTCCTCTGCTGTCACTAAATTTCTTTGTTGCCGATGGGGAAGCTGAAGCCCGACCCTGCAACAGCTACTCCTCGAGGTACGAAACCTTAGCCGCCGTCTCTTGCCCGAAGCTTCCAATTTCTACCTTACTTGCTCGGTTGCTCCCCCTCCTGATGCTACGCTATCGTGTGGTTTCAGGTCAGAAGAGGCGGCGTGACAAGTCCAAGCGGCCGGCGCTTGACGGTGGTCTGCCTGACTCTCCAGGTTCGGTTTTTGTTATCGTGTTTATCGTTTATGCTCTCTCTCCCCCTCCGGCAGATAATAAAAAATTGGCAATATAGCAAAACTAGAATAGGCCCTTCTCCTTTCTCGACATTTCTTGCTTCATGCAGCAATGTAGCAGTAATAAAGCTCCCTTTATCGAAAAAAGCAATGTAGTGCAGCCTGCGCCTTTTCTTATTAGACTTAATTACTTGACCATGCAGATGGAATCACAGCAACGGTTCGGCATGAGAAACAATCCAATGAGGGCTCTCAAGGCCTATATCAGAGTGATGTAGATCACTTAACAGATGATTGCAGTGTTTCCAGTGAGGATGAGCCACATGATATGATGAGCAAGAAAAATGATGCTTTTGACGAAATCGACTCGTCATGGTTGGTGCTACTGATACAACAGTATTCATATTTTTTTCTTCACTGACTGGGAGGCTTAATAATGACCGTTATCTCAATGGACAAGTACTGTATTATTTTTATATATGATATCAGTCATTCAGTTTTGGCTATAGTATGCTATGTCCCTACCTTTGTCCTATATGACATGGTTTCAGAATGCTTTCTAATGTTGCCTCTACTGTATCATTTTCGTAGCAATAATAAGATCCTTAAAAACTTAAAATCAATCAGAGATCCATTTTACATGCT